>CM070612.1:4282101-4607902 GCA_036346395.1 Hsuehochloa calcarea | reverse complement strand
GATGAAACCTTTTCTTGCAGCTCATTCAATTGCTTCTTCAACTCCACCAACTCGTTCGGTGGCATCCGATAGTGCCTCTTTGAAATCGGGCGTCACGGAACCAACTCAATGACAAACTCGAGGTCTCGAGCTGGTGGCATCCTGGAAGGTCTTCGGGAAAGACATCAATGAAGTCACAAACCGTTGGGACCTCACTAATATCTAGAGCGGGCTTCGCTTCAAGTGCAAAGAGATGCGGACCTAGCGACTTGGCAAAAGCGAACACATTCACGGAAGGACTAGATAGAGAGCGCACTTCTTGCTGTCGATGTGTCCCTTATGCCGAGACAGCCAATCCATGCCAAGAATTACATCTAGACTTGCTGAATGGAGGAGGATAAGATTCGCGAAGAATCTCACTCCTCGATCTCGATTGGAACATCCCTACACTCAGTTGACTCTTAACTCCAACCCGGGAGGCGAATGAGCAATGGGACCAACAATGGAGCAAAAAGGAGCTCACTAATAGCAAAGAAAGACTCGAAACAAAAGAATGAGATGCTCTGAATCAAACAAAGCGATAGCGAGCGAGAGTTAGCGTAAAGTGTACCCAACACGGCGTCGGTGCCTCCTCTGTTTGAGATGAGGTTGACGCGACCACTACCCATGCCTTGGTAGGCGGGACAATCTTGAGTCTGAGAAGAACCACCTCCTTGCGCGCGTCCTCCATTAGGGCGAGGGCGCCTCTGTCTTCTTAGGGCATTGGTTAGCATAATGCCCCTTCGTTGTTGCGGTGAAGCAAGTGACTCGGCGGCCGGGTTGCGGGGCCACCTGGCGACTCGCGGGTGCGTGGTAGGGCACGGCTGCGAAGAGACGAAACAGTCTTGTGGCCTCGGGGTCTTTGAAGCTGTGGGCGCAACCCCGAGGCGGATGAAGCGGGAATAGCGGCCCAGATGACTTGCGGGCCTCCCACTTACGCTGCGGGAATCCGCAAGTGCCCTCCCCGAGTGCTTTCGGCGACAATGGCCTTGTCCACCAAGGCACGGAAATCGGAAGTCGGCGACGACGACATCCTGCGGCTCCTCAAACAAACCACCCTTGAACTTCTCTGCTTGGCCTCATCGGTGGCCACCTCCTCGGAGCATAACGAGCCAAATGGTTGAACTCGTGCAATTACTCCGTAATCGAGAGAGCGCCCTTGTGCGGCGACAAGAACTCCTTTTCTTGACCTCATCGGCCGGAGGAATGTGACTCCGACGGAAGGCGATGCGGAACTCCTCCCAAGTGATTCGGTGTGGCCGTCAGTGCATGGCGAAAGCTCTCCCACCAAGACAAAGCCGCACCCTCCGGTGGTGCGATGCGAGCAGCGCCTTCTCGTGCTCTCAGCGCTGCGCTATCTGGCTTCGCTCAACGAGCAAAGCCAATAAATGCCGTCAGCGAGTCCTCGGACCTAGAGCGTGGGAGGTGAGTGCGAAGAAACTCCGCGAGTCCCCACGCGGTGATATCCACTCCCTTGCGGATCTGAAGCACCTGTGAGGGCGGAAGTATTCTTGTAGCGATGGCGTCGGAAGAACCCTCCATCCTCTGCAGTTGCGCTCGATCTCAAGAAGGACCTCGGCCATGGTGGGAGGAGGAGGAAGATCCTCGTCGGACCGGTGGCCAACCTTGGCCACTGCGAGTCGTCCGGCCATCTGTTACAAGAAATTTTTGGTTAAAACTAAACTCAAAGATTCAAAGCGAAGAAAGCGAAAAGCTAACGACTAGGGAATGGAATATCACCCTAACAAGAAAGCCAAAAGCAGTATGTGTATAATCTTAAACATGCTTATAAAAGACTCCAAAAGCAAAGCAAGGAATTACCAAACCAAAGCTCAACTCCCCAATGCAACTAACCCATTGCATGAGCGAGTAATTGCTTGAGAAGATAAAAATCAGAATATTAAGGTAAGATCTAATACTATTAAGGAGTAAGGTTCAATCAACGAAAATAGTGTTAGATACTTAGCTAACTAGTATCACATCTTACCCCTTTTTAACCCCACAAATTTTAGTTGAATCACCCTCTCATTTTCCACCCGATTAGAAACCATCGAGCTTGCTGTCCGGAAATTGAAGTTGTTGTAGTGATTTTGCATCCAAGCTTCCAGCCGAAGTCTTCCATTCTAGAAACTTCAAAATCTGGCACACTTCAACTTGCCAGCTCGGTGGTCCCATCGAAACCATTGAGCTCATTTATGCGGAGATTGAGGCGTGTTGTCGAGTTCGCATCAAGCCTCTGGCGAAATCTTGATCCGAAACTTCAAAATCCTAAGCACTCCAATTTGCCAAACTCAGTGGTTCCCAAAACCAAATTAACAACTATCTTTGAAAGGAGGAGAGGGAATCAATTTTCAAAACTCAAATGAGAGTAAGCTGAGAGGAGAAAGCTAAGATAGGTAAGGAATAAAATCTGAGAATTCCTTAAGCTTTCATAAACCATTTGATACTTTGAAAATAATATTTTCTAAAATACCCTAAAGACGACCAAGCTTGGGTTACTACGGTCAGTGTGGCTCTGATACCAAACTTTGTGAGACCCCGGTTTATTGGGCTTGCAATGCTTAGTCACCGATTGACCCTAGCATCACAAATCGAATAAACCGAGACTCGAGACATGTATACTTCCCGAATCACGAGATACACACCTCTTTACAAAATTCATGCATCAATTCCATTCATCCACATAGAACCAAGCATAAACAACAAACAGAAGATAACATAAATAAAGGATAGTTATTACAAAAGAGAGTAGGCCAAGCCAAGCGACATATACATAAAGAAGTTTAACAGCGGAAGCAAAAGTGCCATAAGATGGCCATAAACCAAAAGAGCCAATCAGTGTGCCTTTAACCCACAAGGCAACCGACCGGACCGCCAAGCTAGTCGTCGAAACCACAAAGACATCTCACAAAAGTGAGGCCCTTGGGCTCACCTCCTTCCCTCAAACAAAAGCGGTAGGCCAAAGCCGGTGAGTACTGAATGTACTCGCAAGACTCACAGATGGTGTAACAAACACATTACATAAGCTACATGCAAGCTCATAGAAGTGGAGGCTGTATGTTTTGGTTCTAGCATAAAGCAATTTTCCATTTGCAATAATGTAATAGATTGAAGGCAATGTTATTCAAATCGGTTTTTAATGATCAAATAATCGCAAAAGACAACAATATAACGATAGATGAGAGCGACAACAATCACGGAAGTGACCACGACCAAAGTGGCCGGGATGAATAGACAAAGGCGAATCATGGGCTTCACGGAGAATCAAACTCCGCAATTCCATATTCTTTGGAACCACAAGGCGTTGCCGAACCTTACAACACCATGCTCATCCTCGGAGAAGCACTTGGTATTCCGTTCTTGACATTTTCCTTTATCGCGCTCACTTTGACATCCGATTCTTTGGCGACCTTAATCCAATCCACCAAGGTTGGTTGCACAACCAAGGCAGCGAGGAACCATGCTCAACCAAACCTAAGTTGAGGCGGCTGGAATTCCTTGGAAGGGTGGTGGCGCCTGAAGCAACAAGGCATTGCAATGCGCTGCGACTAAAGCGCGCCGGCAGCGACATTAGCCTTGCCCGGATGGTAGTGAATACCCATGTCATAATCCTTGACCAACTCCAACCATCTCTTTTGCACGAGGTTGGATCTGGTTGGGTGAACAAATACCTTAGGCTTTTGTGATCAGAATACACTTCTAGCGATTCTGGAATTAGGTAATGTCGCCAAATCTTAAGTGCATGAATCACGGCGGCCAATTCCAAGTCATGGGTAGGATAATTGAGTTCATGAGGTCTCAATTGCCTTGATGCATAGGCTACTACCTTGCCTTCTTGCATAAGGACACAACCGAGCCCTCGGCGAAAAGCATCGCAAAAGATATCGAAGCTCGGTGAATATCGGGAAGAACGAGGGCGGAGGCGGTGGTCAAGCGCTTCTTAAGTACTTGAAACTTTCCTCACAAGCATCGGACCACAAGAACTTCTTGTCCTTCTTAAGCAACTCCGTCATCGGCCGCGATCTTGGAAAGTTCTCGATAAAGCGGCGATAATATCCGCTAAACCAAGAAAACTCCGCGCCGGTTATCGAGTAAGTGAACCACGAAAGAACGTCGTTGACCTTGCTAGGGTCAGCAGCTCGCCTCTATTGAAAGAATATGACCCAAGAAGGCCACTTCCTTCAACGAGCAGCGCACTTCTTGAACTTTGCATCGGTGATGCTCACGAAGCTTGCCTAACACAAGCCTCGGATGCTCATCGTGTTGCTCATCATCCTTGGAATAGATGAGAATATCATCGATGAAGACCACGACAAACTTATCCAAATACTCCATGAATACCGAATTCATGAGGTTCATGAACAAAGCGGGAGCATTGGTTAAGCCAAATGACATGACGGTGTACTCATACAAGCCGTAGCGAGTAGAAAAAGCCGTCTTTGGAATATCCTCGAATCGTATCCGAACTTGATGATATCCCATTCTCAAATCAATCTTGGAGAATACGAGCTCCAGTTAATTGATCAAAGAGATCATCGATGCGGGGCAATGGATACTTGTTCTTTCCGTTACTTGATTAAGCGGACGGTAATCAGCGCACATGCAAAAGTATTGTCCTTCTTCTTTACAAAGATTGCGGGACAACCCCACGGAGATGAGCTAGGCGGATGAAACCTTTTCTTGCAGCTCATTCAATTGCTTCTTCAACTCCACCAACTCGTTCGGTGGCATCCGATAGTGCCTCTTTGAAATCGAGGCGTCAGGGAACCAACTCAATGACAAACTCGAGGTCTCGAGCGGTGGCATCCTGGAAGGTCTTGGAAAGACATCAATGAAGTCACAAACCGTTGGGACCTCACTAATATCTAGAGCGGGCTTCGCTTCAAGTGCAAAGAGATGCGGACCTAGCGGCTTGGTAGCGAACTTGTTCGCGGAAGGACTAGATAGAGGCGCACTTCTTGGCACAATCGACGTGTCCCTTATGCCGAGACACCAATCCATGCCAAGAATTACATCTAGACTTCTTTGAATGGAGGAGGATAAGATTCGCGAAGAATCTCACTCCCTCGATCTCGATTGGAACATCCCTACACTCAGATTCGACTCTTAACTCCAACCCGGGAGGCGAATGAGCAATGGGACCAACAATGGAGCAAAAGGAGCTCACTAATAGCAGACAAAAGACTCGAAACAAAAGAATGAGATGCTCTGAATCAAACAAAGCGATAGCGAGCGAGTTAGCAGAAGTGTACCCAACACGGCGTCGGTGCCTCCTCTGTGAGATGAGGTTGTGCGACCACTACCCATGCCTTGGGTGGCGGGACAATCTTGAGTCTGAGAAGAACCACCTCCTTGCGCGCGTCCTCCATTAGGGCGAGGGCCGCTCTGTCTTCTTAGGGCATTGGTTCGCATAATGCCCCTTCAGTTGCGGCGAAGCAAGTGACTCGGCGGCCGGGTTGCGGGGCCACCTGGCGACTTCGCAGTGCGTGGATAGGGCACGACTGCGAAGGGCGAAGAACAAGTCTTGTGGCCTCGAAGTCTTTGAAGCTGTGGGCGCAACCCACGAGGCGGATTTGACGGAATAGCCGGCCCCGGATGACTTGCGGGCCTCCACTTACGCTGCGGGAATCCGCAAGTGCCCTCCTGAGTGCTTTCGGCGACAATGGCCTTGTCCACCAAGGCACGGAAATCCGGGAAGTCGGCGAGCGAGGCGACTTGTCCTGCGGCTCCTCGGACAAACCACCCTTGAACTTCTCTGCTTGGCCTCATCGGTGGCCACCTCCTCCGAGCATAACAGGCCAAATGGTTGAACTCGTGCAATTACTCAGAATCGAGACGCCCTTATCCGGCGACAAGAACTCCTTTTCTTGACCTCATCGGTGGAGGAATGTGACTCCGACGGAAGGCGATGCGGAACTCCTCCCAAGTGGCGGTGTGGCCGTCGGTGCATGGCGAAAGCTCTCCCACCAAGACAAAGCCGCACCCTCCGGTGGTGCGATGCGACAGCGCCTTCTCGTGCTCCACACGCTGCGCTATCTGGCTTCGCTCAACCGAGACAAGCCAATCGTCTGCGTCAAGCGAGTCCTCGGACCTAGAAGAACGTGGGAGGTGGGTGCGAAGAAACTCGCGAGTCCCCACGGTGATATCCACTCCCTTGCGGATCACGAAGCACCGGTAAGGGCGGAAGTGTTGCGCGCGATGGCGTCGGAAGAACCCTCACATCCTCTGCGGTTGCGCTCGATCTCAAGAAGGACCTCGGCCATGGTCGGAGGAGGAGGAAGATCCTCGTCGGACGGTGGCCAGCCTTGGCGGCTGCGATCGTCCGCCATCTGTTACAAGAAATTTTGGTTAAAACTAAACTCAAAGATTCAAAGCCGAAAGCGAAAAGCTAACGACTAGGGAATGGAATATCACCCTAACCAAAGCCAAAAGCAGTATGTGTATAATCTTAAACATGCTTATAAAAGACTCCAAAACAAAGAAGGAATTACCAAACCAAAGCTCAACTCCCCAATGCAACTAACCCGTATTGCATGAACGAGTAATTGCTTGAGAAGATAAAAATCAGAATATTAAGGTAAGATCTAATACTATTAAGGAGTAAGGTTCAATCAACGAAAATAGTGTTAGATACTTAGCTAACTAGTATCACATCTTACCCCTTTTTAACCCCACAAATTTTAGTTGAATCACCCTCTCATTTTCCACCCGATTAGAAACCATCGAGCTTCTTTGTCGGAAATTGAAGTTGTTGTAGTGATTTTGCATCCAAGCTTCCAGCCGAAGTCTTCCATTCTAGAAACTTCAAAATCTGGCACACTTCAACTTGCCAAGCTCAGTGGTCCCATCAGAAACCATTGAGCTCGCTGTCTGGAGATTGAGGCGTGTTGTCCAGATTCCGCATCCAAGCCTCTAGCCGAAATCTTCAGTCCAGAAACTTCAAAATCCTAAGCACTCCAATTTGCCAAACTCAGTGGTTCCCAAAACCAAATTAACAACTATCTTTGAAAGGAGGAGAGGGAATCAATTTTCAAAACTCAAATGAGAGTAAGCTGAGAGGAGAAAGCTAAGATAGGTAAGGAATAAAATCTGAGAATTCCTTAAGCTTTCATAAACCATTTGATACTTTGAAAATAATATTTTCTAAAATACCCTAAAGACGACCAAGCTTGGGTTACTACGGTCAGTGTGGCTCTGATACCAAACTTTGTGAGACCCCGGTTTATTGGGCTTGCAATGCTTAGTCACCGATTGACCCTAGCATCACAAATCGAATAAACCGAGACTCGAGACATGTATACTTCCCGAATGCAAGATACACACCTCTTTACAAAATTCATGCATCAATTCCATTCATCCACATAGAACCGAAGCATAAACAACAAACCAGAAGATAACATAAATAAAGGATAGTTATTACAAAAGAGAGGCCGACCGGCCAAACGACATATACATAAAGAAGTTTAACGGTGAAGCAAAAGTGCCATAAGATGGCCATAAACCAAAAGAGCCAATCGGTGTGCCTTTAACCCACAAGGCAGCCGACCAGGACCGCCAAGCTAGTCGTCGAAACCACAAAGACATCTCACAAAAGTGAGGCCCTTGGGGCTCACCTCCTTCCCTGAAACAAAAGCGTAGGCCAAAGCCGTGAGTACTTTGAATGTACTCATAAGACTCACGGATGGTGTAACAAACACAGTACATAAGCTACATGCAAGCTCATAGAAGTGGAGGTCAGATGTTTTGGTTCTAGCATAAAGCAATTTTCCATTTGCAATAATGTAATAGATTGAAGGCAATGTTATTCAAATCGGTTTTAATGATCAAATAATCAAAAAGACAACAATATAACGATAGATAGGAACAACAACAATCACAGAAGTGACCACGACCCGGTGGCCCCGGATGAATAGACAAAGGCGAATCATGGGCTTCACGGAGAATCAAACTCCGCAATTCCATATTCTTTGGAACCACAAGGCGTTGCCCGAACCTTACAACACCATGCTCATCCTCGAGAGAAGCACTTGGTCGTTCGTTCTTGACATTTTCCTTTATGCGGCTCACCCGACATCCGATTCTTTGGCGACCTTAATCCGATCCACCAAGGTTGGTTGCACAACCAAGGCGTGAGGAACCATGCTCAACCAAACCTAAGTTGAGACGCTGGAATTCCTTGAAGGGTGGTGGCGCCCTGAAGCAACAAGGCATTGCAATGCGCTTTATGACTAAAGCGCATCGAAGCGACATTAGCCTTGCCCGATGGTAGTGAATACCCATGTCATAATCCTTGACCAACTCCAACCATCTCTTTTGCACGAGGTTCGGATCTGGTTGGGTGAACAAATACCTTAGGCTTTTGTGATCCGAATACACTTCTAACGATTCTGATTAGGTAATGTCGCCAAATCTTAAGTGCATGAATCACGGCGACCAATTCCAAGTCATGGGTAGGATAATTGAGTTCATGAGGTCTCAATTGCCTTGATGCATAGGCTACTACCTTGCCTTCTTGCATAAGGACACAACCGAGCCCTCGACGAAAAGCATCGCAAAAGATATCGAAGCTCGGTGAATATCGGGAAGAACGAGGGCGGGAGGCGGTGGTCAAACGCTTCTTAAGTACTTGAAACTTTCCTCACAAGCATCGGACCACAAGAACTTCTTGTCCTTCTTAAGCAACTCCGTCATCGGCCAGCGATCTTGGAGAAGTTCTCGATAAAGCGGCGATAATATCCCGCTAAACCAAGAAAACTCCGCCCGGTTATCAGTAGGTGAACCACGAAAGAACGTCGCCGACCTTGCTAGGGTCAGCGGCTCGCCTCTATTTGAAAGAATATGACCCAAGAAGGCCACTTCCTTCAACGAGCGCGCACTTGTCGAACTTTGCATCGGTGATGCTCACGGCTTGCCTAACACAAGCCTCGGATGCTCATCGTGTTGCTCATCATCCTTGGAATAGATGAGAATATCATCGATGAAGACCACGACAAACTTATCCAAATACTCCATGAATCCGAATTCATGAGGTTCATGAACAAAGCGGGAGCATTGGTTAAGCCAAATGACATGACGGTGTACTCATACAAGCCGTAGCGAGTAGAAAAAGCCGTCTTTGGAATATCCTCGGTCGTATCGAACTTGATGATATCCCATTCTCAAATCAATCTTGGAGAATACAGAGCTCCAGTTAATTGATCAAAGAGATCATCGATGCGGGGCAATGGATACTTGTTCTTCTGGTTACTTGATTAAGCGGACGGTAATCAACGCACATGCATAAAGTATTGTCCTTCTTCTTTACAAAGATTGCAGACAACCCCACTGAGATGAGCTAGGCGGATGAAACCTTTTTCTTGCAGCTCATTCAATTGCTTCTTCAACTCCACCAACTCGTTCGGTGGCATCCGATAGTGCCTCTTTGAAATCGGGCGACGGAACCAACTCAATGACAAACTTGAGGTCTCGAATGGTGGCATCCTGGAAGGTCTTCAGAAAGACATCAATGAAGTCACAAACCGTTGGGACCTCACTAATATCTAGAGCGGGCTTCGCTTCAAGTGCAAAGAGATGCGGACCTAGCGGCTTGGCGCGAACTTTGGCACGGAAGGACTAGATAGAGGCGCACTTCTTGGCACAATCGATGTGTCCCTTATGCCGAGACAACCAATCCATGCCAAGAATTACATCTAGACTTCTTGAATGGAGGAGGATAAGATTCGCGAAGAATCTCACTCCCTCGATCTCGATTGGAACATCCCTACACTCGATTGACTCTTAACTCCAACCCGGGAGAGCGAATGAGCAATGGGACCAACAATGGAGCAAAAGGAGCTCACTAATAGCAACAAAAGACTCGAAACAAAAGAATGAGATGCTCTGAATCAAACAAAGCGATAGCGAACGAGAGTTAACAGAAAGTGTACCCAACACGACGTCAGGTGCCTCCTCTGCTGAGATGAGGTTGACGCGACCACTACCCATGCCTTGGGTAGCGGGACAATCTTGAGTCTGAGAAGAACCACCTCCTTGCGCGCGCCCTCCATTAGGACGAGGGCGCTCTGTCTTCTTAGGGCATTGGTTCGCATAATGCCCTTTCAGTTGCGGCGAAGCAAGTGACTCGGCGGTCGGGTTGCGGGGCCACCTGGCGACTCGCAGTGCGTGGTAGGGGCACGGCTGCGAAGGGCGAAGAACAGTCTTGACGGCCTCGGGTCTTGAAGCTGTGGGCGCAACCCCGAGAGGATCCAATTTGAAGCGAATAGCGGCCCCGGATGACTTGCGGGCCTCCACTTACGCTTGCGGGAATCGCAAGTGCCCTCCCGAGTGCTTTCGGCGACAATGGCCTTGTCCACCAAGGCACGGAAATCCGGGAAGTCGGCGATGCAGACTTGTCCTGCGGCTCCTCGGACAAACCACCCTTGAACTTCTCTGCTTGGCCTCATAAGTGGCCACCTCCTCGAGCATAACAGGCCAAATGGTTGAACTCGTGCAGTACTCAGTGGCGAGAGGCGCCCTTATGCGCGACAAGAACTCCTTTTCTTGACCTCATCAGTGGAGGAATGTGACTCCGACGGAGGCGATGCGGAACTCCTCCCAAGTGACGGTGTGGCCGTCAGGTGCATGGCGAAAGCTCTCCCACCAAGACAAAGCCGCACCCTCCGGTGGTGCGATGCGACAGCGCCTTCTCGTGCTCCACGCATCTGCGCTATCTGAAGCTTGCGCTCAACGAGCCGGCCCAATCGTCTGCGTCAAGCGAGTCCTCGGACCTAGAAGCGTGGGAGGTCGGTGCGAAGAAACTCGCGAGTCCCCACGCGGTGATATCCACTCCTTGCCCGGATCACGAAGCACCGGTAAGGGCGGAAGTGTTCTTGCGCGCGATGGCGTCGAAGAACCCTCTGTCCTCTGCGGTTGCGCTCGATCTCAAGAAGGACCTCGGCCATGGTCGGAGGAGGAGGAAGATCCTCGTCCGGACCGGTGGCCCAGCCTTGGCAGCATGCGAGTCGTCCGGCCATCTGTTACAAGAAATTTTGGTTAAAACTAAACTCAAAGATTCAAAGCCGAAAGAAAGCGAAAAGCTGACGACTAGGGGAATGGAATATCACCCTAACCGAAAGCCAAAAACAGTATGTGTACAATCTTAAACATGCTTATAAAAGACTCCAAAAAAAAACAGCAAGGAATTACCAAACCAAAGCTCAACTCCCCAATGCAACTAACCCGTATTGCATGAACGAGTAATTGCTTGAGAAGATAAAAATCAGAATATTAAGGTAAGATCTAATACTATTAAGGAGTAAGGTTCAATCAACGAAAATAGTGTTAGATACTTAGCTAACTAGTATCACATCTTACCCCTTTTTAACCCCACAAATTTTAGTTGAATCACCCTCTCATTTTCCACCCGATTAGAAACCATCGAGCTTGCTGTCCGGAAATTGAAGTTGTTGTAGTGATTTTGCATCCAAGCTTCCAGCCGAAGTCTTCCATTCTAGAAACTTCAAAATCTGGCACACTTCAACTTGCCAAGCTCAGTGGTCCCATCAGAAACCATTGAGCTCATTGTCGGAGATTGAGGCGTGTTGTCGATTCGCATCAAGCCTCTAGCGAAATCTTGATCCGAAACTTCAAAATCCTAAGCACTCCAATTTGCCAAACTCAGTGGTTCCCAAAACCAAATTAACAACTATCTTTGAAAGAAGGAGAGGGAATCAATTTTCAAAACTCAAATGAGAGTAAGCTGAGAGGAGAAAGCTAAGATAGGTAAGGAATAAAATCTGAGAATTCCTTAAGCTTTCATAAACCATTTGATACTTTGAAAATAATATTTTCTAAAATACCCTAAAGACGACCAAGCTTGGGTTACTACGGTCAGTGTGGCTCTGATACCAAACTTTGTGAGACCCCGGTTTATTGGGCTTGCAATGCTTAGTCACCGATTGACCCTAGCATCACAAATCGAATAAACCGAGACTCGAGACATGTATACTTCCCGAATGCGATATACACACCTCTTTACAAAATTCATGCATCAATTCCATTCATCCACATAGAACCAAGCATAAACAACAAACCGAAGATAACATAAATAAAGGATAGTTATTACAAAGAGAGGCCAGGCCAAACGACATATACATAAAGAAGTTTAACAGCGGAAGCAAAAGTGCCATAAGATGGCCATAAACCAAAAGAGCCAATCAGTGTGCCTTTAACCCACAAGGCAACCGACCGGACCGCCAAGCTAGTCGTCGAAACCACAGCACATCTCACAAAAGTGAGGCCCTTGGGGCTCACCTCCTTCCCCTGCAAACAAAAGCAGCCGGCCAAAGCCGGTGAGTACTTTGAATGTACTCGCAAGACTCACAGATGGTGTAACAAACCTGTACATAAGCTACATGCAAGCTCATAGAAGTGGAGGCTGTATGTTTTGGTTCTAGCATAAAGTAATTTTCCATTTGCAATAATGTAATAGATTGAAGGCAATGTTATTCAAATCGGTTTTTAATGATCAAATAATCGCAAAAGACAACAATATAACAGTAGATAGGGAACAGCAACAATCCTGGAAGTGACCACGACCAGTGGTCACCACAACAATAGCATGAATTACCCATTCATACCACCCATGTCAAATTTTAGTTTAAAAGGTTGAAGTCTAACTCTTGCAAAACCTAACCAAGCGTGTCCATAACCTAGGACGAGGCTATTCGAATAGTTTTATCCCTGCAGGGTGTACCAATTTCCCCACACGCGGC
The DNA here is from genome assembly GCA_036346395.1 of Hsuehochloa calcarea. NCBI lineage: Eukaryota > Viridiplantae > Streptophyta > Magnoliopsida > Poales > Poaceae > Hsuehochloa > Hsuehochloa calcarea. The sequence continues at coordinate 4,595,132 of CM070612.1, read as the reverse complement.
ATCGCCTTTTTGCCAAGCTATTAAGCACACTTAGAAGGTATGCCAAGACGGCTAAGTCTTCTGAGACGTTTCCAATATTGTGAATTATTCACGAGCCGCGTATGGATAGAAACCCATACGTTGTGTCGAGTCATCGTAAAGCCTCGGTCAACTACCCTTCGGGTAAAGCCTTGGACAACTACGACGCTCCTCGAGGTGGAGAGCCTACCCTAATCTCCACCACCGCACACCCACACAAGAACACGACCACATATCATGTTTCACACAACACACAACCCCCTCCTGCGACTCGGAGATAACCCACGCCAAAGTACTAAGTCAAGAGAGGTCCCATATCCCTCTCGCGTGGTTAGCACGCAAAAATGCTTGGAGAGTGTGACACAAGATGTTCGGTCCTTGTTGACTTAGGCAAGGCAACCACAAACCCAATAACCCACCATCCGACCACTTGCCCAAGTCCAAATCAGTTTTCCATTTTCAGATTTTTATTTTACAAAATAACACAGCACAAGTGTTGGTCGTAAAGACATAATACTTAAATGTGTGATCAAGATCATCGACTAAAAATCGATGATCGCCCAGTACTACCGAAACTAAGCATTTCTAAGCAATTTCCAATCGAAAACTACTAAGTGACCAGAGTCCATCCATCGAACTCCGACCACAGCCAATAACCTAAGCTCAAGGTAGTAGAGGATAAACAAGTCCTACAGATTGTGCAACTATAGGACACTAACCGTATTTTAACAACAAAATAGCAATGCATACATACGAGTTGAAAGCAAGATAGTAGACTTGAAAAATAATGGGATGAACATGATCAAGCGCTTGCTCTTTCTTTGCGGTCAAGATGTAGCTGGGGATCACTTATGTTGTCAATGTGCTCTTCGGACCCTAACGAGAAAGCGAAAAGCAATCGATAAGAACGAATAAAGTGCAAGGACTCAACAGCAAACTTTTTCCAAAAATTCTGAAAATCTTACCGAAGCAAGACACTGATTTATAAAGAATTTAGCAACAAGAACCAATTGACTTGAATTCTTAATGCCAAAACTACGACCGAAAGAAGGTCTTACGACCGGTAGTAGCAGTAAAGAAACCTACGACTATGGCGTAGTCGTAGCAAATCTTACGACTAAGTTCGATCGTGGAAGAACTTACGACCGCTTAAGGGTCGTAGAAGAACTTACGACTAGGTACAAGTCGTAATGGAACTTACGACTAGGTACTAGTCGTAGAAGGACTCATGCCCCGGCATAGTCGTAATAAGACCTCGACCATTTATACATCGTAGTAGAGCTTACGACTAAGCTAGGAGTAACTGGCCTCGAAATCCGACCACTAGGTGGCGCCTCCCTTGCGCTTTGCCGGTGGCTCGGCGGTGATCTCCGACCACGCGGCGCCACCAAGGGCGAGGATGAGTGTCCCAAAAGTTGAAGGGTTCGGCCGGCGGCGATCTTGGTCGGAGTATAGTCGCTACGGTGGTGCGACCATGGAGTGCGGCGAGAAGGTATGGCTCGGGAGGACTCGAGCGAACAATACCAAAAGAAAACGAACCCGCTTTGAGCTCCTACTGAGGCAATACGGACTTACTTGGTAGAAGAACGACCGAGACCCACGGAGTGCTCAGGCGACAGTATCCGAGCGGCGGTGGTAAGGTTCTCGCTAGGCCACAGCGACACAGGCACAGAGAGAACCAAACCGCGTGAGTTAAGCTCCAAAGAGTAAAGGGGGCGAGAGGCGAAGACTTGAAGAAGAAAACCCCGCCGCACGCCTCCACCAAGCTCCACACTCAACAATGTCGGTCGAAGAGAGTGCGAGGGATCGCACTCAAGCAAGTGGTGAGTGCTAGGCGGAGTTGCGAAAGTGCTAAAGGAAGCCAAGGGTGAAGCAAAGGAGTTTAAATAGAGCAATGCGAGAGAACAGCGGGTTTTCGGTCGGTCAACAACGCCATGAGAGCACTTGAGAGCGATGGGAGCGGTTGGGTCATGGCCCTCGAGAGATGGCGCGACGGGCATTTAATGCGCTTCGTAACTAGCCGTTTAAAGGTGGATATAGTGTGGTCTGCACGCCACTGCTTTTCTCCTCTGCGCACGCCATGGCAGAGCTCACGCGCGCGCGGACAGAGGAGGGAGACGACTCGTTGGTCGTCGGATTGGAATCGAATGGCTGGGCTGGATCGAGCGGATTGAAACGATCCCAGCGTTCGACTGGTCGAAGGTCGTTCGATACCGATCCAACGACCGAGTTAGATCGGGTGGTTTACAACGACTTCAGCGTTCGGCTGGTCGAAGACCGTTCGATGCCGATCCAACGGCTCACGACCCTGGCGCCCGAACGACCGAGTTGGCACAGCTAGTGGACTGGACCGAGTCAGGTGGCTCGAGCCCGAGTCGGTCGGACCTACTTTAACAGTGCAAACCAGTTAGGGTTTGGATTTGAATAACCGATTTTTGAGGAATTATTTAAGGTAGCAAGCAAGCTCCAAAAATTATGAAATTTTAAGCTGAGTTCTTGACGACCGGAGGAACCTCATATGAAATTTCGAGAGATTCTAATGTCTTGAATTTTCCCCGAAATGCGGAAGAGGGAAGCTAGGGTTTGACCAAGCTTTGACTCGCCTCCAAGAATCATCAAATAATTTCTAAAAGTCATGAGATAATTGGAGGTGTTGCCAAGCCTCCCTAGAACTCGGGAGAAATATCTCCAAGGGTTTGGCACAAGGTCTATGACAAGGAGGTTTTTGATTAGCGTCGAATGAGGATTTGAATTTGATCTTCCACAATTCTTTTAAAAGAATTACAAAAATGACCAGGGGTTTCAAGATGCAAGAAAAGTTTTAATTCCTCCTGATTTTCTTACACTTGAAACTCAATTCCAGATTTGGGATGTTACAGCAACAGAACGTGTGTCATGCACTCTTTCTTCATATTTTTCCCACTATGTTTTTATAGTGTTTTGACGATGCATGAACATGCGAGGATGGGTATCTAAGGGGAGTGTTTAGAAACTATGGGCTCGGCCCAGCAGCCGGTCCATGTATGGGTGTCCCATCTTAAACCCTAGCAGGGTCTGTAGACTATAAATAGGGGATGCTAGTCATTGTAAAAGGCTGATCGCATGAAAAGCAATAAAGCGAAGCAAGAAGTGTCCTACATCTCTGTGTTCAATCTACTATTATGTTCTTGTGTTCTTTCATTGTTTGATTTGATTGTATGTTTGTCTTCGAGGTAATCATTCATACTGGACCCACGAGCGACGGTTCCTCAACAGAAGGTACGCCAATTCAAACCTTAAGAATCAAATCTTTATCTTTATTTATTATAAGCGAATGACTTGGTGGCGGCCTATCTACCTCTTCTTGACTAGGTGGGATCTTTTATGGATAAATATGTTCACACATGTATAAGATACTTGAAGGATCTTCTGGTTTGTGATAAAGATTCTATATGGCTTGTTGATTGGATGCAAATTATGTATCAAACTTTCATTTTTAGGGATAATTACCTTACGTATATCTGTTTTCTAAGTTTATATCTTATATTATGTTTTATTTTAAATCCGTTGTAACACACGGGCAGTTGGCTAGTATTACAACAATCACGAGATACACTCGTGTGCGGATAGGAAAGATATGATCACTATCCGTATACGTTAACATCCCGCCTGAGTCAAATCGGGAGGTAGCGAACGCATGCATCGGAACGGAAGTCTGTAATGTCTAGCTCGGGAGCACCTTCGTCATCATGTCAGCAAACTGCAGGCTCGAAGTGACATGCAGGACGCGGATTTGACCGAAGGAGACCTTCTCACGAACGAAATGAATGTTGATCTCAATATGTCAAAGTTAACGCGCATGCAACAGGCCGCCAGTATATTAGGTATTTAGGTTAGGCCCTTAACAAACTACACTAGCTAAAGCACACTTAATGTGGAGCAGATTACACACATACTCTATATACAGGGGAGTACATGCTTTAGTTGGAGTTTCGATCGAGTGCTTTCTTCCCTGGACTGACGTGCAGAGCAGATAGAGGCAAAAGCAGCTAGCCGCGTCGATTAATTTCAAAGTCGAAACAACGGTACACACTTGATTGGTTGAATGTGCACGGAATCGCATAAGGGGGTGCTGCGGACTGGGAGTGCAGTAGAGGAGATGTGTCGCCTATCTAACTGTTAGAAATCGATAGGCAAATAACAAAGTAGATCAAGAATAGGAAGATATCGATTTTTACGTAGAAAACCTTTACGGCGAAAAACCACGGGCGTACGACGGCGATCTTCGCTATATCAGAAAAAGTGTTTACAAAACGCAGTAATTTTTATGGGTCGTCAACTCTTCCCGTACAACCTACAAGAGGTATATATGGTGGTATAAAACTGACTCGAGACGAAGATAAAAATAAATTCAAAAAAGTAGAAGAATCCGTACCGCGGGGACTCCGCCTCTACACTGCTCTAACCTACTGCAGTGTCATTTTTACTATTTCGATCACGAAAAAGCTAGATTTTCTATTTTGTTTCGGAAAGAGGCTAAATGCCATAAACTCAAGAAATCGTTGTCTTTTTTTGTTTTTGTTTTGTTAAGGTAATAAGTATATATAGCTAGCTAGCTAGCTAGCTATATGTCTCTGTATACGTGCGCCCGATGCCACCATAAACAGCACCACCTTATCCAATAATCCACTTGTTTAAGCAGCACTAGCGAGAGGCGCTTCGGTCTGCTAGTTGCTGCAGATTTGATCTAATCCCTTCCCATGAAGAGAGGGGGGGATCTAGCCTACTGTAAATATCTCACCTGGAGCTAAATATTTTTCATTGAACAAACCCTTTTCTTTAGCAGCTGAATGCGAAATATCATATTACCCCGAAGATTTTTCTACATAATATATTTTTTAATAGAATTACATAAATAAAATATTTACTTAATAAAACTACAAAATAGACTTCTATCGCCGTTTCAAATAGTGACATGCCCCTATCGCCAGTTGGATTGGCGACGGGATCCTTGCCGCCAACCAAACAATATTAAATGTCTTTGTAACCATTTGGAATGACGACACAAAGGAAATCATCATTTAAAATGATGACATGAGCTGGAATTTTTTTGCAGAAATAATTTAAATAAATTTATATTTATATTTTGAGAGAATGCATCTTCAAATTTTATTGAATTTTATTAAGTTTTTTAAATAATATCTTGTGGATAAACTCCTTATAGGTTAATTGCACCCGCGCTGTTCTTACTGAGTGTAGTGTTCACACAACCAATTATTTTCAAAAAATAGAACAAAATATTAAATACAGAACTAGGGAATTAATTTTAAAAGATGAGATTTCAACTACAGCAAGAAGACTTAGTAATCTAGGTGTGAATTACATGACGCGAAGGGTTTGGTTATGCTTGTGATTGTTTGTCCCGCGGCTCTTATGGTCAAAACGAGAACATGCACAAATCATCGACCCAATCTACATGTAGGATACATGTGAGCCTTTTGGAATAGGAAAACCTGGTGGATCGTAAATAAGATAATCTTGAGGGGCCATCAGTGCCTTTCCCTTGTCTGTTGTGGACCTGCGAGAGTGACCAATCCCAAAGGCAGCCCCGTACTGGGCTTACAGGAACTCCTCAGGACTAATCACCCGCTTAGTAGGAGCATCAGGGGCTCAGTCAGTCCCTGATGGGATCGCGTGTGTCTTCCCCTTGTCCGCCGCGCACTCAGCCCGGTCGTCCTCAGCATGCTATTCGGGGTCTTTCACCACCACCCTAGTTTCTTGGGCTCCATCAGTGCCTTTCCCTTGTCTTCCCCGCTCTTAGGTACGTAAGGTTTCCAGCAGGTGGTGATATCGGGTGGCACCGCGTAGTTCAGAACGTACTTTTGCTGGATGAATGCCCTATCGTACTTATCTGGGCCGTCTATCCATTAGAAGAAAAGGCAATGCTCATCCGTCTACCATTATACACAGATAAAGTTAGCGATATGGGAAATACAACGTACAATGTGAAAAATTGTTGTGTGTGAGAGATTCTCTTACGCGGATTCCAAGCACGTGTAGTACGCTCAGGAGGCGATCGCCAGGTGTGTGGACTGAATGATATGCACCGGGTTACTACAGTCGCACTGCGGGTGTGGAAACTTTGGTGGTACAGACGCATCCTTCATCGAATGATCCGGGTAGTATCCCGCCTTCCTGGTATTCTACTTCTGCTTCTGCATCATCTTCGCATTGCCTAACATCCCCAAGCCCGACCTACCGATCTCCTCTAGCTCTCTTCTCCTTCCTTCTAGGTAGTTTCCCGCCTTCCTAGCAAAATTAGTTGTAGTGGAGTGCTGGCTGTGGTGGTGGAGTGTATCTCGCTTTTATAAGTGGCTAGGGTATAGTGTTGAAGGTAAATAATGACGAATGATAGGGTGTGGCCGTTTTGGTCTTAAAAGGTGTGGTAGGGTATAGTCATTTCTGTCTAAAGAGGTGGGGAGGATAGTGAGTGATGTCTCTTGTTGAGAATAGCGAGCTGGGTTGTCCTTTTAGTGCGGAAAGGTAGGGTGAAAGGGTGTGGTCACACTACTACAAAAGATTAATCTTTGGACATCTCATCACGCATTTATATGTTGACCAAAATTGTTAGTATTAAATACAATCATAAACGTTTTAGTTTAGCGACCGTCTGTGTTACTGGTTACGTTAAAAACTGTAACATCCCTAATTTTAATAAACAGTAATTATATGCATTTTATATTATAATTGTTATTTCTGAAGCATTGCATAAATTATTGTATTTGTAAATATCCTAATAAAAGTCTAACATGTAACTCCAATCAAAGCTCTAAAGAGAGACAACAATAAATACTTATGAAATTTTCTGGGAAATAATTTAATTAAACTTTACAATGTTTCTCATGAATAATTTTTTTCTAAATACAAGTAAACTAAGAATTTATTTACATCAGATCAGATTATGTTTTACAACTTTGAGTAATTTACAAAATGTTAAAATAAAACTTGCTTTGCTTGTCGCCAAAAGCCTTCCTTGAAATCTTGCCCGTCCATCATCGTCCAGTCAAACCGTCTTCCTTGACCCAATCCGAAACACCATTCGCAGCTCCATAGTCCGCCAACCATTCAAAAGGCAATTAGTTGTTCAAAAAGTAATATAATAGAGTTAGAATAAAATAAATTGCCGTCAGTGTACCATAGGAATTATCACGGTTCCCAGATCTACCTAGACTAGTCGGCACCTTGAGTATCGAGGCTACCCACACCAACCTAGGTTAACCGACATCTTGATTTTCAAGTCACCTAGGCTAACCCAGATTAGTCGGCACCGGGATACCCATGATATCTAGACCAACCTAAGTAAATCGACACCGTTCTATTTTCGTAGGTTTCATCATTCGGCATTATTAGAATCCAACACCCACTTTCGGCAATTGTCGTAACTGCAATAAAATTCCACAGTGCACATCCCAGTAAACCCCACCCTCAGTCAAGGCATCATTGGGTGTATCCATGTAGCACAGCCCCAACACGGCAGAGCAGAGCCCAGCAAATCAACCGAGAGACAGCACAGCCACTTCCTGAGCCTTCCCAACCCCATTCATTCCCCCTGGCAAGCGCCCATTAAATCCCATTCACCAAACCACCTTTCTCTTTTATTTCTTTTTTGAATTGTATTTTACTTGCATGTTATTCCCAGCTCATTCCTTGTTGAGCCTAGCTATTTTATTTGGATTATTTTATGTTGCGTTAGGTCTTGACTTCGACGACCAAGCTCTGAAAAATGCCAGACAAGACGAGTTAATAGAAGACTTTGAGCAAGGAGGCAAGTCACATTCATTTGATCATTTTGAGCCTATATTTCATGTACTTATATTATTACTTTCATTATCATATTTATGCCAATTATTTTAATATTGAAATAATACTTTTGAATTCCATGATAAGTAGATAAATCCTATTAACCCACATACAAGCCCACCTATTCTTTGTAGGCTATATTCACCTTGACAAGTTTATGTTACATAAAATGATAATTAGATATTTAGCATTGTCACACAATGTGTTTATAAATACTGAAAAAGAGTATTGGCTGACCACCAATGGTTTGGTGGAGAGTTTAGGGTTAATATAAGGAGGTTGGATAACCCAATAGACTTGATAAAAATGAGTTGAAGGTGGGCCCAAGAAGGTGAAAAGTCATGAGTTGGTTGTTAGTTCACCTCCCCACTTAAGACAGGTAAGAACTAGAACCTTGTGCCAAGTAACAAATACAGAAATTGCTCAACCACGAGTTTGGTATGTACAGGATGAACACATGCTCTTGTGTACAGAGTAGCCGAAGTTTTATGGGTGCGACAGGAGTGAGACTGAAGGGACATTTGCTGGTCTTCACAACGGTGAATACCACAAGATCGGGCCGCACATTCCACTGTTGGTTGATGGTTTTATGAGGCTGTATGGTACAAGAACCTACCGGGTGGAGGCTAGAAATGTTGAGCAGTGAAAATATCTTGTTATCTCAGCTCAGTCGCACGCTAACGTGTTGCGTGTGTATGGCCTGACAGTATGAGTTTAAGGTATCTTGTGGGTAAAGTTGGGCAACTATGCAGAGTATAATCAATAGTATTCGGATACGCCGTGCTTCCGGTTAATGAAGCTGTGTTCCTATGTGATTCCAATATATGAGGTATAAGTGAAGATTTTGATATGTTAAGTTGGTAATTGCAATTGTTGAGTAAACCCCTGATATGTTAAGTTGGTATGTAGTTAATTAGTTTTTTTTTATATAACTCGCTGAGTACGATTGTGTACTCATTCTTACTAAATCAAATCAATCGTAGATGAAACCTGGGAGAACTCTAAGGATTAAGTAACGATGAAGTATTATTCGTCGACAAAATCCAACGTAGGTAAAGGAAATCCGGCAAATAGTGGAGCCTGCGGAGAATAAGAAAAGCCAGAACGTAGGCCCGGTCCAAACCGCTGCTGTACATGCTACTCTACCTGTCGGCCCAGCATCCATCAAACTCGCGTCGTGTCTTGTCCTTCTCCAGTCCAGAGTTGAGCCGCTCTCGCGCGGGCAAATCCCCTCCCTTTTCTCGCCTTCCCCAAACCCTAGGCCTTGCGCCCTTGCCTCGAGGGGAAGAAGAGGAGGCAGGAGAGATGCGGGGCGGCACAGTGCAGATCAACTGGCACGACCTGCAGCCGGTGCTCACCCTGGACTTCCACCCCGTCTCCCGCCGCCTCGCCACCGGAGGCGGAGACCACGACATCAAGGTCCGCCCCCATTTCCCCTCTTCTCACCCTCCTGTCTCTGCTTATTCCCTCCTTGAGAGACCCAACAATCCAGAGACCTCTCGGCGCTGTGCTCCTCGGTTTGCCGCTTCATTTCCCCCCAATTTTGACCACCGATTTCATGACGTTTGCCTTCTTGCAGATCTGGGTCACAGCGTCGGATGATTCCGACAAGAAGCTCCCCACTGCTTCCTACCACACCAGCCTCTCCTCTCACAGTTCCGCCGTGAACGTCCTCCGCTTCTCTCCTTCTGGTAGGTCCTAACACCATTTCAATCTCAATCTCTGTGAGCCTAGGCAGTTTCTATTTTGTTCCCTTTGAGCAATTACTCTTTTTTTTAAAAAAAATTTCCTAAGAAAATCTGTAAAAGAAATGTAATCTACATTTTGAGTTTTTGGATATACTTAATTAACCCCATCTCTCCCACTGGTTCTATGCAGGTGAAAACCTCGCGTCCGGTGCCGATGGTATGTTCAATTTCACATTACATTTTTTTTATATATAAAAAAATGAAATCAGGATCTCTGCCAATTCAATTAAGGAAGGGATTTAGTGGTTGGTCTTGTAAGGAGGGTTTGAAATTCACAAAACAAACCGACAAAAATGGTCGCAACAAAAACTGCTAAGAGGCCAGCGCACTGCTTCTGGTGGCGACGTCTTCAAAGTATTTTGCTGGCTACCGCCTGCCCACCGAGGTGGCTTAGTAGGAAGGTTCTCCGGTTCCTTTCTTTCCACAAGTTCCAACAAGTATAGACTACCAGTCCATTGAAGTCTTTCCCTTTTTATTTTTGGTGCCACCAATCTGCTAGGTTGGTGGTAGTTGCCCATGTTCACTATGAGTTGTGCCGAAAATCCTGCTTGACTTACCACTCGGCTCAAGCATTTACATCTACAATAGGATTATATGTTAACTCGTCTAACTCGAAGCTATCTTCATTGTTGCTAAATGATCAAGTGAATTTTGCGTGTCCGAGTTATGTAAATTGGCTTGTTTTGTAATCGACAGGTGGTGGTATTACCCTTTGGAAGTTGCATTCCACTGACGATGGCGAGGTTTGGAAAGTGCACAAATCGTTGCTGTGAGTTTTACCATCTAAAAGAATTTCCTTGATTCACCCATCCTCTTGTTAAAACTTGCTAAGCTCCTAATTTGTTTCCTAGGTTCCATCACAAGGATGTTCTTGACCTGCAGTGGTCGCGTGATGGTGCATTCCTTGTTTCTGCTTCAGTTGACAACAGTTGCATAATATGGGATGCTAATAAAGGTAACTCCTACAACAACAGGTGATCTGATGTTTGCAGTGTCATGGATTCAATATTATATGGTTGATATGGAACATCATTCGTAGGCACGGTGCAACAAATGTTGGAGGGCCATTTGCATTATGTTCAAGGAGTGGCATGGGATCCTCTGGGTCAATATATTGCTTCGTTGAGCTCTGACAGAACTTGTAGAATATACGCAAATAAGCCTCAAGGTAAATCGAAGAACATGGAAAAGATGAACTTTGTTTGCCAGCATTCGCTGGTGAAGGCAGAACATCAAAATCATGATGAGTCCAAGGTTTGTTTGATCTACTTTAACTGCCACATCCTTTGGATGTGCATTGAACAAAAGTAATATCCTTTATCTTGCAGCCACCAGTTAAAACTCACTTGTTTCATGATGAGACATTACCATCTTTCTTCCGGAGGTTGGCATGGTCGCCTGATGGGTCTTTTCTAGTACTGCCAGCAGGTATAATTATTTTTCCATTAGCACATCATTTAGCCTATCTTCATCATATTCTCTGTCATAGTAACTTTATACGCCATTAACAAGTTTGTTTCTCTCTTCTTTTATCTTAACCAGGCCTGTGCAAATACTCATCTGATGTGATTAATACCACTTATGTAATGTCAAGGAGAGACCTCTCAAGGTAGCACATCTAATATATGTTATTGCCTTATAAATAAATGACTCCATTCCATTGAGTTCAGCTGGTACTTACACCAAGATAACGTGAAAAATGGAGCATCAGAGAAGCTTTATCACTAATTTGCTCCTTCACATCACACCAAACATCAAATCACCAGTAAACTTGAAGCAGTTTTGTGGATGCTTCAAAAACATAGAAAAATATTTACGCAGGTGTTTCTGAAAAGTTCAATCAACTTCTTCTAAGAGCCAGTTATAAGAGGGAACTTAAGTCCTAAGCTTTGTCTTTGATTTCTTAGTTGCTGCAGCCCGCAGGATGCTGAGAAGAAACGTTTTGTTTCTTACAGATGTGCTAAATTCCTAACATCTTAATGTTTTGTCAATCGGTGTATAAGTGTATAACTTATCCATATACATAGCTTTGTAGTTCTTTTGGATACTGACTTTGTTTGGCACTGCAGGCCTGCGATACAACTCCCTGGCGCAAGTAAAGCTACAGTAGCAGTGCGCTTTTGCCCTATTCTTTTCAGCCTACGTGGTTCTCAATCAGGTAGCCCAATTGCTTTGCAGCTTTGCCTTGCTTTGAGGTTCTCACTGTTTTAATCATCTGTTACATTGAAGCTGAACTACTTCGGATCTGTTGCAGATGGTTTCTTCAAGCTTCCTTACAGAGTTGTTTTCGCTGTCGCTACTTTGAACTCTCTGTATGTGTATGACACTGAAAGTGTTGCTCCAATACTAATACATGCTGGTCTACATTATGCTGCCATTACAGATATTGCATGGTGAGTACTACAACAATTTTGCTTCTAGAGTCTTCTCCATTCGGTAGAGAGGGATTTGTCTTATTTGTCATTTATGCTGGAACTAGAGATTTATCTTGTCATTATTCTGTCAGGTCTTCTGATGCTAAGTACCTGGCAGTGTCATCACGAGATGGTTACTGCACAATTATTGAGTTTGAGAATGAGGAACTAGGGCAGCCTCATATCCTCTCTGGTATTTTCTATATATTCCTTTTTCCATGACTTTTTTTTTGGGGAGGGGGTGGTTGCACATGGTTTCTTATCATGATCCCAATGCCTCAATACTGCATCCAACCCTGTCAGCGTCTAAACTGTGTCCTCCATATTTCTTGAATATTGAATGAACTCACCCGTTACTAGCAATTTGGCATTCAGTAATCAAGTTACCTCTTGGAATATTATGTATATTTGATCTAATCAGAGTTGTCTTCTTAAGGAAACTGATATAATTTCCTTTTCTATTTTGTCATTGACTTCTAGTGTGTAAAAAATTTACTGCTAGTCCTATTAGGACCAATTATTTTTCATTTGCGTGTGATGCAACATCCTGGGATTCTTGGTTTAAGACAGATGTGGAGTAACCTCAACATCCTGGGATTCTTGGTTTAAGACAGATGTGGAGTAACCTCAGGCTACTTGATGCTAATAAGACCGACAAACAAGTTGTCAGGACCATCTCTTTGAATGCAACTTCATATGATTGTTTTGCAGTGACGGATCTAGGATTTCCAGGGTGGGTGTTCGGAGTTACAAAAATGTTGTTCAATGTAAAATATAAATGTTCATAATACACACACACACACACACACACACACACACACACACACACACACAAATCCACATGTTTCTTTTTTATTTTTGAACGCTCAGCAGTCTACATGTGAGGCATAGAGTAGTGGATCAAGATGTTCAAAAAAACCTAGAATATAAATGGATAACACCAGGCCACCATCCAATTTTACAAAAAAAACTAAAAGGGAAATGCTTTTGTTTAAGAACATTGACATAGTGTTATGCATTTATATTTTAATAGTTTTACATTACAATATGAGATTGGCAATTCTACCAAGTACACTTCTCAATTCATGATTTTTGAAACAAAATGTTCATACATGATTTCTGTTGCCTTAGATTTTACATGTGTTGTTAATAATGTAGCATTAACTCGTGGTATGATTTTAGTCATTATATGCTACTAGAAGTCTAGAACTGCAATTGTATTCTCTACAATTTTTTTTGGTACCCACATTAAGCTTCATTGCAATGTTCAAAGCAATACCGGATCTCTTGCTTTGTCATCTTTGTGAAGCTCCCAAATCCCAAAAGCGAGTCTCAAAGTTCATAAATCACTAGTCCAATGCATGTGCTTTGCTACGGATTTAAAAAATCATATCTCGTCAACCGTCATCGTGCTCAGCTTACAATGCAAGTGATCCGCCGGCAACCCCGTTCTTGGAAAGATCGATGGAATCTTTGGGCTTCTTGTGCACCAGCGTGGGCAGTTGGGGCGTGGGGGGAGTGGAGAGGAGATTATAGGTGGCCAACCATACGCACGGGAGGAACCGAGAAAGAACGAGATCCAACGACTCACATCTCACGAAGAAAGATAGTTCTAACGGCTCACATCGCATGAGGGAGGACGGATCGCCACCAATTCCTTCTTTTAAGTAGTAGAGATGTGCATTTTAACCAAATATTTCATTATAGTTTCATTAATTCAAGCTTTGATCTTATCTACTCGTGGCCAAAATATTCCATTATAGCAGAGTTGGGCATGGTTATTAAGACATGGGGGTTGGGGAGCCGGCCTGAGGAGGAGACCGCGAGACGAGACGAGGCGCACCCGAGGGCGAGGGATGCCGAGGCGGACGAGAGGAGGGTGAGGGAGTGCGCTGCTGCGATGGGAGAAGCTTAGATGCGCAGCGCGCGACGTCGGACTTGGGGCGACTTGTTCAGCGCTACACTGTTGGCGAGTGGCGATGCACACAAATCTCACACCGAGAGGTAAGAAACCATCAGAGCTCACCTTGACCTCGCCGTGTGCTGACGCCGCTCTTTGCGCCGGTGTTTGGTCGCTCCTACTTGTTCGGCCTCGGCTGCTGCCGCGCCGCAGGCTTCCTCCTTGCTGCCGCACACCGCTCCCTCCATCCCTGGCTCCGGCTTGGCGCTCACCCCTACCTCGCCGCTCGCCGCCTCACCGCGCGTCCTTGCGCCGCTGCCACCGCCACCGACCGAGAAAGGGGAGGAAAGGGATAGGGTTAGCTTAAGCTCGGTCTCGGCCGCGTGAGGAGTGGGGAGTGGGGACAGGGTTGGGCACGCTCTTGGGCTGCCGAGTGCCGGCTGCGGCTTGGTGCCTTGGTCGCTTGGAGTTGGGCCATGGTGGGCTGGTGGCGTGGGGTGGTTTGACCGAGTGGGCCGCGTGGACAGATAGAGCGGGAGAGTGTGTGGCGGGCTGAATCAGGATGAACAGTTGAAATATGTATTTTAAATGTACTTACTAGTATATATACCTAATAAATACTGGGTTTTTCCAAAAAAAATTGGGTGTCGTACACCCATATCCCTATACTAGATCCGCCCCTGTTGTTTTGCGTTGCTGACATTAATCTGAAGATGCTATACTAGCTATGTGTGCTAAACCTGTACAATCTGCATATTGGACCATTTACCTATATTGCCCTTTTCCCTTCTGACATACATTTACTTGAAGACACTCTTATAACATGGTTCAATTCTCTGAAAATCTCTAGGAACGAAGCAAGTAGCAGAAGGAAATACGACATGCCAAAACACGAAGCCGTCAACAGTTGACAGTGTGGAAGTTGATGTTGGTGCCAGCAAAGTTAAGATGGAAGCCAGCCCCGTGGCTGTAGAAGTGACACCTCCACCAGTGTCAGCCAAGAACATCACATTGAGTAAGCGTACTAAGAAGCAAGTTACTCATGTTGCAATCAACTAGGTAGCTAAAGTAGTTAGGATTATGATATCTTCTGTAGTGATTGGAATTACTGGAAATCAATTTAAGGTTACCCTGTAAAGAAATTTAGTTTGCGTCTGTGATCACCTTCTGTTCTAGTCCAACAAATTCACTTTCTGCTCATGACACAGGGTAGCAATTATATGAACAGAAAGGTTGTGTTTATGAACACATTTTGTTATGAAGTAACATGCAGCCACTAGACCTCTTTGACATTGTTTTTGTGAAGTTTCGATTTGCACACATAAATCACGCATATACAAATGTCAACAACAACAATCGCATTCCATTTAATCAAGTGGGGTCTCTGATGTGCTTATTTCAGTCACACAAAAGAACATACACTCTTATGGAAATAATTATTTTGAAGATACTTGTGCATACCAGATCTATACAATGTGCATCTTGGATACCTTCACTATCTTTGTTCCTTCTGACATATATTTTGCTGAAGACACTCTTCTTCATGGTTCAATTCTCTCAGGAACAAGGGAAATTGCTGAAGGAAATGTGACCTGTGAAAACACAAAACCATCAACGGTAGACAGTATGGAAGTTGATGTTGGTGCCAGCAAAGCTAAGATGGAAGCCAGTCCTGTGGCTGTAGAAGTGACACCACCACCAGTGTCGACTAAGACTAGCGCATCGAGTAAGCCTACCAAGAAGCGAATTACTCCCATTGCAATTAACTAAGTAGCAGAAATAGTTAGGATTATGATATCTTCTGTAGTGATAACAAGTACTGGAAATTACATTTAGGTCCCTGTAATGAAATTTAGCTTGCAGCCGTGTTCACCTTTTGCTCTAATCCCAGAAATTCACTTTCTGCTCATGACACAAAGGGGAAGCAATTATATGAACTGAAATGTTGTGTCTATGAGCACATTTTGTTACGAGTACTGTATCATGCAGGAACTAATGGGCCTCTTTGACAGTGGGGTTTTGTGAAATTTCGCCGAACAAATTCATTCACACACTTAAATTGTTCGTATACAAATGCTGAATTACACATTCCATTCGATCAAGTGGGGTCTCTGACGCCCTTATTACAGTCGTACGAAGGAACACACAATCTTATCAAAATAGTCGATGCATGCAAGGGTACCGGTATCGGTATGGGTATGGGTATGGGTATGATCATTGCCTCAAGCTGAAGGATATTCAGTATAGGCAAACTCGGGCAGATTGTGGCACTGCCTACTTAGGACTTGATCATGCGCGTCTTTGATTTCTCAGACGCTCCTTCTTTCTGGTCTTCCTCTTCAAACCTGATGTCTTCATCTTCTGAAAGGATCTCGATCCTCTGGCCGTGAGGCCCTGGCACGATCTTCTCGTCAACGTGGATGTGTTCAGTGACGTTGATGAGCTCTGCCTTCTGCTCTGCTTTGCTCTCCTGCTTCCTGTGCCAGAGCCAACCGCCGCTGTGGTGTGACGTCTTCCCTGCCGCTGCCGCTGCCGTGCTCGACCCCTCGCCGACGGCCTCCTGCTTCCTCACCGCCTCTTGGAATTTGATGTCCTCGTCCACCGACAGCATGACGGCCTTGGGGCCGTCGCCGCCTGACATGGTCGCCTTGTTGACGTGGACATGATCGCCGAAGTTCAGTATCTCCGCCCGACTTCCCGTCTTCGTCTCCTTTTTCTTGCGCCAGCAGAAGAAGGCAGCCAGGCATGCTAGCAAGAGGAGGCCGCCAAGAGAGACGAACACCACGATGATGACGATGTGATGCGGAGGGCTTGGTGGAGGAGTTACGGGCGGCGGCGGGGCTAGTGGGCGCGGTGGCGGCGGCGCGTTAGGGCGAGGAGTTGGTGGTGGTGGCGGTCGAATGGGCGGTGATGGTGGGGGTGGAGCACGGCGAGGTGGTGGTGGGGGTGTTGAGGGCGGAGGCGGTGCACGACGCGGCGGTGGGGGCGGTTGAGTGGGTGGTGGGGAGCGAGGCGGTGGCGGCGGAGGTTGAGTGGGTGGTGGGGGAGCACGGCGTGGCGGAGGCGGGGGTCGAATGGGCGGCGGAGGCGGGGGTGGAATGGGCGGTGGGGGAGCACGGCGTGGCGGCGGTGGAATGGGCGGCGTAGGTGGCGGTGGCTTTGGAGCATAAGGGTTTGGAGGGAAATAGGGGAAGCCAAAGCCTGGAGGGCTAGGGTTGAAAGCCATGGATGCTCTCAGACGATGCTGCTGCAGCTGTAGTAAGAGGAGGCGATCGAGTGGGTTGTAGTGGTGAGCTAGCTAGCATGCATGTGGTGTGTTATATATATATATATGTGTGTGTGTGTGTGTGTGTATCAGTCACCGTGTGGGAGGGAAGAGTGTGCCGCTGGTTTGAAGATTTGCGTTTGAAGTGACTTGGCTCCTATGCTACGGCTTGAGCTGGGCACGTTGCTTCCAAACAATGCGTTCCTTGGCATCCAAGTCCATGTAGATGTAGCTGGCCTTATCTTTGGCCTGCTGGAAATTCTTCTAAATTCTCTTCCTTCCTTCCTTTTGCTATCTAAGATTACACACATGTTATGATGTAGTAGGCTTAGCAGAAGCTCTTGCTGCATCATGGCGGCATCGTTTGAGTGGACGCACAAACTTACACCGAAGGCGACTCTAGTTTCCGACGTTGACACGCACATGTAATCAGGCTGTGACATGCAGTTTCTGCAGACTTGTTGAGCAAATTACCGGCCGGTCGGGAGTTTTGAGTGCATTGCAAGGCCATCTTTTCCTTGTTCAATCATCGCTAATGCAAAATGCTCTTTTTCTCCCAGAACGAACGCCCGCCTCGACTTGATGATAGTCCCTGCTAAGGTACGGATATGATGCAGATCCAGCTTAATTCGCTAATCCTCATGGACGACCTGACAATATAATTGATCTAGCTCGTACCTTTCATTTGTGCAAATCTAAGAAAAATTAAACGACAACCACCAGTTAAGCAAATTGGCTAATTAGCTAATGGCTACTGTATACGACAGTTTGCATTGCATTCATTTCATACACTTACACGATGAACTAGCACAAGTCCACAACAAACCATGAAACTGGTGGATCCAATTCCACCTGGGATCTGGTTGTCCCTCTTTAAGTCTTTAGACCTTTTCTCTAACTGGGCCAGCAGCTGGCTGGGCCTTAAGCTCCATTCACCCAAGATCAGCCCACACTGTCTTCAACCTCCAGCAATCCAGCTCCTCCAACGACTCACGCAATAGAGCACCCAACTTCGGCGGTGCTCAGTGGGTACTAGGGGTCTGGTGGTGGGGGGAGGGGTGCTCGAGTACTCACTAGCACCCACGAGTGGACTCGCATATCGAGCGCTAGTTGTGCCCTTAACTGTAAGCTAGGGTCGATGCACTCAATTTGGACTCTTCCAAGTTTGAGGCCACCAAAAGGCAGACTGCATCAGCACCAGCAAATACATCTCTCTCTCTCTCTCTGAAAATGGGATTATGGGCCGGTCGATGCGGCAAATGCTGGCTGGCCAGGAAAAAAAGAAGTTACGACGTAGTTAGAAGGGGCTGCGCAACGAATGGAATGGAACGAATGCTGGCTGGCCAGGAAAAAAAGGCAGACTGCATACTGACCCGCGTTGGGGGAAGCCTAGGGCGGTGCGCCAGCCCACGCTGAGTCCAGATGCCAACCGTCATCGATGCCGACCTTGTCTCGCTTTTGTGTTCTACTCGTGCTCTTGTTTCTTAGCCTATATATATATATATATATATATATATCCTAATAAGTGATACGATAAACTATATCTAAGAAGAGATTGTTTTTTTCCGTAAAGAGGAGATTGTTTTGCCTCACCCTTAGAGATTGTTTTTTAATTGTGTAAAGAGGAGATTGTTTTTGCGTCACCCTTAGACACAACGTAGCGTGCAACCACTCTGGCTCGGTTGTATTACTTCATGCTCTCCCCGTTTCGTTATATTTGTCTATGGTTTTGGGAGCATTTGTTTCAATGTAATTTTTCATTAAGGCGTAGTTATTGCAATCTGTCCTCTCTTTACCTCTACTTAGCCCATGTCTTTGGCCGTTGTTTTGCATGAATACGCCATGTCTTACGAGGCTAAGGCTTTAGTAATGTATAAATTAAGCTAGCATTGCCAACTTGCACTACTACGAAAAAGCTCACCACGACGGTTCGTATGCAGTCATCACGCAGGCGGTTTTGAACCGTCTGAAATTTTATGTCTGTGATAACAGGCGGTTCCAACCACGAACCGTCTGTGATTCTATAGTATCACAGACGGTTCGTGGTTGAAACCGTCTGTGATAAGTCTTTAGACCTAATTAATTTTTATCGTATTTTCAGCTAGCCCCAGAAATTGCTAGCCATGTCCTCTGAAAACTAGCAAGCAGAAACATATCACAGATAATTATTGACAACTCAAAGTGATCATTTAACTCAAAATCAATTACAAAAGAATGTTTCAAGTATATATTGTCGCTAGAGTTACAAATTGAATTACAACTACCAAAGTGAATTACAATATTGAATCAATTGTTTGAGGTCGTTCATCGGTGTCGACGCGTGAAACTCTCGGTGGTGTTAACTATATGCGCCTTGATGAAGACGCAGAGCTCCTCTCGAGCGTCGTGACTGGTCCATCTCGAGTACATTTAACTCTATGTTCAAGCCACATAGCTAGCGAGTAAAGTAGTAAGCATATATATTTAAATTTATAATTAGGAAATAATTATTACGAGATTGACAAACACAGGGATCGTCGTCCTAGAAGCAATCGATGGTGCATATGATGGCATACGTAGAATGCGCATAGGTGATCTCGTTTTTCTTTGCACCTTGCAAAAATAGAATTACATATATATGTACAGTCAGTTCGAGACGCAATATTACAGAGTATGATATATGATTATTGTGTTGTAGCGCGTACCAAAAATCGCATCCTGTGAGTCAGTGTGGCGCTCGTTCCCTTGTATAAACCTCCCTCGGCAACATAGCCGATGAACGCCCTACATGATTCAAAAAAGTTATCCTTGTCCATTTCAAACGAAGGAAGACTACAATAGAGTTATGTGCGGAGGAAATGAACATACCTCTCGAGTATTCCTTTAAGAAGGGTGAAGTCATGATTTTTGTTGAGTAGAGAATCAAGGTACAATACCATGTTCCTCTTTGGCACAAGAATCAGAAGAATCCTGTGGAACCTACTCATGTATGTCGCTATAGTCATAAACCTATGTTGAAACGTAATTTGTATAGCAAATATTGAAGCACTTACTTCTGGTTGTAGGGCACCATTATGTAGTTCTTGTCGTCCAGAGCAAGCAATCCCATTTTTATATAATTCTTAACGTAGGATGCGTCTTGGTTGATTGTTTGCTCAGAGACCACGTGTGGGTCGAGGAAACCCACCAGTTCTTTGATTCGACGGGCACATTTCATAATGTATCTGTACATAAGCAATGAGTTATGATATTTATCGGTATCACGTGAGTGTAGAAATTGATTGTACACACTTACAGTGTCCAGCATCGTAGAAGTGAGGCATCGAGGGCAGTTAGGTTGTATAGGTCAAATAAGTCTTCAAAGCCCACGACGAAGTGGCCAGGCTCGTGGAGAAAATGCTCCCTTCCGTATCTGACGGTGATTCCAGTATGGTCCCCCTCCTCTCGGGTCTTGCGCAAGTACCAATCATGCAAAGCTTGACAAGCTAGTCCTGAGCTCTTTTTTTTTGCGTCGGAGACCAACGGACTTCCGAGGGAGTATTTCACGGGTTTGGGAGGTGCCTTAATATTCTTCGATTTTGATTTCTCCTTAACGAGGCGGCTGAGGGACGTCTTCCCGTGAGACGCCTCAGGGACCGATATGGTGACACACTTTTCTTGTCCCTTCATGTCTTCTCGGCGGAAGCGATGTGGCGACCTTACGAAGCTTTGGTTGAGGCGGACTCATTGAGGGTCCTATTGGAGAGGCATGGTCGTGTCGATATCGCGTCACTGAAGGGTCCAGTGCGATATCCTTCTTGGGCCATCGGATAAAAGTGTCGTGGCATCCCCTAGTGTTCGATTTCTTCGTTCGGGAATCTCGGTAGGATGGCCATGAAATTATCATGTACCATGTCCACCGCACCTGGCGTAACCTGCGCCACCGGTGAGCACCGTCTTTGCGCCCTTCTGGTATGGATACACCATACCCCGCCCAAATTCAATAGGAATCGACCTAACCATCCTCACTTGGAGCTTGCAGGGCGTCGGCCCCTACAAAACGGTACACAATTAGCTAAGGCATCCTATAGGTCTATATTTGGAGCATTCCAGAGATGTACATTACCTCGATGTCGTCGATCGGTAATTGCACGTCGTCATGTCCAGAATTATGTGTGGACGTGACGCTACTCCGATGTCGAGAAGGACTTGCTCCCAAATTAACAGGGGCGGCTTGCGCCTGCATGAGTTGATTTACTTGGTTATGCAAGTTTGTTATTTGTTTTTAAAATTTTTCAATAATCACATGTTCCAACCGAGCGTCGTGCTGGTCCTTGGATCTCTTCCTACTCCTATATGTGTCGGAATTGTGTGGGAATCCATCCCTCCAAGGTACGTAAACCCCAACGCCTCGTGTGCGACCCAGGTGCTCCTTGTTTCACAGGGCCGTAGACAGTACATCCTTCTCCCTGTCTACTTTGAAGGAACCTTGGGAAGATGCGGAAGTTAATGCTTCCTGCAAGAGGACATCATGTTATTGTAGACACCATGAAGTTATGGACTTATTAACAATGAAGTGGTTCGACAAATTTATCAGGCGTTGAGACACTGCCTCGTCTGCCGGCTTTGTGAAAGAGATGCTGCCCGAAGACGTGGCTGATGCCCTCGCTCTTAACCAGGCTCGAGCGCGCTCGTCTGAGATCTCAGCAAACGGTCGGGCAGCGGTCTCTTTCTCTGCCGCCCATTGCGTGGCTTTACCCGCATACTCAGCGGTGCCGAATCTGTGGGGTGAGTGTTTTGTGCCTGAATAGCTCTGTGCGCCGCACTTTGCTCCTGAAATTCGGCCGCCGTCTTCATCTGCACGAATGGGTCCCATGTATCCCGCGACAAAAATTGATACGTCGTGAAGGGCGTCCGACCCGTGTTCACGTTCTGCGTGACAAGCAGGCTCTTGAAGTGTGAGACCCCGGTTTATCCGGCTTGTAATACTTAACCCTCCATTCGGTCCTAGCATCACAGATCAGATAATCCGAGACTCGAGACATGTATACTTCCCAGAAATGCAGTATACACACCTCTTTACAAAGTTCACGCATCAATTCCATTCATTCACATAGAACCGAAGCAAAAACAACAATCCAGAAGATAACATAAATAGAAGATAGTTATTACAAAGAGAGGCCGACCGGCCAAAAGACATATACATAAGGAAATTGAACAGCGGAAGCAAAAGTGCCATAAGATGGCTATAAACAAAAGAGCCGACCAGTGTGCCCTCAACCCACAAGGCAACCGACCGGACCGCCAAGCTAGTCGTCGAATCCACAGCACATTTCACAAAAGTGAGGCCCTTGGGGCTCACCTTCCTCCCCTACAACAAAGAGCCCAGCAAAGCCGGGTGAGTACTTTGAATGTACTCGCAAGACTTACGTGTAGAGTAACAGACCTGTACATAACTATATGCAAGCTTTTTGAGTGGAGGCTGTATGTTTCATTTTCAGCACAAAGCAATCTTTATTTGCAATAATGTAGTACATTTAAAAGCAGGTTAACAAATCACTTTTTAATGTTCAAATAGTCGCAACAGACAACAATATAACAGTAGATAGGGGACAACAACAATCCTGGAAGTGACTAAACCCTTAGTCACCACAACAATAGCATGAATTACCCATTCATACCACCCATGTCAAATTTTAATTTAAAAGGTTGAAGTCTAACTCTTGCAAAACGTAACCAAGCGTGTCCATAACCTAGGACGAGGCTATTCGAATAGTTTTATCCCTGCAGGGGAGTACCAATGTACCCACACGCCAGACCGCATTTTTGCTAAGCTATTAAGCACACTTCCGAAGGTATGCCGACACGGCTAAGTCCTACGAGACATTTCCAATATTGTGAATTATTCGCGAGCTGCCCTTATGGATAGAAACCCATACGTTGTGTCGGAGTCATCGTAAAGCCTCGGTCAACTACCCTTCCCGGGTAAAGCCTTGGACAACTACAACGCTCCTTGAGGTGGAGAGCCTACCCGGAATCTCCACCACCGCACACCCAACACAAGAACACATATCCTTTTTCACACAACACACACAACCTGTTGGACCGTAAAGGCGACTAGAGGGGGGGTGAATAGAGCACGCTCACTTTTCACAAATTATGAGCTCAATACAATTTCACTCCAAGAGCTATTAGAAAGCTATGAAGATCAATATACCATCTGATGGAAGACTAGTATTGAATCCAATAAAAACCCCTAAGCAAAGCGACAATAATGAGCAATAATCAAAGCAACACAAGTACTGGCGGTCTGACCTCTGTAGTGAACCGGTCGGACCGATTGCCGGGCGGTCGGACCGATTGCCGGGCGGTCGGACCGCTGTTATACTGGCGGTCGGACCGCTCCGAAATCGGTCGGACCGGTGGTGACGGGCGGTCGGACCGGCGATCTGAACCGATCTGAAATAAGTAAAATCACCGATGACGAAGTTGCAATTAGGTCTAACTTTTGATTCTCAACTCCAAACTTCACGAAACTTTGCACACACCTTCTCTATGCTATTGAGGACCTATTCCAATCGAATATTATGATAATTCTTGGAACGATCTTGAGCAATTGTTAATTGATTAACAGAAGGTCTAAAACCGGGCAAGAACGAAAACTTGATCCTAAAGCTTGTTCGTGAGAGATTGATGATCAAGATGATGCTAGATAGATTCACACATATCACAGCAAGCTAATTCACATGAAAGAATCAATCACAAACTCGCGGATCAAAGAAAGCCCTAAAAACACGAAATTGAAAGCAAGAACGAAAAGAGACTTATCTCAAGCAAACCTTGCATAGATTGATTTCGTGATTGATGCTGGATTACATCCACACCATCATGGATCAGTAGACAATCAAGGATCACGAAATTCACCACAAACCATCAATAGCCCTAGCCTCCACCTCAACTCCCCTAAAGACAATTAGGGTTTTGAAACATAAAAAGGCGAGAGAGAAAAGAGCTCAATGGTGCAGCCACCACCTTCCCCTATTTATAGTGGAGGCCTAGACTCCTAGGGTTTGACTCCATTGGGCTCCCGTTAAGGCCCACTAACAAACGGGTCACACACGCACGCTTCGCGAAGCGCCGTCTTTAACTTTTGACCTAAACCGCTTCACCATACGTCATGGATTCGCCAATAGGTCACCCTTGTCCATCTTGTGTCACGCTTGAGTCGTTGACCTCACCCGGCATCGTCGATCGTTCTGGACCTCAACTCTTCAAGTCTAGTCCCGATTCTCCTCGCCGTTGACCGTCGTTGACCACCAACCTACCTGCACAACCACAGACAAGAAAACACGTATTCGGGAACAAGTTCTTCACAACTTGACCCATGTTAGTCAAAACATGCATCATGCAAATCATATGCCATGAAACCAATGACTTTGACCTAACAAAACAACATCGCCACGAAGTTGGCCGACGTTCAAGTTAATACGGCTCGACCGCTCAGGGTGAGCGGTCGGACCGCTTCTGGCGGTCGGACCGCTCCACGTGAGCGGTCGGACCGCCTTGGGACTTAGCGAAATTCAAGCCCTCAAATTCAAACCTTCGGAAACTTTAAACCAATAGAACTTTTCTTGGAGACTCCAAAATCATGAGACCAAGTGCATTGGGATCCCCTCACTTGCCTACAACACCTATTTTTGGCCCGGCTTGTTTTGACCAATTTGGTCACCGCCGGTCCGATCGCCTTGGTGGCCGGTCCGACCGATTTGGGACCGATCGGACCGCCGTGCAGGACCGGTCGGACCGCCGTATCGAGAATACAGAGCTTTGTCGAAAACACGTGAAACTACAAACCGTAAACGCCATTTCCAATTGTCACATCATCCTAAGATCTAGAGCATATCCGCATGAAATCCACAATCTCCCTCTTGATGAACACATTGACAATTATCCAGAAAATGTAAGTAAGAGGTTTGAAAACGAGTTTACTCGCAGTTTTCGCACAAAGGCACAACTTGGTCCATAAGCAAGAAAAAGCAGTGAAAGTGACCAAGCTGGCATCAGAATAGTATAGGCATGTGAGACAAGGCAAAAGTAAGCATAAAAACTTTGATTTTCAGAAAAGGGTCAAAATTCTCACATGAGGTCCATATGAAAAAACAATTGTTCAATTGACCTATGATCATTGTGAGGATAAAAGAATGCAATTCAAGTTCAGAATATTCAATAAAACAATAAGAATGCAACTCAAGAACTCCCCCTCACTAAGATCCTCGATTTTCACAAACTTTCAACTTTTCAGTTACTCCCCCTTTGTAAAACAAAAATATATATATATCTCAAAATTTCTCCCCTTTGTTTAATCTTCTCCCCCAACAAAGAAATATCTTCTCATTAACACATCTTCTCCAAATAAAAATAGCAAAGAAATATAACACATCTTCTCCCAAAGAAATATCTTCTCATTAATTAACACATCTTCTCCCCCTTTGACAATGGATTCATCAAGGAATCACGCCTTCCTCTCATCCAGAGATAACCAATAGATGATAAAGAAAGAAGCGAAATAAAAGAAGCATAAACAGAGTATGCATGAAGTGCAATGGAGTGGCTTCATTTTTGTATTTTTCAATTTTGATTACAAGAAGCTTTGGAGATTACCCAAAAGAACAATCTAGTATCTCTAATATTGCACAAACAAGATATCAAGCCCGACAATACTAGCAAGATCATGGTAAGACATATATATCAAATCTAAGCACAAAGGCTCAAAAGTAAAGCAGTAGATTTTATCAATTTAAGCAACGCTTCAAATTCAGCAAGTTCATCAACAGGGATCCTAAAGTGAAATTGGCCATGTCAAAATGTCAAAGTGAGATCAAAAATCTAACAAAGACCACATTAAGAGTCAATCAAGTCCCGTATTGAATCATTTTGCTCAATATTTTGTAAACGCCCATTTTTCAACATTTTTCTCATTTGCATTGAATATTGAAGTTGACTAATGATCTAACTTAGTGACAAGATCCTGGACTAGGAGCCATCCACAAACTCATCCTAAGCTTCGACCAAAAGTTGATTAAAGGTATATCTTAGTAAAGAAGATCCTGGACTAGGAGCCATCCACAAACTCTTTCTAAGCTTCTACCGGGGCGACAAATCTTGAGGTTCATGTCATTTCTGACAAGCAGTCCCCATGAGATCGTCTGGTTCATCAAACTATCTCCAAGTTCATGTCATTTGACAAGCAGTCTCGTAAGAATAGTTTGGCACAATTTAAACATAAGACAATCTTGATTTTTATTTTTCACATGAGCAGTTTTAGAATCTCAAGAACACAAAACCTCAAGTAATGGTCAATTTTAGATCAAAGAGCTAACAAAGCAATTCTGACAGGGCCAATGTCACAAGAGGAGCACTAATTTCAAGAACTCGCTAAAACATCCACAAATTGCAATTTCTTAATTCGAGTTGTTAAAAGGTTCTAGCTCATATAGCAAAGACTTGGCTACACATGTAAAAGCATGATAATTCTAGCAAGTCAAAGAACTAGACATGACATTGAGCAAGAATTGAAATACAAAAGCTCCAAAGGGTAATAGGCAAAGCTCCATCAATTTTAAAAGATAAGCGAGAAAACTTATATTATAATGCATCTTTTGGATTTTTCATACCACTTGATGTAACCACTTGTTGTTACCACTTGTTGTTATACCACTTGTTGGATTTTTCATATGAATGCAATATGACACAATGAGATGCAATTAAAAACCTAAAAACCTAAAAAGTTCAAAAGATCACTAACTCGGAAAAAGAACAATAAAAGATCAAAAGAACAAGGAAAGATCGAGAAAGATCGAACTCCCCTCAAACCAACCCATAAGGATAAATAACCCCTAACTCGCTTCTCAAGGTGGCAAGCCTAGTTGGGTCTAAAGATTTGGTGAGGATAAAAACAAAAGACAAAAGAAGTGCCTAGTGGGTGACAAGCGCCTGAGGTACTCTTCCTATCTAGCCGACAGCCCGCACAATCAGAATAAGAAAAACCCCCGAATGGACAAGGATAAAGAACAGGAATATCAAATGCCATACAAAGAGAGTAGAGTGTAAGTACCTGAATAAGAGCTTAACGGCCTGGCGATGGGAAGTTCTCGGAGATGCTTGAAATTCGTCGACCGCGTGAAGGAGGTGAACCATCTTGAGTCTCTGGCAATATGATGTGAACAGTCGGAGTCGACAGAGCACGTGCCCTTCCTCTTTCCGCGGCAATCCTCGAAAAATCAAGGCCTGAGAAGAACGATGTGTCTCGACATCAAGTTAGTTAAACAAGACTTGGGAACCCGATCTCGAGACACACGTCTGCGAGTAGTATGCAAAGCGTAGTGTTATCCTTGATTTCATCTAAAATTCTTATGAGCAATGTTTAAGTTAACATGGGAATTAAAGCGTCGGTGGTCGGCCCGTTGTCTTGTGGTCGGGCCGATCTGTGACTAATCGGTCGGACCGGTGACCACCGTGATCGGACCGTGACTGAAGAACATGAGAATTAGGATATGTAGAAGTATGATGATTAGCATGTGAGAAAATCCTAATCGAGTTTATTCCTTTCGGTGTTACCATGTCTCATAAAAGCTCTAGGTTGCCGAATGAGATTCTATCAAGATTTTTCCTATCATTTTTCAACCTCGCCATGTGAATTCAATCAAATGCCCACCTTTCTTGCAATAAGTGCAATGGTACTTGGTACCACTAGAAGAAGCACCATTTGAATTAATACAAGGTTGGGCAAAACTGCAGATTTAAAAGATGTTTTTGCAAAGTTGGGTTTTGAATTCAATTAAACCTTTTCCAAGACTTGAATGACTTTTGGGTTTGAATTGTCTTGAAAAGAATTGAATCCTAAACCTTGCTTCTTATAAGGAGTTTTAGACTTGTCAAGAATCATGTTTAATTGTTTCTTACCTTTAGAAAATTTCTCTAATGTATCATGAAGGTAAGCATTTTCTTTTCTCAAGTTAACACAAGCATCACAAGTTTTATCCATTGATTTCTCCTTATACAAAGCAATTTCAAGCTTAAGAGCGGAACATGAAGCACAAGTAGTATTTTCAATATTGTCCTTAAGCTTAGCATATTTGACTCTAGCGACTTCTAAGATATCTTTGATTTCACGTTCTTTTCTAAGCATGAAGTGCAAGGGCTAGAATCAATCACATCGAAGCAATCAACTTGCTAGACTCTAAGCATTTTTCACAAGGAGCGATTTAATTTCAATTAGCTCGGTTCTAGCATTTTCAAGTTGTTGTAAAGCAATATTATGAGCAGATTGTAAATTGGTAATTTCAATGCATAGCATGACAAGATAAACATTCATCAGGTTCAAGTGTCTTAACATTTGCAAGTTCTAGTTTCAGTTTACCAATTTTTGACTCTAGTTTCTTATTTTTAGTCATGACAAATTCTAGTGCTTCATCTTGACTAAGCACTTGCTCAACTATAGAATCATATTTAGCAGAAAGCTCATCATAAGAAAAAGATACCTCATTATTATCAATGTCGTCGGTGTCAGCCATGAAGCACATACCGGTGAAGTCCTTGGCCTTCCCTTTCTTGTCCTCTTCGCTCCCGGAGTCCACATCGCTAATGGATTGCTCTCCAAAAGCGGCAAGGACCCGGTGAGCGGCCTTTATGAGCTTGACAGCATCATACTCAGAGTTGTTCTCATGAGGCTTCTTCCAAGTCGTCTTCTCCTCCTGTGCTTACCCTTACCTTTTAGCTTGGGGCAATTGGCCCGGATGTGGTAAAGCTCTCCACACTCATAGCAAGTAACAGGACCACCTCTCTTTTTATTTCTCACATTGTTGTAAGCACGTGTGAATTTTTTAGCTAAAAGGGCTAACTCAACCTCAGGGATATTCTCAAGCTCCTCTTCATGAATAGCAGATAAACAAGCAAATGAAAATCCAGAAGAAGATTCAAAAGAATCATTAGAAACCTTTTTGAGAGGATCTGCTACCAAAGCTAAATTATCTTTCTTGGGATGATCAACTCTTTTAATTTCATGAGTCTTGAGTTTACTATAAAGCAATTCTAAAGTAAGACTCGAAAGATCAACATTCTCTTCTATAGCAGTAGCCTTCATCTCCCACTCCTTGGTGTTGATTGCGGCCAAGAGGTGGGTGGCATTTTCGATTGAGAATATTCAATATCAACGACTTTCATTTGATTAATCACTTTATTAAAGCATTGAAAATGTCATCGATGCTCTCTCGGGGCGCATCTCAAATTTGTTATAATCACGCTTATAGATTGTTTGGCGACTTTCTTAATTTGGGACGAACCCTCATGATATGTTTCGAGAGTGTTCCAAATCTAGTGTGCGATCATAAAATTGCAAATCCTATCATATTCTTGTCTACCAAGCGCACCATATAAAAGATTCTTGGCCTTGTTGTTGTTAGCCAAAAGAACCACGAAGCGGGAGTTTCAACCGGGAATAATGGCGGGGATCGAACAACGTCCCATATAGCTTGTCCTCGCTCTCAAGGAATACTCGCATACGATTCTTCCAATATGCATAGTCTTGTCCATTGAACATATGCGGTTTTGTAGAGAATCTATCCATCGCCAAAGTTCAATGGACGGTTAAGATCAAGATTGAACTAACCGGCTCGATACCACTTGTTGGACCGTAAAGGCGACTAGAGGGGGTGAATAGGAGCACGCTCACTTTTTCACAAATTATGAACTCAATACAATTTCACTCCGGTAGCTATTAGAAAGCTATGAAGATCAATATACCAGTACAGCGGAAGACTAGTATTGAATCCAATAAAAACCCCTAAGCAAAGCGACAATAATGAGCAATAATCAAAGCAACACAAATCATTGGCGGTCGACCTCAGAGTGAACCGGTCGGACCGATTGTCGCGGTCGGACCATTGTTATCTTGGCGGTCGGACCGCTCAAATCGGTCGGACCGGTGGTGACGGGCGATCGGACCGGCGATCTGAAACCGATCTGAAACGATAAAATCGGCCCGATGACGGTTGCAATTAGGTCTAACTTTTGATTCTCAACTCCAAACTTCACGAAACTTTGCACACACCTTCTCTATGCTATTGAGGACCTATTCCAATCGAATATTATGATAATTCTTGGAACGATCTTGAGAAATTGTTAATTGATTAATGAAGGTCTAAAACCGCAAGAACGAAAACTTAATCCTAAAGCTTGTTCGTGAGAGATTGATGATCAAGATGATGCTAGATAGATTCACACATATCACAGCAAGCTAATTCACGTGAAAGAATCAATCACAAACTCGCGGATCAAAGAAAGCCCTAAAAACACGAAATTGAAAGCAAGAACGAAAAGAGACTTATCTCAAGCAAACCTTGCATAGATTGATTTCGTGATTGATCTTTGCCGATTACATCCACACCATCATGGATCAATGAACAATCAAGGATCACGAAATTCACCACAAACCATCAAGAGCCCTAGCCTCCACCTCAACTCCCTAAAGACAATTAGGGTTTTGAAACATAAAAAGGCGAGAGAAAAAGAGCTCAATGGTGCAGCCACCACCTTCCCTATTTATAGTGGAGGCCTAGACTCCTAGGGTTTGACTCCATTGGGCTCCGTTAAGGCCCACTAACAAGCGGGTCACACACGCACGCTTCCAGCGCCGTCTTTAACTTTTGACCTAAACCGCTTCACCATGCGTCATGGATTCGCCAATAGGTCACCCTTGTCCATCTTGTGTCACGCTTGAGTCGTTGACCTCACCCGCATCGTCGATCGTTCGGACCTCAACTCTTCAAGTCTAGTCCCGATTCTCCTCGCCGTTGACCGTCGTTGACCACCAAGCTACTGCACAACCACGCATAAGAAAACACGTATTCGGAACAAGTTCTTCACAACTTGACCCATGTTAGTCAAAACATGCATCATGCAAATCATATGCCATGAAACCAATGACTTTGACCTAACAAAACAACATCGCCACGGTTGGCCGACGTTCAAGTTAATCCGGTCGACCGCTCGTGAGTGGCCGGTCGGACCGCCTTGGCGGTCGGACCGCTCCACGTGAGCGGTCGGACCGCCTTGGGACTTAGCGAAATTCAAGCCCTCAAATTCAAACCTTCGGAAACTTTAAACCAATAGAACTTTTATCGGAGACTCCAAAAATCATGAGACCAAGTGCATTGGGATCCCTCACTTGCCTACAACACCTATTTTTGGCCCACTTGTTTTGACCAATTTGGTCATCGCCGGTCCGACCGCCCACATGGCCGGCCCGACCGATTTGGGACGATCGGACCGCGGTGCAAGGACGGTCGGACCACCCCGCCCGAATACACGTAGCTTTGTCGAAAACACGTGAAACTACAAACCGTAAACGCCATTTCCAATTGTCACATCATCCTAAGATCTAGAGCATATCCCCATGAAATCCACACAACCCCCTCCTGCGAGTCGGAGATAACCCACGCCAAAGTACTAAGTCAAGAGAGGTCCCATATCCCTCTCGCGTGGTTAGCACGCAAAAATGCTTGGAGAGTGTGACACAAGATGTTCGGTCCTTGTTGACTTAGGCAAGACAACCACAAACCGAATAACCCACCACCCGACCACTTGCCCAAGTCCAAATCAGTTTTCCATTTTCAGATTTTGACTTTACAAAATAACAAAGCACAAGTGCTGGTCGTAATGACATAATACTTAAATGTGTGATCACGATCATCGACTACCATCGATGATCGCCCAGTACTACCGAAACTAAGCATCTCTAAGCAATTTCAAATCGAGAGCTACTAAGCGACCAGAGTCCATCCATCGAACTCCGACCACAGCCAATAACCTAAGCTCATGGTAGTAGAGGATAAACAAGTCCTACATATTATGCAACTATAGGACACTAACCGTATTTTAGCAACAAAATAGCAATGCATACATACGAGTTGAAAGCAATATAGTAGACTTGAAAAATAATGGGATGAACATGATCAAACTGCTTGCCTTTTTGCTGCGGGTCAAGATGCAGCTGGGGATCACTTATGTTGTCGATGTGCTCTTCGGATCCTAACGAGAAGGCGAAAAGCAACAGATAAGAACGAATAAAATGCAAAGACTCAACAGCAAACTTTCTCCAAAAATTCTGAAAATTCTACAGAAACAAGGGCATACTTTAAAAAGAATTTAGCAATAAGAACCAATTGATTTGCATTCTTAATGCCACAGATACGACCAAAAGAGGGTCCTACGACCAGGTTGTGGTCGCAGAAGAACCTACGACTGAACAATAGTCGTGGAAGGATTTACGACCAGATAATGGTCGTAGATGAACTTACGACCATGACATAGTCATAGCAAGTCTTACGACTAAGTACAAGTCGTAGAAGAACTTACTACCGAAACATAGTCGTAGCAAGCCTTACGACTAGGTACAAGTCGTAGAAGAACTTACTACCGAAACATAGTCGTAGCAAGGACTCATGCCCATGGCATAGTCGTGGTAAGACTTACAACTACGCTACGGTGGTTGGTCGGAAATCCGACCACGAGGCAGCGCCTCCCGCACGCTTTGCGGCTAGGCGGCTTCTCCGACCACAGCGGCGCCAGCCAAGGGCAGGGATGGGCATCTAAAGGCTGAATGGTTCGACCGGCGGTCAATACTGGTCGGAGTATGGCTGCTACGGTGATACGACCACGGAGTGCGGCCGAGTAGGTATGGCTCGGGAGGACTCCCGAACGAACAATACCAAAAGGATAACGAAAACACACCTAAGCTCCTATAGGGCAATACGAACTTACAGTGAAGAGCGACTAGAGACTCACGAGTGGCTCCAGTGACGAGAGACCGAACGGCAGCGGTAAGGTTCTCACTAGGCCACAGCGACCTGGGCAAAGAGAGAACCAAACCGAGTGAGAGTTAAGCTCCAAAGAGTAAAGGGGGAGCAGAGGGGCCGAAGACATGAAGAAGAAAACCCCCGCTGCACCGCCACCACCGAAACTCCACACTCAACGATGGCGGTCGAGGGGATTGCGAGGAACTGCAGCTCGAACAAGCTGGTGAGTGCTAGCTGGAGTTGCGGAAGTGCTAAAAGAAGCGAAGGGTGAAGCAAAGGAGCTTAAATAGAGCAATGGCAGTGAGCAACGGCCGGGTTTTCCAGTCGGGTCAACACTGCCATGAGAGCACTTGAGAGCGATGGGAGCAGTTGAGTCATGGCCCTCTGAGGGATGAGCACGACAGGCATTTAATGCGCTCAGAGCTAGCCGTTTAAAGGTGGACATAGAGCGGACTGCACGCCACTGCTTTTCTCCTCTGCGCACGCCATGGCAGAGCTCACGCGCGCGCGGACAGAGGAAGGAGACGACTCGTTGGTCGTCGGATTGAAATTGAACGGCTGGGCTAGATCGAGCGGATTGAAATGATCCCAGCGCTTGGCTGGTCGAAGACCGTTCGATGCCGATCCAACGGCTGAGTCAGATCGGTTGGTTTACAACGACTCCATCGTTCGGCTGGTCGAAGACCGTTCGATACCGATCCAACGGCTCACGACCCTAGCGCCCGAACGACCAAGTTGGCACAGCTAGTGGACTGGACCGAGTCAAGTGGCTCGAGCCCGAGTCCGATTCGAACCTACGGAATAGTGCAAACCAGTTAGGGTTTGAATCCTAACATCTGATTTTCGAGGAATTATTTGAGGTAGCAAGCAAACTCCAAAATTTACGAAATTTTAACTGGAGCTTGCTGACAGCAGGAGGAACCTCCCATAAAATTTCCAGAGATTTTAATATACTGAATTTCCCTCCAGAAATTCCAGAAGGTGCGAGCTATGGTTTGACCAAGCTTTGACTCGCCTCCAAAAATTATCAACTAACTTCTAACAATCATGAGATAATTTCAGAGGTGTTGCCAAGCCTCCCTAGAACTCAGGAGAAATATCTCCAAGGGTTTGGCACAAGATCTATGTCAAGGAGGTTTTTGATTGGAGTCAATTGAGGATTTGAATTTGATTTTCCATAATTCTCTTAAAAGAATTACAAAAATGACCAGGGGTTTCAAGATGCAAGAAAAGTTTTAATTTCTTTGCATTTTCTTACATTTGAAACACAATTCCATTTCTGGGATGTTACATGAAGGTCATCCACGCGTGGGACATCGCGAGCAGCGCGTGCCATCGCACACGTGGCTGGTCTGCTTCAAGGAAAGTGAACGAGGCAGAAAGTTCAGTCCACAACTGGTCTCTCTGTACATCCGTCAGAGACTTCCAGGTTGGGGTGGTGATGGGGACCTGTTCCCTTGCAAGTACCCCGCAGACGGTCCAGAATCTCGGAGCTGCTTTCTTGGGACTCAGCGAGATCCCGACGTCACTGACCTCTGTGATCGTCATGCGGCCCGAGGGCAATTTGGAGATTCCTTTGCCTTCTCGCCTGCGTACCACCTTGATCGGAGATCCAGACGCATTTGGCGATGTCGCTGA
Organism: Hsuehochloa calcarea; assembly: GCA_036346395.1. Classification (NCBI taxonomy): domain Eukaryota; kingdom Viridiplantae; phylum Streptophyta; class Magnoliopsida; order Poales; family Poaceae; genus Hsuehochloa; species Hsuehochloa calcarea. Next base: position 4,560,498 of record CM070612.1, on the reverse strand, counting down.
CGGCGGCAAAGACGGTGCCTCTGCCATCTATATAAGTTACATACTCAATGATTACATAATCAAATAGAAGTTACCCATGGAACCTAAATATATGATACGTAGTAAATAAAATATATGAAATTGCACAAAAAAACTGCAAAGGAGAAGAAAATATTGCAAACAAACAAACACACATACAGGGATGTAACGGTAAGTACATGTTAAACTTATAGCGGTCATCAGGTTCGATTCCTGACAGATGCAGGTGCACAGCATAAAACGATAAGAGCAGCCAGTGTCTAAACTTGTATACCTTTTTACGAGAGGGTAAAACCCAGGTAAAGACACGTCCGTCTAATAGCTTTGCAGATATAAAATAACACATTTTTTTTATTTTGGACTAAATGCAATTTAAGGGATTGCATTTATAAACAAGGATGAACTATTCTCATCAATGGTAAATGATGCGGCCTCTATTGTACAATATAAGATCATCTACACACTGTATTCCCTCTACAAATATTGCTGCAGAGCTAGACCTAATTTCGGTAGCACAAACAAGCATCGTACCATTACTAGCGCAGGACCTCACCAAACTACCGAGCGCTTCGTACGACACAGCTAGACCTAATTTTAAAACAAGAGCTTCTAATAAAATAATGGATATTATACGAGCAAGATATTGAGATTAACATGTTAATCCTGAATAGCTTCCCAAAATTAATTTTTTTGAAAATTGTAAATTAATTTCCAATACCACAAAGCCTTTTACACAAAAGCAGAAAATTTGAATAAATTAGTTTTAACAAAAACTGAGCGATCGCGGAGACCATTACGAAGGTCATTTGCATAACCATGATTTCCCGAGATTTTGCAAATTACGCTCCTAATCGATAGATGTCTAGTCGCCAGATCAACACAGAGATTCAAACTGACAGATTATACACAGAGGTTTCGAAAGCTAGATCAAACACAGATTTTTCAAGGTGCCAGATTACTCCAGCCACTGCTGCTAAACAACAAAACACTCAACTGGAGAAGTAAGAGTCACAGTTAACAATCCACACTCAATTCACTGCCAACAACCATCCATTGACATTCAAGATCACTGCCAACCCCTATCTATCAATGAACTGAGGAGACAATAAACCTCAACCAACAATCAATACCTCCGGCTCGACCTAAAAGCGCCTTAGCGGCAGTTCATGGTAGCAAAATACTCGAACATTCTCGGCGTTGTTCAAACCATAATCAAATAACAGATTCACCATATATTTGCGAGGTCGGTTAGTGGCGATGGCGGACGGAGGAGTGGAGAGGAAATGGAGGTGCGCAAGGGCATGAGGAGGAGAGGTGATGCTCACCAAGCCTTCGGTGGAGGCGGGGTGCCGGAGCGGGCGGCGGCGGGGCCGAGGCGGTCGGAGGGGAGGCGCACGACGATGGAGGCCCACAGCGGTGGGAAGCGTCAGCTGGCTTGCGGGGATGGCCGAGGGCGGTGGGGCGAAGCTTCCGGCAGCACCGAATCGTCCAGAGGAGCACCGGTGGCCGGAACGGGGGAGGCGGCGTTAGGTGGCGCCGGATCGGGGGAGGCGGCGTTGGGCAATTCTGTTAAGTGTTGAGAACTAGGGCAACAATTCGAGCGGAGCACTTATATAGACTAACATCACAGACGGTTCTATCTTTAATAGAACCGTCTATGGTGGGGAGTGTCGGCCGGCTTGCGGGGATGGCCGAGGGCGGTGGGGCGAAGCTTCCGGCGGCACCGAATCGGCCAGAGGAGCACCGTTGGCGGAGCAGAGGCGGCGTTAGGTGGCGCGGATCGGGAGGCGGCGTTGGGCGATTCTAGTAAGTGTTAAGAACTAGGGCAACAATTTGGCGAGCACTTATAGAGACTAACATCACGATTTATTCTTTAATAGAACCGTGCGTGATAACCCTAAACATCACGAGGCGGTTCTTTAATGGGCCGTGCGTGATGTGAGTAATCAATCGAGCCGTTGATATCCAAATCGGACGATTCAAGTGAACAGGCGTCGGCGGTCCGATCGCCACTCAATCCAGGCCGTTGATATCCAAATTGGACAGTTCAAGTGAAAGGGGCGATCGGCCGGTCTGATCGACCACTCAATCCAGGCTGTGATCTCCAAATCGGACGGCTCGGATCCAAGAGCGGGAAGGCCCGAGTGGTCCGAACGGGTATGAGATCTGGACCAGAGGATCTCCATCGGACGGCTCACACATGACACGGTTAGGCGGTTGAGCTGAATCGCGAGGCTCGGGTTAGAGCCCGAGGAACAATGATTCCAGATTTTGAATTAAAAGGCTGAGATGATTTGGAATTTCCAGAGGTAGCTCCACAGCTCCAAAAATTCTAAACTTTTTACTGAGTGATCCTGACTTCAAGATCAACCGTGTATGAATTTTCCAGAATTTCTCATGTAGTGCATTGCCCGCTAGAAAATTCACAAGCTGCTGGACAGGGGGTTTGACCAGGGAGACAACAGGTCTGACCAGCCCTTAAGAAATAGCAAATAATTTCTAAAAATTATGAAATTTCTCAGGGAGGTTACCCATATGATTAAGAATTTAGGAAAAGTATTTCCTGAGGATGATCACAAGGTTTGACTAGAAGACCTCGAATTGCAACACTTCGAGTCAATAACCTTAATTGAATTTGAAGTCCACATTTCAAGGAGATAAATTCTTGAGAATTCAAATGACAACAAGGATGCATCCAAAAGTTTTAATTTATCTTCATTTTCATACATTTGAAATACAACTAATTGCCGGTCTGACCGATCCGCCAAATCGGTCGACCGCCAAAGGGTGGCTTGGTCCGATCGCTTGACACATGGCGATCGACCAATTTAGCACCGGTCGGACCGCCAGAATACGTAGCAATGCACTTTTAACTTTGCTCAAATGACAAAACACATTTGCCCATTTGTGTGCATTTCCAACAAGGTTTCAAAGATGATATTCTCAACAAGTTGATAACTCTAACAAGTCTGCATTAACATCAACATTAGAGATGACAAGTCCATAACACATGTTAACATCAAATTACAATGGAATACATGCTTAATTGAAATACAGTCCTTCATGATGATCGACGCGTATATAGCTAGCTTCCTCACTGGGTTCTTCCTCCAGTCTGATGCCATCTCCGAAAGGAGGCAACTCGTCAAATTGATTGTACTCTTCCTCATCCACGACATTCTCAACTCCGACAATCCTTCTTTTCCCATGAAGAACTACGTGGCGGTTCTTATTTGCTGGATCCGTTACATAAAAAACTTGAACAACTTGCTTAGCGAGTACGAATGGTTCGTCCTTGTATCCGACACGTTCTTGTAAAGAACCGTCTGTGATACATGCCTATCACAGACGGTTCTTGTAAAGAACCGTCTGTGATAATGGTACTCATATGATACTGTTCGTATAAAGAACCGTCCGTCTGTGATACGTCCACATCACAGACGGTTAACGAAGAACCGTCTGTGATAATTTTATCACTGTGATGAGGCGTCTTCTATTGCCTGTTTTGTAGTAGTATTGTAAACTAAAAAACCATGCATGGGAACCGTCTGTGATGATGCGTCTTCTATTGCCTGTTTTGTAGTAATATTGTAAACTAAAAAACCATGCATGCATGATTAGTACAACTTCCATATATGTTCTATTTACTTACATCTTTTTCCTAGGGCAATTGGAAAGCCAGCATATATACTATCATGACTGTGTCGTTTTAAAAAAGTGATCAATCTGATCGTATGTTCTCTGCGCAAGATCTATGGCTAAAGCTGTGTCCTACCTAGAACAATCTTATCTCCTGTTTTGCATACGCCCGGCCCGGCATATTTTGGCACTGATGGTGACTGCTCAACAATGATCTGGCTGTAAAGTTGTTGCATTTGCATTAGAGGAACATACAAAGGAGGGAAGGGAATTATTAAAGCGATCGATCGAACAGGCACTGCCGTACATTACGCCTACTGTTGATCTCAGATCGCCGTCAGTTTTAGCTATTTGCCATTGCCGGCCAACATGTGATCACTGCATTGCACGCATATATATTATTGTCAGTGGTTAGGTTGTCATTTGTATCTATTAATTATTCGTATATACGTTTTGTGTATATATATATTAATGGAGTGGCTAATGTACACAGTAGCTTCAGCCCCTTGTATATATCATCGAAATATAGCAAGGTTACCATCCATTTGATCACTGAAGATAATATATAACGCCACTGAAGATCGACACGGCCGGCTTCCTCACAATTGGTGCGAATACAAACATATATACATATATATATGATTCATCTCCATGGTTTTTTGTCCGTTAATATGTGAGATGGTTGATAGCAAAGGTATCTTTGAGCTCTGAAGAAGATAGAAGCAAAAGTTTGTACAATAGCCCACTCGATACTATAGCTGCGCACTATATTCATGCGTGCACTGATCCTTTTTGTACGTATTCTTTTGTTTTGGCGAGATCCAAGGAGGAGGACAGTACTATTGCTTCAGAAGCATGCATGCAGCAGTAGTGAATATATATATACATATGGCATGCATTGCACAGCGAAGGCCATGCGTATGCATTCAATTGATCCATCTCTGTTGTATGATTGGCTCCTGTCAGCTCTGAAATCAGTGCCCCCCACCATATATATAGATAACCTTTTCTATTTCTATACATACAAATATATGCATAGATCGATCAGTAGGTGCCTTCCTCCCTTTGGCTTCTTTAGTTTCTTTCTTCTCGTCAAAAAAAAGGAAATTATATAATCTGATAATTTGCTTTTGGACGTGCATATGCTGCCCTAGCTGATAGAAGGGCCTACAAATCTTTTTGCCGATCATGTGCATATGTGTCGTGGAGCCAGATTCATGTTAACAACAATAATGCATGCATGCACGCGCACAAATGTTCTCTAAATTAACATGCACAAGTATGCAAGTGCACATACATTTTGCAACTATGCATAGCAAATTATATATTGGTTACTTATCGCTGAATGATCATGATCATCAGAACAGTACAATGGTGAAAATGGTTGATTTTTTTTTTGTTGGCAAATATACATAGCTTCAGTAGTTCAACCAAACTTAAGTTCTCTAAATTAAAGATCTGAAACCATTACCACCTTTTGAGATGACTGTGGTTACTTGACTACACATGTAACACACGCCAGAAGAAATTCTCCAACGAATATATTACAGCCTTACACACCACGATATATATGAAGACAATTTTTTATTTTATTTTATTGCCCCAATACGTATGTGGATGTGGAGACTGAAACAGTGTGTACTGGATTGCTGCAGGGATCAGAATGATAAATGTAACCGAATCTTTGTTGACATACCTTATATTAATGCCACAGTTTTTCTTATTTGGGCCTGCAGGTAGATGGACATATACATGCTCTTGTCGCATTTTATGCTCCACTGGTCTAATGCTCGTGCTTTGCTACGAATTAAAAAAATATATATCATATTTTGTCAATCGTCGTCGTGCTCAGCCTACAATGCAAGTGATTCCCCGATAACCCGTTCTTGGACAGATCGATGGAATCTTTAGGCTTCTTGCGCACCAGCTTGGGCAGTTGGGGTGTGGGAGGAGTGAAGAGGAGGCTACGGGTGGCCAACCGTACGCACGGGAGGAACCGAGAAAGAACGAGATCCAACGGCTCACATCTCACAAGAAAGATAGATCTAACGGCTCACATCGCATAAGGGAGGACGGACCGCCACCGATTCTTCTTTTAAATAGTAGAGAATAGTGCAGTAAGGCAACTGAACAAGATCATCTTATTTATGATCGTTACACCGATCAGATGGGTACAGAACTAAAGTATTTGCGAAGCTAATTAACGAACCAATAAGTTATTAAATTACGCATGCAACCTATACATGCTTGCATTTATATACAAAATCGAAGGAGTTTGCATCATTCTACTCCCACTTCTCGTATACCACTTAAACTGTATGATGATACATCTTTATCTATTTGAGCATACTTCAATAATGATTATAAGATACTACAATAATGATTATGAGATACCCCAAATTGAGTTCCATGAAAAATTTCATTACAAACCACTTTTTCGAGCAAAATTTGTGTATATACTTCTCACTACTACAGAAAAGGTCATCACAGATGGTTCAAAAACATCATCACGGATGGTTTTGTGAGCCATCTGAGTTTACAGGTTAGTAAGGACGTGAGGTCATCGCATACGATTTTTGAACCGTCTGTGATGTAGACTATCACAGACGGTTATTGACTCAGAACCGTCTGTGATAGCTGATGTATCACAGACAATTTTATCTACAAACCATCTGTGAAAGCTAATGTATCATAGATGGTGGCATCTACAAACCGTCTCTCATAGCTAATGTATCACAAACGGTTTGTTCCTAAGAAACCATCTGTGATAGTTACTTTTCTATGAAATCTCAAAGCTGTGGCTGATTGTGTCTTTAAAACTGGCTTCACACACACACACACACACACACACACACACACACACACACACACACACACACACACACATATATATATATATATATATATATATATATATAGGGAACATATCTAGTGCTAATGGGTAATTGAGTGCTAAGGTGCTAATGTCAATCTTGATCGTTGGATCTGTGTTGAATAGCCAAGATTAATACGGGCTCCCACCTCTAAACCATTTAATCACTTTGCATGCTCCCACCTTCAATACACCTTCATTAATGCGTCTTCATTAAACACCATGCATGTTCACACCTCCAACGGTCAAGATCCAGATCCAACGGTCAAGATTGGTATTAGTACCTTAGCACTGAATTACCCATTTGCACTAGATATGTTCCCTATATATATATATATATATATATATATATATATATAGGGAACATATCTAGTGCAAATGGGTAATTGAGTGCTAAGGTGCAAATATCAATCTTGACCGTTGAATCATGAAGGGTGTTTAATGTAGGACATTGGATGTGGGAGCATGCAGGTGCATTAATGAAGGCGCATTGAAGGTGGGAGCATGCAAGGTGATTAAATGGTTTGGGGGTGGGAGCCCGCATTAATCTTGGCTGTTCAATCCAGATTCAACGATCAAGATGTCATTTGCACCTTAGCACTCAATTACCCATTTGCACTAGATATGTTCCCATATATATATATATATATATATATATATATATATATATATATATATATATATATAGTTCGTAGTGCTAACTTGAGGTTTCAATTCAACTAGCTAGCTCGTTCCTTGGACGTTCATCCTAAACGTGCTGGTGAAGCACCACGACCTATTTCATCGAACCTGACACACTAGAGTATGTGATTTGCTTCATGCCACGGTAGTCCAAGTTTAGGAGGATTCTACAAGCACTTGGAGGATTCTTATATATATATATATATATATATATATATATATATATATATATATATATATATATATATATATGAAGCCTTTTCCTACTCCCGGGAGTAGTTACTCTCTATTTCGTATCTCACAACGTAGAGAGTATCTTGCGCAACCGAGAGTATGTATATATAGTATACGAATATATAAGACCATCTAAGTGGTATTCATACTTTTTCAGGGGTGGTATGTACAATTTTTTAGATATACTCCTTTTTAGTGCAAATATGAAGATATTCACAAAATATGCTAAAAACTACGGACTCTCTTACAAATTTTTCGTGTGGTTCACATTGGAGTATCTTATAATTAGTATATAAGTATACCCAAAGTGATAAAGGAGTATGTCAAGTTTTTTTGGTAGTATATCAAAGGTGGGAGTAACTATACACCCAGAAGTAGAAAGTATTAATCATATATATATATATATATATATATATATATATATATATATATATATATATATATATATATATATATATATATATATATGAAACTGGTTTTAAAGGCACAAGCAGCCACAGCTTGGAGATTTAATATAGAAGAGAGCAGGAATAGAATGGTAGGACCATAGGACACAAGGGAGGAGGCGTGCCGGGCTTAGGGGAGGAGGGGCGCCAGGTTCGGGGAAATAATTGACCAAGATAACATATACACATGTAATTTTGTAAGTCAATTAATCAGGATAAAATGCTCAAAAGATAACTTCATATTACTTAGTTTTGAATGTTTATGATTGCTTTTAGATGTAGAGTAACACAAGATGTAATCTTGGCCTTCTCAATACTTGCCAATATTCTTTTTCAATTAAATATGATAACAATAAATCAGACTTTTGAGCTCAAATAATGCTTCACTTGAATGTTAAGAAATAATTTCTAAAATAGCAGTTTTATACTTTCAGGCATCAGAAGGTCATTCAACTAATAGTGTGCAGAAATGCTCTATTATCAGATTAGCCAATTAGTAACCAGTTAAATAAAAATTGAACAAAATAACTAATCTCAAATACTGGACAGAATCACTACTCTCAATAAAATAGCCAATCTGCTATCAGTAAACTAGCAAAACTACTGAACACAAATTCTGTCCAGTTTCAACTGAAAACAAAAAATATTAGAACTATTTGCTTAGTGCAAATTGACAATAAGAAGCAATCCAAATAGCCCAAGTCTGATATTGCTATCACATCAATTTCATAATATGACAATTATCCTCATTAAGCAATTACCAGAGTCCAACACAATACCAAGTCTCCCAGGGCTAGTCAAGATAGATTGAAATACAAATAGCACAACACACTTAGTAAAGTAAAGTAATTTTGAAAAACAGAAACAACTCACGAAGGGATGGCAAGAATGATGAACCACGAATGTCCTGTTCTGGCCCGATCTTTCGGTGAGAAGGTAAGTTCGGTAGTAGTCGCTCAACTCTCATGATCGTGGCTATGAACTCGCAAGGCTCGAAACTACGCAATCGCTGAACTGCTCGACAAGTCATTATCAACCGTGCATGAATACCCGGATGACCTGATCACGAAGATCAATTCCTCCATACACCGAAGAAGCACGCAAGAACAAGATAAATAGGCAACCTGGAATTGCGAATAGGAATTGAAATTATATTGATAAGTGGGGTTCCGAAGAACAATATCGCTGTTGATCTCACCGAACAAGAGGACAAAGTATAGATTAGCAAAGCTAAACTTCAATAAACAAAACCTACCAAACCTTAAGGGTGGCGGCCACTATGTAAAGGAGGAAGAGAGGGGTGGTGGTCGCGGGTACTGTTCATGCATGAACAGTACCATATAAATAGTGCCAAACCCTAGGTGTCCAGCCCGAATTACAAGGCCCATGGCCCATTAGCATAGGTGGCACAACACCAAGTTCCTTTAATCAAATATAGCTAAGTGTTGGCCTAATCAACTTGATATATAGTCTTCATGCTAGATTCTGGTAAGGCTCAGTATATAAATATTCATTCCTCGTATGATCATCTCCATACTTGGTGCTGCCATCATCTCTAGTTAGCATGCCTCCCGACCCTTGATTCCTAAGTAAAATAATATCACGTGCTTTAGGCAGCATCATAGAGTTCTTATAATATGGATGCACTCCAAGAAGCGAACTCACTTGATAATTTAGTTGTCGAGCACGTGCTCTAGTAATTGGTCTTTGCACATCATAAGCAGTAGGGATGGTTGTATCAGTGGAAGGGACGTCCTCATCAAAGAACCACCGAGGATGCACTGACCGAGTACACCTCAGAGCAATAGAGGAGGCGTGCCAGGCTCGAGGAGGAGGTGACGCGTGCTCAGGGAAGGGAAGGAGGCGGTGTGAGGACCCCTGGGTTATTTCTGTAAGACCGATGCCTTCCCTGTCTTATGGAAATAACTCTAGGCCTCAAGTAAATGAATTCCATCTTAACTCCATCAAAGTGAGAAGTCCCTACCAAAACTAGAGGTCCGATGATCATACGTGCTGCTCCTCTACAAGCACTACATGATAATCAGTTCTCCAAACGGTCCAAGTCCACACTTAATGAGTTAAAAGGGAATTCAAAATAGTTGGTATGTGTCTCGTGTTGGCTCATCAGCGACCAACACACACATATCCTCATCAACGTCAATCACAGTCAAACAACATTCATGCATTGACATCTCAAAAGACATACAACATAGTAGTTCAAGTCTACCTCTATTACAATAGGGCTAAATTCAATTAAGATCACTAAGTAGCAGTGCAAGTAATAAAAATAAGCAAAAGTACAGCAATGGTGTGCCCCATAACCCATAGCAACCAACTGGGAGTTAGATAATAGCACTACTCGTGCACGAAGGCACCCTCACTATCAACCTCTTGTCTAGACCAAAACCATTTGAAATAACAATTTTAGACTCAAATAACCAAATGAGATGATATGGACCAAATCATAAAATAAAGGTGTGGGTGTTTCCCATGATCGACGGGCTAATCCCGTCAACCGTACTAACGCCCTCTAGACTTGCATGGCTAAGCACTCAACAAACAAAATAGAATATCATCACATCCATCTATCCTTATGCATATATGTACTAGAAAGTAACAAGGATAACATCAATAGAACAACATAACTAACTACTCATCACAAAAATATTGACATGTCGAAATAGCATGCAAACAAATATCAATATTCCATTCCAAAACATTACGTAACAAACAAACTGGGGTAAACATGATACAAAAAGAAAGTTGAAATGATGTTTGCCATGCTGGTATTCGAGTTGTTCACTCTTAATAGCATATGAGTCTACGTCGATCACTTCGGAATCTATATAAAGACAACATCGAAAAAACCTCGAGAAAAGGCAAAAAATTCAAAGTGCTAAAAAATGCATGAAATTTCTAAAGTAACTAGATTATGATTTTTTATGAATTTATGTTAAAGAATTATTTAATTTGGATTTGATATAAGAGAGTTATGACGGTTTGAAAATCAGGTTTTGGAAAAAAGGTTGAAAATACCCCTCGGGTACTGTTCACCAGAATTTTAATTTTTTGCAAAAATTTGTAGAATAGTTGTGGAGATAATGGTTATATGGTTGGATAGAGAATAAAATTATAAGACCAAAATAACTTGGTTCATCTCAGTTGGGATTCATATGAATTAGTTATGAATTTTCAAAGTTATTACCATTTTCTAGTGTAAAAATAATTCAGTTTAGAATCAATTTCCATAAACTATATTATATGATACAGAGATATATTTTAAACCTATTTCAAAAGAAAGTTCACTTAAAATAATAATTTTCAAAATTGGTTTCACATGATTTGGAGTTAAAATGAATTAGTTATGCATTTTTAAAGTTGAATGATTTTTCAGTGTAACAATAATTCGTTTAGGAATTTATAAAAGAATTTAATACTTTTATCGCCCGACTTTACCTAGCCTCGGTCGCTGATAAGTGGGGTCTACTAAATAGTATCATTTTCTATTTTAATTTCTAATTTACTGTGCACTAACGGGTGGGGCCCATAGGTCATAGACACGGTCCACGAAATAGTGTATGGACAGTGGGTCTACGAGTCCGGTCCATGAGTTCACCACTGTGGACTTAAGTGCGGGGCCCGCATGCAAGTGACTCATTGACTACCTCTAAGGCTGAACTTAACTATTCATCAATTATTAGCAGTTAATGATGTAGATTACCCTAATCACCCAGCTACAAGAGCTGGTCGGAGCGTCCGACAACAGAGCTCGCTTGACCGGAGCCCCGCTGGTGACTCCAGCCACGGCGGCGAGAACCAAGAGGTCATTGAGTTCTGCGCTGACTACATAGCTTAGGTGGAACTGATAGGTGTGCCTCTATTTTGCCATGAGGGGAGGATAGAGGGTATCGAGACCATCGGAAGGAAAGCAATCACTCCAGATTTCGACGCGCATGCTCAAGCCCATTTCACGATCTTACAACACATGACCCAAGTGTCCCCGTACATCGACGAGAACAAAGACATGCTACACCAATAGAATCCAGGCCGGTCGGTGGTTTGGATCACGAGAGAGCACAACCATCAGTTCAACGAATGGTTAAAGGTACGATTCACTGGGAGGCTGTCATCAAGTGATGATACGCTACCATGGTTGGCAAAAAGTCAAAAATTTACAAATATGACATGTCAAGGATACGACATAAATGGGTACATATTTTATACAACATCTCAGGATAGGAAGAGTACAGTTTAAAACAGCGACGTCCGCATAGATGCATTTCATGAGTAGTTCAATACCGCTGGATTGAGCTCCTACTATAGGTTTGTAGAGGAGATTTAGGAGCTCGACTATGTACTTTTCAAGATCCCCTATTTCGGTGCCATTGGGTCAAACTTTCACAGGGTGTGAAGGTCGACAAGTGGAGATGGCGCCGAAGAAACAAGAAAAGGTTATCGAGTCGTCTTCCAGGAAGACAACTAGCACGCGAAGCGCTAAGGCCAAATCGAAGAAGATTAAGATGCCTCACAAGCTCGGGATGTTCTCCCTCGGAATGCCGTTGGTCTCTGACACAACATTGGTTTGGCTTGCCAGACTTTGCATGACTAGTATATGTAGTAGACCGACGAGGGCGAGGGAAGACCGGCCTACCAGATTCACTATCAGCTACAATGAGAACCATTTCCACCACAAGCCGGGCTACTTCGTCGTGTGCTTCGAAGACTTATTTGATCTATTCAACCCCGACACCTCACTTCTACGATACTGGACACTGTAAGTGTGTACAATCAAGTTCTACATTCACGCAATACCGATAAATATCATAACTCATTGCTTATGTATAGATACATGATGCAACAATGCCGGCGATGGAGACAGTTGGTGGGTTTCCTCAACCCACATTTGATCTCAGAGCAATGCATCCGAGAAGACGCAAACAACATCGAGAAGTACATAACAAAGGGGTTGCATACTCATAACGACAAGGCTACATACTGGTGCCCTACAACCAGGGGTAAATGCTTCACTACTTACTATACAAATTTTATTTGTTCTTTATATGCAACACGAAGTTAGGTTTAATGACTAAAGCGACATACATGAGTAGGTGGCACTTGGTCCTTCTAGTCATTGTACCAAAGTGGAGCAAGGTAATATATCTTGATCTCTAGTCAATAACAAGCACGATTTCACCCTTGTGCAAAAAGTACTCGACAGGTATGCTCATTTCCTCCATACGTAACTCCATTGTAGTATTCATTCGTTTGAAATGTCCGATGATAACTTTTTAGAACCACATAGGCCGTTTAACGCCTATGTTGCCGAGGGAGGGACACACAATGAACCAGGCACCAAACTATGACACAGGATGCAATTTTCGATACCTGCTCACACTTCGTAACCTGGCCTCTCGAGCTGACTATACATATATCCTATATCACACTTCTATTTTTGCAATGCCACCAGCAACTACGTTAAGGCAACATATGTGCATTCTATGTTTGTCGTCATATGCTAGAAATCGATCACGAGTGCTAAGCCGAAGGATCCAGAGGTCAATGTCTTAATAATTGTTTTGTAATTATGAATTTACATATATATGCTTACTACTTTATTCTTGCTAGCGACACAACATGAAAATACCAGAAAGTAGCTTCGATCTGAACTTGTGGAAGTTCGAGGACGGCTCGCTACCTTCATAACGAGGGAGACCATCAAAGATAGTGGATAGTTACACCTCAGTGACTCTGATTTATTGTAATTCGTTTTGAGTTGTAATCAAATCACTGTGTAATTAGATCATTAAAGTGACTTTGTAATTGATATTGAGTTTGTAAATCACTTTGAGTTGTTTTATATCAAATCAATTATGGTATATCTGTTTTATGTTTGCTTGTTTTCAAAGGGCATGGCTAGCATTACCCGAGGCTAGCCGAAAAATCAAAATATATTTAGGTATAGAACGAACTATCACAGACGATTTTGTGAAATAAACCGTCTGTGAATGATTATCACAGACAGCTACTACTAACAACCGTCTGTGATATGTATACATATCACAGACGGCTACTACTAACACTCGTCTGTGATATGTATTCGATCACAGACGGCTACCACCAACAACCGTCTGTGATATACCGAATATCATAGACGGCTACTATCAAAAATCGTCTGTGAAAGTTTACTATCATAGACAGTTTTTGGTATAAACTGTTTGTGATTGTAGACCTTCATAGACGGTTTCCATACAAAACTGTCTGTGATATCCCATATATCACAGACGATTTTTTTTAGAAAATCGTCTATGATAGTAGGCCTTCACAGACGGTTTCTACCAAAAATTGTCTATGATATGTAGGATATCATATACGTTTTTCGGTTGAAACCGTCTGTGAAGACCTACTATCACAGACGGTTTCCAGACGACTCACAAACTGTCTTTGATAACCGTCTGTTATCACAAATACATAGATTAAGATGGCTCACAAATTTTCTAGGGGCTTGAACAACTATCTTACATTTCAAAGACATTATAAAAAAACATACATATAATCAAAATTAATGATATATATCAAAGTAATTTAGTGTAGATCTAAATTGTTTCTTTACCAGTATTTGTAACTCCAAAGAAATTAAAGTACCATCCGTGCATATAATTAAGCACGGATTAAAACTACGACGGAAGGAAAACTTTGGGGTAAAATTAGGGAGGAAATAATATAACTGGACTTTTGAGTGGAGAAGTTTGAATCATGCAAGAAAATTTCAAATTAATGTTACAAGGGGGAAAATGAAAACAGGACATACGGATGTACTACAGTAGTATACTATATTATATGGATGTACTGTACTGTACTGTACTACAAATATAGTGGAGAAACCATATGCCCACTAAAATATTTTGACCTGAATTAAGCATAAACGGCTACATGCTCGACAATAGTACAATTGATTAGCATTCCTCAGTGTGCATAAAATACCAGCGCAATTAATGGCATTTTCCAGTTCATGTACGACACAAATTGAAGTTATTATCGCGCTTTAGTTTTCTTAATCAGGCATGCAATGGAAGTTTTGCCACCGGCCGCCACTAGATGATCAGTTAGACGAAAAACACTAGAATACCGTATGAACTCTGTTCTTCTTTTTCCCATGCTGAGAATCAGTACGTCACTGCAGGCTATAGCTAGGCAGATAGACATATGGGAGTGGCTAAGCTCGATAGACAGAGCTCGTTACAGCTTTTTTTTTTTCAATGGTTGATCCATAGAATTCAGCACCTCGCCACTCATGACTGATCATGGCACTGAATACCTTGCGCCACTAATTCCCTCTAGCTATCTCAAGACGACTCAAGAGAAGAAAAATGAGATGATTTTTTTTTTCTTTCTTTTCTCTCTGAGTTCAAACAACGAAGAACAAACAGTGAATTATCCGCAAATGAAAACTCAGAGAAAACAGTACAGATTAAACCCTGAAGATCACATGGCAGAAATAGCACAAACCCTAGCTAATCTTATTAATTAGTTGGTACTTTCACAAAACATCAACACCAGCATGCACACAGATTGTATTACCGCGCGCCGGCCCGGCCCCCACAACAAGAACAGTTAAAATTAAATAAAAATTACCTCTCCGCTAGTCATCCATCGGTCCCTAGTTAATCAGCTATAGCTCTCTGTCAGCGCATTCCATGGCTGCTTTGACCACCGCTGCTGAATCCGAAACCTAGGGCCGCGTGTGCGCCGCCCATCGACGACGACGAGGACGACGACGATGTCGGCCCGTGGCTATCCACGGGCCTCGTGAGGCCGGCCCAATCGATAATCGGTCCCGTGCCCAGCGGCATAAATGGCCCGCCAGTTCGCCCTACGACTGAGGTGCTAGGTCCCGCTGGAGCTCCGGCGGACGCCCCGGCAGGATGCTCCTGGGGCGGCTGGTGCTGGAGCTCCTGCACCTGGCGTTTGAGGAACTTGATGTAGCGGATGGCCTCGTCGAGCAAGGAGGCGGTGTCCATCTTGGTGCCCCCCGGGACGAGGCGCTGCAGGATGCGGATGCGCTCGCTGATCCGCTCGCGGCGGTGGCGGGCGGCGACGCTCTGGGGATCGTCGCTGATGCGGACGTTGCGGCGGCGCGGCTTGTTGATGGTGGCCGGGTCGATGTCGACCGGCTGCATGGCAGAGATCCGGTACATCATCTCTTTCATGGCGCCGAGCTCCTCCTCCGCGTCGTCGCCGGCGGCGCCTTGCTGGTCGTGGCGGGGCTCATGATGCCTCTGATGAGAGGAGTGGTCCAAATCGAGAGGATGGGGGTGGTGGTGGCGGTGTGGAGGACGAGGAGGGAAGACGGAGGAAGACGGAGGTGGATCTAATGGGTGAGGATGGTGGTGGTGAGGAGGAGGGTGGAGGTCGAAGGGTAATGGCGGCGGTGGCGGGGGTGGAGTCGGGGCGGGGTGGTCGAAGAGGAGACGGTGGTGGTGGCTGCCGAAGCTCATGTCCAGATCCCATGAGCTGCTGCTGCTGCTGGAGTTGTGGGTGATGTTGTCCATGCCGGCCGCCACAACTAGTCGCTACTACCAGCTCAGTACTAGAGTAATTGTACTAGTACTACTCCCACACCACACTAGCAAGCTAGATTCAGTAGATGAGATGACGAGCTCCTCCTCCTCCAAAGTGCTGCTAGCTTGGATTGATCTCAGAGAGGGGGGCTTTATAGGGCAATGGAGGGGTGGAGGGGGAGGCTAGCTAGCTTGAGCTCGAGGCGTTAAATGTGCAAGAGGTAGCCGGCCGGTGATGGGGGTGGAAACTGTTACTACTTGTCATTGCGCTGTAGAGGCTGGCTACTACACGACAGAGAGGAGAGGTGGGGGAAATTTTCTTCTATATGTGGCAGCTGCTCACTAATTTCTTTCCCACTATTATCCATTCAAGATTTGAGTAATAAAATGCATGTCCTTTGCTGTCGCCCCATGGAAATAATTCTCGTCGGAATTGAATGCGCGAGTGCAGTGTTGATGGGATCAGGTACTGTATGGAGTAACCTGTAACTGCGGGGGAGACGTGGGGTCAACTCAAGATGGATGTAAGGGTTACCAAATCTGATGCGTGAGGTAAGAGGGAGAAGACGAAGAAGAAGAAGAAGAAGAAAGGAGCAGCGCATGCATACGCAAGAGTGATGCACGAAAGAGGCCCCCCCACCCCCCACCCTGCTAGCTAGCTGCGCGACTGAGCCCCCCTCGTGAAGGCTTTCACACATCCCAAGGCCTCCCTGTCTCTCCTCCCCTCCTTCCCCTTCTTGCTCGTCTGTCTCTCCTCCCCTCTCTGGTTGCGTTGCCACGGGAGTTCTTCGACCGATCTGTCAGAATTAAATGGGAGCTTGCGCTTCCATGATTCTGCAGCTTCCATGATTCTTCTAGACAAGATGAGATGATGCACCTGAACGTACGTACGTACGTATGACATCGGTCTCTCTCTCTCTCACTCACTCTCTCTCATGAATGTGTGACGATTGCAGGCATTGAATTCCTAGTTTTCTAGTTCTGCAGCCATTGTATACCTTCCCTCCCCGAGTAGACAAGAATTTGTTGCCTATACAGAGCTATAGTACTTAATTACATTGCGTAGATTCTGTACCAAGGGCACGAACTGTTATGTGAGTAGATTCTTCCCCATTCCCTGTAGCATGCATGCAGTGCAACCTCTAAAGCTGTCCTAGAACCAAGCCCATATTAGTGTGCTCTCACATCAAACCAGCTACTACTAGCTCAGGCAACTCGTGAGATCACCTAAGACCAGAAACAGAGGCACGGACGAACGAAGGCAATATCATTATACAAAAGCAATATCATTATACAAAGAGATATTTACAATGAAGGTCTTGCTATTCTCTATGAAATACAGGGATATATTTATAGTGATATATGAAAGACTCGTAGTAGAAGTACGTAGAGCTGTGAGTTTGAGTAGGAAACTCAATTCCATCACACTCAAGCTCAGACAAATTCATCCCGTAGCCAAAGCAAAACGTGATCTCCTTGAAACAAATTAGCAAAGCTCAAACTTAGCAGTAAGAACTGACTTTGTCATCATATTACCTGGATTATCATGAATACTTATCTTACTGACTTTAATACCACCTTGACCAATCACTACTACAAAACAGGCTATAGTAGACGGCCCATCACAGACGGTTCTTTTGGAACCGTCTGTGTTGGGTCTGTTCCGACCTGGAATAGCCTATGCGAGCCTATCACAGACGGTTCTTATTTAGAACCGTCTGTGATAACCAATTATCACAGACAGGTTTAGTAATAGAACCGTCTGTGAATTATCACAGACGGTTCTATTAGTAAACCATCTGTGATAATCCAGCCATTCACAGACGGTTCGAATTAAGAACCGTCTGTGATAGTATACAGACGGTTCTTAATTAGAACCGTATGTGATAATTGGTTATCACATACGGTTATAATTAAGAACCGTCTGTGATATCCTCACCCTATATATGGCGCGCCCGACACACATCTCTGCCGCTGCCCGACACACATTTCTGCGGCTGCCTCTGCCGCCATTTCTGCCGCCTCCTCCGCCGCTGCCTCTGCCGCACTGCCTCAAACCTATCCAAAGTCTCTCATTGGCTGTGAAGGTATCGGGTGTTTAGAGGTAAATAGTGATATACCACTCGGTGATTGCATATGATTATTTTCTTTATAATGTGTATGAAAAGGCATGTGTGGTTTTGTAGGCAAATAACAATCTTGGTGTAGGTCAAATTAATTAGTCCAAAATAATCGCTAATCAATTTAAGTATGTTTGGTAAATAGGAAGCCCATTGTGCCGCCGACAGAGAGGGAAGGGAGGAGAAGGTGAGGATTGTCGAGAGATATTAGGCATTTTCTTCGTGAGCTCCGAGGGTAACGATCTATAACCCTTTATGTTTGCTATAAATTAATCGCTAATCAATTAGACACTAATTTGTTACATGCGTAGTGTAGATGGATCGAAACTGGATGTACGGTATGAACCGTGTGAGTCAAGAGTACATTAATGGCGTGGTTGCTTTTAAAAGAGCATTGGAAAGGTGATATGTTGAAGAAGGGGATAAAATTTATGTACTGTCCGTGCATTGATTGCGGTAATCTGAAGATATTTAACAACGCGGCGCAGATCGAAGCGCACTTGATTCGAAGGGGTTTCAAAAAAGGGTACACATGTTGGAGCAGTCACGGTGAAGAGCAGATTATACCAGAAGTTAATAATGATGACATCGCCGAGGAAGTCAACGATTTGCCGGATGTGGACTGCGCTTTTGATGAGGATAGGTATCATGATGACAATCTGGATCAGATGCTACGCGACGCAGAAAAGAACTATAGTGAGAGAGAGTTTTGTAAATTCGAGGGCTTAAGGGAGGACTCGGTGAGACCTTTGTTCCCTGGCTGCAAACCGGGTTACACAAGGTTGTCTACCGTGCTTGAACTGCTGAAATTGAAGGAGAGCAATCGTTGGTCCGATAAGAGTTTTACGGCGTTGTTAGGTCTCCTAGCGGACATCCTTCTGGAGGGAAACGTGTTGCCTAGCAGTGCAACAATCTCGACAGGACCATTCCTCTCCAACGGGACCCTCCATGACTCCACCTCACATTTCGCCTCAGAAGGCCACCTCATTGGTTCCCGTGGAGAAGACGCCGAAGGAACAAGACAAGCGTGCTACCGTATCGGTTCCCGAGTCGTCTCGCAGGAAGACGCTGCCAATCGTTAAGGCCAAATCGAAATCGACGAATATTAAGTCGCCTCCCAAGTCCCAGAAGTCCGGGAAGTACTCCATCGGAAAATCGTTGTGCCCTAACGCACAATTAGCCCGCGCTGGATTTGCTTGTCAGTCTTTGCATGCCTGGTACCTGCGGAAGACCGGAAAGAAGGGGTGCGATACTGGAATCACCGTCGCATACAAGGACGAGCATTTCTTCAACGGGGCGGGCAACTTCGTCGTGGGCTTCAACGACTTATTCAACCTATTCAACCTAGAAGCCCTCGACGCCTCGCTTCTACGATGTTGGACACTGTGAGTGTGTACAATCAAGTTCTACATTCACGTAATACCGATAAATATCGTAACTCATTGCTTATGTATAGATACATGATGAAAAATGCCCGGGAAGGGTGAGAACCGGTGGGTTTCCTCAACCCACACGTGGTATCTATGCAAACCATCAAAGCAGACCCGACCTTCGTCGAGAACTACATAACGACGGCATTGCTTCTTCAGACCCGTAAGAACTACATACTGGTGCCCTACAACCAAGGGTAAGTGCTTCACTATTTGCTATACAAATTTCATTTGTACTTAGGTTTAATGACTATAGCGACATACATGAGTAGGTACCACTGGATCCTTTTAGTCATTATACCCAGGAGGAACTATGTGATATATCTTGATTCGCTACTCAAAAACAATCACGACTTCAGCATTCTGCAAGGAATACTCGACAAGTATGCTCATTTTCTCCATACATATCTCTATTGTAGTCTTCCTTCGTTTGAAATGCCCGAGGATAACTTTCTTCAATCATGTAGTTCGTTCATCTCCTATGTTAGCCAACAAGGAAAATACAATGGATCCAGCGCCCAACTAACACACAGGATCTAAATTTCGAGACGCGCTACAACACAATAATCCTATATCATACTTCATAATAATATGTCTTCAACTGACTATACGTATATATGTAATTCTATTTTTGCAGTGCCGCCAGCAAAAAAATGATGAGCTATGTGCATTCTACGTTTGCCATCATATGAAGAAAATCATGAGTGCTAAGATGAAGAATCCCGAGGTTTGTCAATCTTGAAATAATTATTTTCTAATTGTAAATTTAAATATATACGCTTACCATTTTTCTTGACCTAGCGACAGGGCTTGATAATAGATTTTGATGGACTCGTTGCGCACGATATCACGGACGTTCGAGGGAAGCTATGCGCCTTTATCATGTCAGAAATAGTTAACAAGGGAGAGTTTCACGCCATCACCGACCCAGAGTTTCACGCAAATAATTGACTCAATTGTAATCCAATTGTAACTATAGCGACAATACTTCAACAAATTCGATCTTTTGTAATTTATTTTGAGTAATGATCACTTTGAGTTGTCAACAATTGATTATCTGTGATGTATCTGTTTTTGTACATGCTTGTTTTCAGAGGGCATGGCTAGCAATTCCTGAGGCTAGCCAAAAAAATAGCAAAAATGTAGTTTGGATGACTCAATACCACAAACGGTTTTTTGTTGAAACCGTATGTGATATTTCTAGTATCACAGACGGTTCTTAAACATACCGTCTGTGATATCTACTTATCACAGACGGTTTTTAATTAAAACCGTCTGTGATATCTACTTATCACAGACGGTTTTTAATTAAAACTGTCTGTGATACTATCCTTCACATATCACAGACGAACAAATATAGACGGTTTGGAAACCGTCTGTGATGACGTTTCCGAACCGTCTGTGATGACGTGTTCCGTAGTAGTGAATGACACCTAGAATGTAATGATATCTGACGTCAATGTGCTTCGTTCTCTAATCAAACATCTGATCCTCCGTAAGGCAAATAGAGCTTTGACTGTTACATAATATTATAGTGCAAGACATACTTCTACAAAGCTCAGTAAACAAAACAGTAACAGATAGCCATATACAAAGCTCAGTAAACAAACCAGTAAACATGATGAGGACATCACTTCTACTGATATGAACACTCATCTTCCTACTACTTTGAATGATGTGCAAGGTCCAATTACTCGGGCACGTGCTCGTCAACTTATTTACCAGGTAAATTCGTTTCTAGGGATGAGTGTATTATTTGAGAACTCTATGATGCTGCCTAACGGAGATGATTTACTTGTACTTAGGAATCTAGGACTACAACCAGTTCAAGAAGGTCTACGACCAGTTTCGCAGGGTCTACGACCACTTCAAGAAGGCCTACGACCAATGTCACCAGTACTTGGCGAGCCCAGTACTCGTTGGACACAATCTACGACCAGAGATAGCATGGACTCCTCAAGACCACCCTAGGACCAGTCCTACGACCAGGTCTTCGACCAGAGATACGTGACCTGAATAGTGAATAAGTTGCGTCACTGTTTTGGCCTAATAGAGCCTTTTAAGTGTGTCAACGTCGGAGGCCAGGTTGTGTACGCCTCTTCCCATGGCCGCACAACCCTAGGTCGACCTCCTCACGTCCCCCTATATATATACAGTAGCCGTCATAGTTTAATGTGGGTTTTTCTTTGAGATTATTCTGCTTAACAGTCTCGCTGCACGTTCGATTGAGAAACCCCACATTATGAGCTTCATCTATATTCGTAATACAATATCAGATTGAATCTTCTACTTTCTTGCTTGTGTTTTCTGTAACATCCCAAACTTGGTTTGTGTTTCAAATGTAATAAAAATGAGGAGAAATTAAAACTTTTTCTCTGATCTTGATTTTTGTAATCAGTTCCATAATTTTTGTAAAGGAATTATGGGAAACCAAAAATCAATTTGCCATTTGGACACCACCACAAATCTCCTTCATGAAAATCTTGTGCCCAACCCCTGAAAATAATTTTCATTGAACCTAGGAGTGATGTTTAGCACCTCAGAATTATTTCATAATTTTCAGAAATTATTTGATAATTTTTGAGGCAAGTCAAACATTAGTCAAACTCCTAAATTAGCCTTCTGGAATTTTTAGAGAAAAATGCATTGCATAAATGTCTCTGAAAATTTTATATAAGGTTCCTCCTGCTGTCAGCAATCTCCATTTAAAATTTCATAATTTTTGGAGCTTGTTTGCTATCTTAATTAATTATCCTCAGTCAGCTCAGCTAATAACTCAAAATCAGCTTTTACTATTCCTTGGACTCAAGTCACACTCGGGTTCAAGCCATTCGGTTCGATCGGATCAACTAACTGCACCGACTCAGCCGCATCGGGCGCGTTCAATTTCGACCGTTAGATCTCGATCGTGCGGTCTGCGCTCGAGGTGACGTTCGGACCGTCCGAACGCGCCGATCCATTTGAACCGTTGGATTCTAAATCAAGGGTATACAATCGCGTGAACGTTCGGACTGTCCGAACGTCTCGCGCAGCGTGGACCATTGGATTCTAAAACAACGGCCCGAGATCAAGCGCGCGTTCGAATCGTTATTTTCACCCAGTTCGACTTGAACCGTTTGATTTCGATCCGACGGTCGTCGTTCGTCGTCTACCTCCGATCGCGCGCGTTCAACCGAAGTCAACAGTAGTTGGTGAAATCTCTGAGCGTAGCAGTGTGTCGTCTCTTCCACCTTTCGGCCAACGACTCTTAGCATTTAATGCGCTTGTTCCGCCGCCTCCATAGTCGTGGTCTCCACTGTTGTCACTTGCTCCCATCGCTCTCAGTCAACCTCAGTGCAGTGCATCACCATTTTTAATGCCGTTGCCTCCTTCTTGCTCTTCGGCCTATAAAACTCCTCCAGTGGCTTCCTTAGCATCCTTTGAACACCCTTGAGCTTCAACATCACTTCTACCTGCAGTGAGCTCAATTTCAAGTTTTCACCTTCGGTCGCCATTTCCGCCATTGCCGAGCTTTTGAGTTCTTCGGTGAAAGTGGTGCTCCGGTTTTTCTCACTCAATTTCTTTGCTGCCTTAGCTTCCTCTCCTCTCTGTGAGCAATAACCCTCACTCAATTTCTCGTTTGCTTGCAGAGAGCAGATCAATTTCGGTTTTTCCCCAAATTCGGCTGAAAACCTCCAATTTCGTCTCCAGCTCGGGTAAGTCCTCCATTGCTCGATTCCTTGCTGCTGTAGATGCACATTAGTGTTAGGATCTTGTTGGTGCTCTTGGTTAGCTTAGCCGTGCTCTATATCGCCGGCGATTAGCCGGAGATCCTCTCTGTTAATTTTGTCGGACGAGAGCGCGGGTCGTCTTTTGTCGATGAATCTGGACCGTCTGATCTTCGATCGACGGCCCATAGCAGAGAGAGCGTTCGATCGATGCGGGTCCGCGCGGAACGTTGGATCCCAGATCAACGGCTCGCGTGCGTGGGCGCGTTCGATTCAGCCCCCGCGCTCGATTCAACGTGAACCGTTGGATCCAGATCCAACGGTTAGCGTTTAGGGTCTCTGTAACGTCCCGTTTTTCGGAGTTTTTGAAAATTTTAAAGGAGAACCATTTGTTTCTATTCGTCAAAAGCTTAATTTGGAAATTTCATAAATCCATTTGCAGTTTAATATGAGTTAATCAAACTTCAATTAAATTAAAGTTGGTTTAATTGAGATTTCCTAGAATTTAAAAATCAAAATTTTCATCTTAAGATTTTCTTGGATTTATTGGATTTTAGAAATTGATTTTTCCTTTTTCCCGAAATTAAAAATTAATTTATTTGCAAAAGAAAAAGAAAATTTAAAGTTAAAAGTATTTTTATTAAGTCTAGAATAATTCAAGGAATTTCTGTGAATTTTTCCAGAATTTTTGGAGTCTATTTGCTATTTTCTAAATTGCTTCTTGATTTGTTTGAATATCTAAAATGAAAAATGTATTTTAAATCTTTTCTCGTGCGTGGGCGAAACCCTAGCCGCCCAAAGATCGCTTCCCGCCTCCGCCCACTCCGCGGCCCGCTCATGTGGCGCCCTCGCCCTCCGTAGTCGGATCTTCATCAAGCGCCCTCGTTCGCCGCGTCGCCTCTTGCTCTTGGCCGTTGGATCAAATCCGCCGCATCCGCTCGCTCGCGCTTTTCTTCGCGACCGTCCGATCGCCATCGCGGCTCGCGACGCTCGCGCTTCTTCCGCTTCCCACCGTCCGTCGAATCGGACGGCGCCGCTCATCTCCTCCGCGCGCCCTTTGGACTCCCACCGTCCGTCGGAATCGGACGGCTCTCGCTCACCGCGCCTCCCTCGCTCCCACCGTCCGTCCGAATCGGACGGCTCCGATCATCGTCTCGCCGCGCGCCGCTTCTCTCTCCACGTCCGCGCGAATCGCGCCGCGAATCTCGCGCCCGTTCCGTCGCGTCGCCGCGCCTCCGTCTCGTCCGCCTCGCCGCGCGCCACGCCGCGGCTGTCCCATCGCCGCTCATTGCTTTCAAGGCGCGCGAGTCTTTAAATCCAGCGACCGCTCTCCTCTCTTCTTTCTCTCTCTCTCTCGCCGATTCTCGCCGCTTCTCCGTTTTCCCGCCTCCGGTCGTCTCGCCACCGCTTTCTTCTCCGCCGGCGCCACCGTCTTCCCAGCTCCGGCCGCCGCCACACCGCGCCTCTCCGTCTCTCTCTCTCTCTCTCTCTCTCGACCGTGGGCCCGAGCCCACGTGGCCACCCACGTGGCGCCACGTCGCGCCGCGTCGCAATTCGCCACGCGGTGGCCACGCGTGTGTGCTAGCATAGCGCTGACGCGTAAACCGGATTTTTCAGTTGGAAAATAAATCCGAAAATCCGAAAAACCCTAAATCCATCATTTTATGTGATTTTCAACTTCTTTTGGCTATAACTTTCACATCCGAACTCCGATTTGGGTGATCCAAATTTCTAAATTCATATAAATTCACCCTCTTTCATTTGGTACTGGTTTTGTAATTTTTGGAGTTCATTTGGTGCTGTTTTATTTATTTGTTGCTTTTCTCGCACGTGTAGATTCCGGCGTTTCGGAAGATTTCTTCGACCCGACGACCGAAGACCCTCTCCTCATCAACGAAGGCAAGTCGTAGGCCTTTGACCATGTTGAACCCATTTTACAAATGTATATTGTATTAAAATATCATGCATGGCTAGTTTTATTAAAAATGGTTTTGGGAGTAGATAATTACCAAATTGCCATTATGCCTCCTTGATAAATTGGAAATGAAATGTCTCCTTGAATGACATATATCCTTGGACACCTTAGGATGGTAGATACTAGTTGGACATAATTGTATTACCAACTTGGGAGCGTATTATTGCTTAGACATGCTCTAGTTACCCGCAGTACTTTCGATCACATGTTCAATGATGAATGAAATTTGACTAATGGAACTATGGAACAGTGGTGTGAGGCCACTTTTATTAAAAGATGTTGTGCCATGGCAGGGATTGCCATTTGGTCGGGATTGAACAAAAATGATTTATGCTCGGGCTTGAGGTAGGAAGCTAGAGTGGGTGTGTGATGCACATTGGGTTGTGGTAGACTTGTCTGAGCAGCCAACTAAGGACTTAACTTTGCAAGTCATTGATCTGGGTCACCTCGTGCAACCATAAGTCCGGTATGGGACGGACCTGGCCAACTAATTAGGGAAGTTTTGAGTCGGTTCTGTTAGGGTTGATTATTGGCGCAAGAGGGGCTGTGATGGCGAAACCTTAGCGAGCAGAACCGAGGCAAAATGGAACTTTGTAAAGGCCTTGTGATAGTCACTTAGTTGCACACCCTCGGAAGTGTGTCAGACGGACATTGCAAGTGATTTATCTCTTGTGGGTAAAGCTGTACAACCTCTGCAGAGTGTTAAAAATCTATTCGAATAGCCGTGTCCCCGGTTACGGACATGCCTGGTGATTTCGCGCAAGGGGTAGTATTTTCAAAAATGTGGTTTGGTTCGATAGAAACGTTTGGTTGGAATGGTTGGGAAGTGAACGGGATGTTCACTGTTTGATTCAAAAGAACTTGGTTATCTATGTATTATTCTTTCAAAATCCTGCTTTGCAATCTAATTAATGTATTTATTGTTAAACTTGCTTTCTGCAAATTAACCATAAAGCCACCCTTGCTTAAGCCTCATCATGAATACTATGTGCATACATTTCTCTACGACTTGCTGAGTACTTTATGTACTCACGGCTTCATGCCCTTTGTTGATCAGTCCCAGCAGAAGAACCAGGAAATGTTGAGTACTATGAAGAAGGCTACTTTGAAGACTTTGCGAACTAGGTCACGTCCTCCACTCGATTGCCTGTGGGCATGTCGATTGGGTTCCACGTATTTTGAGATTTCATTGCGGATACTCTGTTGTTGCTAAGCCCTGTGAGGCGACTTTTGTAAGAACCTTGACCATAAGGTCTTGCTGTTTTAATTAATATTACTTTGTCTGCTTCATTAGTTCGTCGTTGAATGGTTATGAATGCATCATTGTTGCAACTGTGCAAGCTAGCTACTGATCATGGGACTAGCTTGGTATGCACAGAGGGTCTCGGGGTTGTGTGAATCCCCGGGGTCCCGACAGGAGATGGTATCAGAGCCATATCGACTGTAGGACGTAACCTTTAGCTAGATTGGTCGTCTTAGTCAAAGATTCAAAATATATTTTCTAAATCAAACCAAGCAATTAACTTGACTAGATATTCTTCTCTCATCTTATTCTGTTCTTTCTTATCTTATTCTATTCTTATCTTATCATCTTACCCTCTTATATCATTCTTGAACTCTTTCATCTTATCTTTTCTGGAACTTGGTTTTCAAATTTAAATTTGACTCCCTCATCTCTGGATTATCCCTAGGATCGAGCCCTTCAAGATCTAGTAATGGAAGTTTTGGAAGTTCAAGATCCGCAGTTTGTTTCAAGTTGCCCCTCCGTAAAGATTAGATTTGTAGCTGCCCTCCCTAGTTTTAGAGTCGTTTAGTCTGCGTAATAGTGCTTCTGTGCTTAAGTGTCCCTTTTGGTTTGCTTCTTGATAAGCTTTCCGGCTATCCGTTCGTTGGGTAAAACCAATTTTGTCCGCATTAGGTTGATCCATCTATCTCCCTTGTTCCTCGCTCATCTCCGTGCTTTCCCTCGCATCTAAATTGCTTTCTTCTTCTCGTCTATTAAACCTGTGAAGCTTTGTCGCAGATGGTTCAGACCCGCAACTCCGCAAGCCAGGATGAGACTCAAGCGCCGATGCCCGCCTTCCCGTGCCGCCAAGCAGATCCGGGTTTGAGTCAGTTCATGGCAGCCCAGACGCAGCTGATGAGCTCTTTGATGCAGAATATGACTCAGATGATGAATCAGCAGAACCAGACCGCTGCTGCCCTGCTCGCCATGATGAATCAGAACAGTCAAGCAGCTGCCACGCCCACGCCTGCTCCACCCCCAGTTTTTCCTCAGTCCAGGTTGGCAGAGTTTTTGAGGACCCATCCGCCCACTTTCTCTAGCTCCTCGGAGCCATTGGACGCAGATGACTGGTTACGTTCCATGGAAAAGAAGCTCGCTATCACCCGTTGTGATGATCGCGAGAAGGTTCTGTATGCCACTCACCAGCTTGAAGGTACCGCTGCAGAATGGTGGGAGAACTATTGTGCCGCCCATGGAAACCATGAGAGTATCACTTGGGCTGAGTTTTCAGGAGCTTTCCGCCACTCCCATATCCCCGATGGAAAGGTGGAAATGAAGAAGAATGAGTTCCGTGAGTGCGGCAAGGCAACATGTCGGAGTGAATATCTTAACAGTTCACTCGGTTGTCCCGTTATGCCCGGAGGACGTTGCCACGAGATGATGCCCGCCAAGCGCTTCAAGAGAGGACTCAACCCGGTTTGAAGGTGCAAGTCATTGGGAATGATTATGCGATTTCCGGCACACTGTGAACAAGGCCATGCTCATCGAAGAATCCCGCCGTGAGTGGAAGAATCCTGCAAGAGAAAGATGATGCGGACGGTGCCCATCGGTCTCACTCCCAGAGTCGAATGAATGTGCCGCCTCTGCCCGTGTTGCTCCACTGTCACCTTGAGCCCACAGAGCGACACCTCGCCCGGCCAGATTCCGGTGACCGCGGCTTCAGCCTCCGGCAACGGCCACCAAGGAATGTCAACCTGCACTGGGATCACTGCTTTAAGTGCCATCACCGGGGCACCGCCAAGATGTTGCCCGCAGAGACAAGGCCCTTCTCCTATTCGTTTCAACATGGGAGCCACCTCGACCAGGACCCCCACTCCAGGAGTCGCACGTGGAGCCCCTCAGACTCCATCTGCACCCGTCAAGTCTCCTCAGCCTTTTGGAAGAGGTCGTGTGAACCACACCACTGTGGAGGAAGCCCGATGCGGCCGGACGTCGTCTTTGGGTAAGTTCCTTGTCAATTCAAAGACCGCCACTGCTTTGTTTGATTCTCGAGCTTCGCATTCGCTTGTTTCTCGGAGTTTTGCTGAAAGGCACCAGTTGGAAGTTTTGCCTCTTAAAAGTGTTTTGTTGGTTCAGTCTCCCGGTTCGGAATTGAGTACGAACCAAGGTTGCCCTAAGGTTCAAGTGACCATAGAAGGGGTAGAATTCCTTGCTAATCTCATCATCATAGACACCAAGTCTCTTGATGTGATTTTGGGAATGGATTGGCTTGCCAATCACCAAGCCCTCTTGGATTGTGGTGGTAGAAGCATCACTTTGGTCAGTCCGGATGGAACCAAGGTAAAGTTTGAAGCCTCCCCAGAGAAGCTAGCTGGATCTTTAGTCTGCAGTGCCAGTGTTGTGTCTTTGGAGGAAGTGCCGAGTCGAGAGTTCCCGGATGTCTTTCCGATGACCTACGGAATGCCGCGGACCGAGACTTGAGTTTGTCATCAATCTTATTCCAGAACTGCACCTATTTTCAAGAGACCCTCTGATTGCTGTCAATGATTTGGTTGAATCAAGAAGCAAATTGAAGAAATGCAAGAGAAAGGTTTTGTCCGGCCAAGTTCTTCACCTTGGGGAGCCCCAATGATCTTTGTTGCAAAGAAGGATGGCACCCAACGGATGTGTGTGGATTACCGAGCCCTCAATGAGGTCACCATCAAGAACAAGTACCCTCTGCCCAGGATCGATGATTTGTTTGACCAGTTGAAAGGAGCCGTGTGTTCTCCAAAATAGACTTGAGGTCAGGATACCACCAGCTGAAGATTCGTCCAGAAGACATCCCCAAGACAGCTTTCTCAACCCTATGGATCAGTATGAGTTCACGGTCATGTCATTTGGATTGACCAATGCCCCTGCTTACTTTATGAATTTGATGAATAAAGTATTCATGGAGTATTTGGATAAGTTCGTCATTGTCTTCATTGACGATATTTTGGTGTATTCCAAGAGTGAAGAAGAGCATGAAGAGCACCTCCGTTTGGTCCTGAATAAGCTTAGAGATCATCAACTCTATGCTAAATTCAGCAAGTGTGAGTTTTGGGTGAAAGAAGTTACTTTCTTGGGTCATGTCATGTCTGCAGAAGGAGTATCTATTAACCCTAGCAAGGTTAAGGATGTGCTTAATTGGGAGTCACCCAAGTCAGTGCCTCAGGTCGAAGTTTTCTTGAATGGCGAGGATACTATCGTCGATTCATAGAAGGATTCTCCAAGATAGCAAGACCCCTCACTCAGCTGTTAAAGAAAGAAAAGAAATTTGCTTGGACAGCGGATTGTGAGCAAAGTTTTCAAGAGTTGAAGAAGCGTCTGACATCAGCTCCGGTGTTGATTTTGCCCGATGTCCAGAAGGATTTTGAGATTTTCTGTGATGCATCCCGGCAAGGACTTGGTTGTGTCCTGATGCAAGAAAGGAAGGTTGTAGCTTATGCTTCCCGTCAATTGAGGCCTCATGAAGTAAATTACCCTACTCATGACTTGGAGTTAGTCAGAGTGCACGCTCTAAAGATATGGCGCCATTACCTTATTGGTAATCGCCAGAAGTCTATACGGACCACAAGAGTTTGAAGTACATTTTCACTCAGCCGATCTTAATATGAGGCAAAGAAGGTGGTTAGAGTTAATCAAGGATTATGATATTGGAATCCATTACCACCTGTGCAAAGCTAATGTTGTGGCGTATGCCTTGGCGTAAAAGTCTCATCGCAATACCACGACGATCAAGGAAAATCACCACCCTTCATGAAGAATTCCAAGCTCAAGTTAGAGTTGGTTGAGGAAGGTTATCTAGGCGCTTTAGAAGTTCAACCCACTTTGTGGAATCGGATCAAGGAAGCTCAAGTTGAAGATGCCAATATTAAGGAAATCAAGAGCAACATGGAGAAGGGTAAAGCCACGAGATTTTCGTAAGATGAGCAAGGCACCATTTGGTTTGACAAGCGAATCTGTGTTCCAGATCGCTAAGAGCTTAAGCACCGATACTCAAGGAAGCCCATGAAACTTTGTATTCCATTCACCCCGAAGCACCAAGATGTACCAAGACCTTAAAGAAATGTATTGGTGGCCTAGCATGAAGCGTGAGATTGCCGAGTATGTAGCTCAGCAGTGATGTCTCGGTGAGTTAAAGCCGAGCATCAAAGACCTCTGGACTCCTGCAACCCTTGAAAGTGCCCGAATGGAAATGGGAAGAAATTGGCATGGATTTTATCACCGGTTTGCCAAGGACAAGGTCGATATGATTCTATCTGGTAATTGTGGATTGTCTAACCAAAGTTGCTCACTTTCTCCCACCAAGACTACTTACTCGTGATAGATCGCGAAATTGTACATGGCGAAGATAGTGTGCCAAAGATGGAGTGTCAAGAAGATCGTGTCGATCGAGGAACCCAGTTCACCTCAAGATTTTGGCGTGGTTGCACAAAGGTTTTGGGTACTAATCTAAATTTCAAGATCTGCCTTATCATCCCTGCACGGATGGATGAGCAGAAAAGAGTAAATCAAATCCTAGAAGATATGTTAAGGGGTGCCTTAGCAAGTCGAACCGATTGGGATCAAATGCTACCTTATGCGAGTTTTCTTATAACAACAATTTACAGTCAAGCCTCCAGATGTCTCCCTTTGAAGCTCTTTTTCTAAGAAAATGCGTAACACCGCTTGTATTGGAATGAAGTAGGCGAAAGACAAGTGTTTGGGCCAGATATTTTGGAAAAAGCCAAGAGCAAGTTCGATCAATCGAGAAAGGTCGAAAACAAAGATGCACCGAGCGAAAGAGTTATGCCGATAACCGTCGCGAGATCTAGCTTTGCACTGGTGATCATGTGTACTGAAGGTGTCGCCTCAAAAGGATGCGCTGTTTGAGTAAGCGGAAAGCTTGCACCAAGGTACATCGGACCTTTCCCGCTTCTAGCCCAAGAGGAGAAGTCGCTACGGCTTGGAGCTCCCACCTCACCGCCGATGTGCATAATGTCTTCCACGTGTCGCAGCTTGAAGAAGTGTTTGCGCAGTGCAAGAGCGGATGCCGTGGAATCAATTGCCTGCAAGAAGACCTCACCTACAAGGAGCATCCCATCAAGATCTTGGAAGTAGCGAACGAGTGACAAGAAGCAAGATCATCCGTTTACAAGGTCCAAAGGAGCAACCACACCAAGAAGAAGCAACTTGGGAACGAGAAGATGACTTGAAGGCTGAGTTTCCCCACCTATTCTCTAGTCAGCCTGAATCTCGGGGTCGAGATTCCCTTTAAGAGGGGTAGGTTTGTAACGTCCCGTTTTTCGGAGTTTTTGAAAATTTTAAAGGAGAACCATTTGTTTCTATTCGTCAAAAGCTTAATTTGGAAATTTCATAAATCCATTTGCAGTTTAATATGAGTTAATCAAACTTCAATTAAATTAAAGTTGGTTTAATTGAGATTTCCTAGAATTTAAAAATCAAAATTTTCATCTTAAGATTTTCTTGGATTTATTGGATTTTAGAAATTGATTTTTCCTTTTTCCCGAAATTAAAAATTAATTTATTTGAAAAAGAAAAAGAAAATTTAAAGTTAAAAGTATTTTTATTAAGTCTAGAATAATTCAAGGAATTTCGTGAATTTTTCCGAATTTTGGAGTCTATTTGCTATTTTCTAAATTGCTTTTGATTTGTTTGAATATCTAAAATGAAAAATGTATTTTAAATCTTTTCTCCGTATGTGGTCGAAACCCTAGCCGCCCAAAGATCGTTTCCCGCCTCGCCCACTCCATGCGTCCGCTCATTCGCCGCCCTCGCCCTCCGCCGTCGGATCTTCATCCGAAGCGCCTCTCGTTCGCCGCGTCGCTTCTTGCTCTTGGCCGTTGGATCGAAATCCGCCGCATCCGCTCGCCGCGCTTCTTTTTCTTCGCGATCGTCTGACGCTTATCGCGACGGCTCGCGACGCTCGCGCTTCTTCCGCTTCCCACCGTCCGATCGAATCGGACGGCGCCGCTTCATCTCCTCCCGCGCTTTTTGACTCCCCACCGTCCGATCGGAATCGGACGGCTCGCTCACCGCGCCTCCTCGCTCCCCACCGTCCGATCGAATCGGACGGCTCGATCATCGTCTCGCCGCCGCCGCTTTCTCTCCACGCCCGCGCGAATCGCGCCAATTCAATTCGCGCTTCGCGCGCCGTTGCCGTCGCGTCGCCGTGCCTCGTCGCGTCGCGGCCGTGCGTTGCCTCGCTCCGCCTCGCCCGCGCCGCCACGCCACGCTGTCCCATCGCCCGCTCTCTCGCTGCTCATTGCGCGAGCTTTTAAATCCAGCGGCCGCGTCTCTCTCCTCTTTCTTTCTTCTCTCTCTCGCCGATTTCGCCGCCGCTTCTTTTTCCCGCCTCCGGTCGCTCTCGCGCCACCGCTTTCTCCTTGGCCGGCGCCACTGTCTTCCCTCTCCTGCCGCCGCCACCGCGCCTCCCCTCTCTCTCTCTCTCCTCTCTCTCTCTCGACCGTGGGCCCGAGCCCACGTGGCCACCCACGTGGCGCCACGTCAGGCCGCGTCGCAATTCGCCAGCGTGGCGCTGCCACGTGTGTGCTTGCGCAGCGCTGACGTCAAAACCGGGTTTTTCAGTTGGAAAATAAATCCGAAAATCCGAAAAAAAAACCCTAAATCCATCATTTTATGTGATTTTCAACTTCTTTTGGCTATAACTTTCACATCCGAACTCCGATTTGGGTGATCCAAATTTCTAAATTCATATAAATTCACCCTCTTTCATTTGGTACTGGTTTTGTAATTTTGGAGTTCATTTGGTGCTGTTTTATTTATTTGTTGCTTTTCTCGCACGTAGATTCCTGCTTTTTAAGATTTCTTCAATTCGACGATCAAGACCCTCTCTCGTCAACGAAGGCAAGTCGTAGGCCTTTGACCATGTTGAACCCATTTTACAAATGTATATTGTATTAAAATATCATGCATGGCTAGTTTTATTAAAAATGGTTTTGGGAGTAGATAATTACCAAATTGCCATTATGCCTCCTTGATAAATTGGAAATGAAATGTCTCCTTGAATGACATATATCCTTGGACACCTTAGGATGGTTGATACTAGTTGGACATAATTGTATTACCAACTTGGGAGCGATATTGCTTAGACATGCTCTAGTTACCCGCAGATTTCGATCACATGTTCAATGATGAATGAAATTTGACTAATGGAACTATGGAACAGTGGTGTGAGGCCACTTTATTAAAAGATGTTGTGCCATGGCAGGGATTGCCATTTGGTCGGGATTGAACAAAAATGATTTATGCTCGGGCTTGAGGTAGGAAGCTAGAGTGGGTGTGTGATGCACATTGGGTTGTGGTAGACTTGTCTGAGCAGCCAACTAAGGACTTAACTTTGCAAGTCATTGATCTGGGTCACCTCGTGCAACCATAAGTCCGGTATGGGACGGACCTGGCCAACTAATTAGGGAAGTTTTGAGTCGGTTCTGTTAGGGTTGATTATTGGCGCAAGAGGGGGCTGTGATGGCGAAACCTTAGCGAGCAGAACCGAGGCAAAATGGAACTTTGTAAAGGCCTTGTGATAGTCACTTAGTCGCACACCCTAAGTGTGTCGACGGACATTGCAAGTGATTTATCTCTTGTGGGTAAAGTATAACCTCTGCAGAGTGTTAAAATCTATTCAATAGCCGTGTCCCGCTACACGGACATGCCCGTGATTTCGCGCAAGGGGTAGTATTTTCAAAAATGTGGTTTGGTTCGATAGAAACGCTTGGTTGAATGGTTGGGAAGTGAACGGGATGTTCACCGCTTGATTCAAAAGAACTTGGTTATCTATGTATTATTCTTTCAAAATCCTGCTTTGCAATCTAATTAATGTATTTATTGTTAAACTTGCTTTCTCAAATTAACCATAAAGCCACCCCTTCCTTAAGCCTGTCATGAATACTATGTGCATACATTTCTCTACGACTTGTCGAGTACTTTATGTACTCACGGCTTCATGCCCTTTGTTGATCACCCCAATGAAGAACCAGAAATGTTGAGTACTATGAAGAAGGCTACTTTGAAGACTTTGCGAACTAGGTCACGTCCTCCACTCGATTGCCTGTGGGCATGTCGATTGGGTTCCACGTATTTTTTGAGATTTCCGCTGCCAGATACTCTGTTGTTGCTAAGCCCTGTGAGGCGACTTTTGTAAGAACCTTGACCATAAGGTCTTGCTGTTTTAATTAATATTACTTTGTCTGCTTCATTAGTTCGTTGTTGAATGGTTATGAATGCATCATTGTTGCAACTGTGCAAGCTAGCTACTGATCATGGGACTAGCTTGGTATGCACAGAGGGTCTCGGGGTTGTGTGAATCCCCGGGGTCCCGACAGAGATGGTATCAGAGCCATATCGATCGTAGGGCGAACCTTTAGCTAGATTGGTCGTCTTAGTCAAAGATTCAAAATATATTTTCTAAATCAAACCAAGCAATTAACTTGACTAGATATTCTTCTCTCATCTTATTCTGTTCTTTCTTATCTTATTCTATTCTTATCTTATCATCTTACCCTCTTATATCATTCTTGAACTCTTTCATCTTATCTTTTCTGGAACTTGGTTTTCAAATTTAAATTTGACTCCCTCATCTCTGGATTATCCCTAGGATCGAGCCCTTCAAGATCTAGTAATGGAAGTTTTGGAAGTTCAAGATCCGCAGTTTGTTTCAAGTTGCCCCTCCGTAAAGATTAGATTTGTAGCTGCCCTCCCTAGTTTTAGAGTCGTTTAGTCTGCGTAATAGTGCTTTTGTGCTTAAGTGTCCCTTTTGGTTTGCTTCTTGATAGCTTTCCGGCTATCCGTTCGTTGGGTAAAACCAATTTTGTCCGCATTAGGTTGATCCATCTATCTCCCTTGTTCCTCGCTCATCTCCGTGCTTTCCCTCGCATCTAAATTGCTTTCTTCTTCTCGTCTATTAAACCAGTGAAGCTTTGTCGCAGATGGTTCAGACCCGCAACTCCGCAAGCCAGGATGAGACTCCAAGCGCCAGTGCCCCGTCTTCCCAGGCCGCCAGTGCAGATCCGGTTTGAGTCGGCTTCATGGCAGCCAGACGCACTGATGAGCTCTTTGATGCGTAATATGACTCGATGATGAATCGCCAGAACTGCATCACGCCGCCTGCTCGCCATGATGAATCAGAACAGTCAAGCAGCTGCCACGCCCACGCCTGCTCCACCCCGCTTTTCCTCACCCAGTTGGCGAGTTTTTGAGGACCCATCCGCCCACTTTCTCTAGCTCCTGAGCCATTGGACGCAGATGACCGGTTACGCCCATGGAAAGAAGCTCGCTATCACCCGTTGTGATGATCGCGAGAAGGTTCTGTATGCCACTCACCAGCTTGAAGGTACCGCTGCAGAATGGTGGGAGAACTATTGTGCCGCCCATGGAAACCATGAGAGTATCACTTGGGCCGAGTTTTCAGGAGCTTTCCGCCACTCCCATATCCCTGATGGAAAGGTGGAAATGAAGAAGAATGAGTTCCGTGAGTCGCAAAGAAGGCAACATGTCGGTGAGTGAATATCTTAACAGTTCACTCGGTTGTCCCGCTATGCCCCTGAGGACGCTGCCACGATGATGCCCGCCAAGCGCTTCAAGAGAGGACTCAACCCCGCTTGAAGGTGCAAGTCATTGGGAATGATTATGCGATTTCCAAAGACTGTGAACAAGGCCATGCTCATCGAAGAATCCCGCCGTGAGTGGAAGAATCCCAAGAGAAAGATGATGCAAGACAGCTGCCCATCGGCCTCACTCCCAGAGTCGAATGAATGTGCCGCCTCCTGCCCGTGTTGCTCCACCTGTCACCTTCAGAGCCCTCAGAGCAAAGACTCGCCCAGCTAGCTCCAAGGACCCTCAGCCTTCAACACTCCAAAGAACCAAACCAAGGAATGTCAACCCCGCACTGGATCACCGCTTAAGTGCCATCACCGGGCACTTCGCCAAGAGCGCCCGCAGAGACAAGGCCCTTCTCCTATTCGTTTCAACATGGGAGCCACCCGACCAGACCCCACTCCAGAGTCGCACGTGGAGCCCCTCGGACTCCATCCGCACCGTCAAGTCTCCTCACTTTTTGGAAGAGGTCGTGTGAACCACACCACTCGTGGAGGAAGCCCGCATGCACCGGACGTCGGCTTTGGGTAAGTTCCTTGTCAATTCAAAGACCGCCATCGCTTTGTTTGATTCTCGAGCTTCGATTCGCTTGTTTCTGAGTTTTGCCGAAAGGCACCAGTTGGAAGTTTTGCCTCTTAAAAGTGTTTTGTTGGTTCAGCCTCTCGCTCGAATTGAGTACGAACCAAGGTTGCCCTAAGGTTCAAGTGACCATAGAAGGGTAGAATTCCTTGCTAATCTCATCATCATAGACACCAAGTCTCTTGATGTGATTTTGGGAATGGATTGGCTTGCCAATCACCAAGCCCTCTTGGATTGTGGTGGTAGAAGCATCACTTTGGTCATCCGATGGAACCAAGGTAAAGTTTGAAGCCTCCCGGAGAAGCTAGCCGGATCTTTAGTCCGCAGCGCAGTGTTGTGTCTTTGGAGGAAGTGCCAGAGTCGAGAGTTCCTGATGTCTTTCCCGATGACCTACCCGAATGCCGCTGCATCGAGACTTGAGTTTGTCATCAATCTTATTCCAGAACTGCACCTATTTTCAAGAGACCCTCTGATTGCTCACAATGATTTGGTTGAACTCAAGAAGCAAATTGAAGAAATGCAAGAGAAAGGTTTTGTCCGCCAAGTTCTTCACCTTGGGGAGCCCCAAAGATCTTTGTTGCAAAGAAGGATGGCACCCAACGGATGTGTGTGGATTACCGAGCCCTCAATGAGGTCACCATCAAGAACAAGTACCCTCGCCTGTGATCGATGATTTGTTTGACCAGCTTGAAAGGAGCCTGTGTTCTCCAAAATAGACTTGAGGTCGATACCACCAGCTTGAAGATTCGCCCGTAAGACATCCCCAAGACAGCTTTCTCAACCCTGTATGGATCTGTATGAGTTCACGGTCATGTCATTTGGATTGACCAATGCCCTCGCTACTTTTATGAATTTGATGAATAAAGTATTCATGGAGTATTTGGATAAGTTCGTCATTGTCTTCATTGACGATATTTTGGTGTATTCCAAGAGTGAAGAAGAGCATGAAGAGCACCTCCGTTTGGTCCTGAATAAGCTTAGAGATCATCAACTCTATGCTAAATTCAGCAAGTGTGAGTTTTGGATGAAAGAAGTTACTTTCTTGGGTCATGTCATGTCCGCAGGAAGGAGTATCTGTTAACCCTAGCAAGGTTAAGGATGTGCTTAATTGGGAGTCACCCAAGTCGCTGCCTCAGTCGAAGTTTTCTTGAATGGCGAGGATACTATCGTCGATTCATAGAAGGATTCTCCAAGATAGCAAGACCCTCACTCACCGTTAAAGAAAGAAAAGAAATTTGCTTGGACAGCGGATTGTGAGCAAAGTTTTCAAGAGTTGAAGAAGCGTCTGACATCAGCTCCGGTGTTGATTTTGCCCGATGTCCAGAAGGATTTTGAGATTTTCTGTGATGCATCCCGGCAAGGACTTGGTTGTGTCCTGATGCAAGAAAGGAAGGTTGTAGCTTATGCTTCCCGTCAATTGAGGCCTCATGAAGTAAATTACCCTACTCATGACTTGGAGTTAGCTGCCGTAGTGCACGCTCTAAAGATATGGCGTCATTACCTTATTGGTAATCGCTGTGAAGTCTATACGGACCATAAGAGTTTGAAGTACATTTTCACTCAGGCTGATCTTAATATGAGGCAAAGAAGGTGGTTAGAGTTAATCAAGGATTATGATATTGGAATCCATTACCACCCAGGCAAAGCTAATGTTGTGGCAGATGCCTTGAGCAGAAAAGTCTACTGCAATACCCTGACGATCAAGGAAAATCAGCCAGCCCTTCATGAAGAATTCCAGAAGCTCAAGTTAGAGTTGGTTGAGGAAGGTTATCTAGCTGCCTTAGAAGTTCAACCCACTTTGTGGAATCAGATCAAGGAAGCTCAAGTTGAAGATGCCAATATTAAGGAAATCAAGAGCAACATGGAGAAGGGTAAAGCCCTGAGATTTTCAGAAGATGAGCAAGGCACCATTTGGTTTGACAAGCGAATCTGTGTTCCAGATCAGCAAGAGCTTAAGCAGCTGATACTCAAGGAAGCCCATGAAACTTTGTATTCCATTCACCCTGGAAGCACCAAGATGTACCAAGACCTTAAAGAAATGTATTGGTGGCCTAGCATGAAGCGTGAGATTGCCGAGTATGTAGCTCAAGGTGATGTCCGTCAATGAGTTAAAGCCGAGCATCAAAGACTCGCTGACTCCTGCAACCCTTGAAAGTGCCTCGAATGGAAATGGGAAGAAATTGGCATGGATTTTATCACCGGTTTG
This sequence comes from Hsuehochloa calcarea, assembly GCA_036346395.1. Lineage (NCBI taxonomy): Eukaryota > Viridiplantae > Streptophyta > Magnoliopsida > Poales > Poaceae > Hsuehochloa > Hsuehochloa calcarea. The sequence continues at coordinate 4,521,169 of CM070612.1, read as the reverse complement.
CCAAGGACAAGGTCGATATGATTCTATCTGGGTAATTGTGGATTGTCTAACCAAAGTTGCTCACTTTCTCCCACCAAGACTACTTACTCGTGATAGATCGCGAATTGTACATGGCAAAGATAGTGTGCCAAAGATGGAGTGCCAAGAAGATCGTGTCGATCGAGGAACCCATTCACCTCAAGATTTTGGCGTGTTGCACAAGTTGTTTTGGGTACTAATCTAAATTTCAAGATGACTTATCATCCCTGACATGGATGGATGACGAAAGAGTAAATCAAATCCTAGAAGATATGTTAAGGGTTGTGCCTTAGCAAGTCGCACCTTGGGATCAAATGCTACCTTATGCGAGTTTTCTTATAACAACATTACAGTCCAAGCCTCGGATGTCTCCATTTGAAGCTCTTTTGGAAGAAAATGCGAACACCGTTGTATTGGAATGAAGTAGGCGAAAGACAAGTGTTTGGGCCAGATATTTTGGAAAAAGCCAAGAGCAAGTTCGATCAATCGAGAAAGGTCAAAACAAAGACAGACTCAGCGTAAGAGTTATGCCGATAACCGCCGCGAGATCTAGCTTTTGCACTGGTGATCATGTGTACTGAAGGTGTCGCCTCTCAAAAGGATGCGCTGCTTCAGAGTAAGTGGAAAGCTTGCACCAAGGTACATCGGACCTTTCCCGATTCTAGCCCAAGAGGAGAAGTCGCTACGCTTGGAGCTCCCACCTCACCGCCGATGTGCATAATGTCTTCCACGTGTCGCAGCTTGAAGAAGTGTTTGCGTGTGCTCAAGAGCGATGCGGTGGAATCAATTGCCCCGCAAGAAGACCTCACCTACAAGGAGCATCCCATCAAGATCTTGGAAGTAGCGAACGAGTGACAAGAAGCAAGATCATCCGCTTACGCAAGGTCCAAAGGAGCAACCACACCAAGAAGAAGCAACTTGGGAACGAGAAGATGACTTGAAGGTGAGTTTCCCACCTATTCTCTAGTCACCAATCTCGGGTCGAGATTCCCTTTAAGAGGGGTAGGTTTGTAACGTCCGCTTTTGAGTTTTTGAAAATTTTAAAGGAGAACCATTTGTTTCTATTCACAAAAGCTTAATTTGGAAATTTCATAAATCCATTTGCGCTTTAATATGAGTTAATCAAACTTCAATTAAATTAAAGTTGGTTTAATTGAGATTTCTAGAATTTAAAAATCAAAATTTTCATCTTAAGATTTTCTTGGATTTATTGGATTTTAGAAATTGATTTTTCCTTTTCCCGAAATTAAAAATTAATTTATTTGCAAAAGAAAAGAAAATTTAAAGTTAAAAGTATTTTTATTAAGTCTAGAATAATTCAAGGAATTTCGTGAATTTTTCCGAATTTTTGGAGTCTATTTGCTATTTTCTAAATTGCTTTTGATTTATTTGAATATCTAAAATGAAAATGTATTTTAAATCTTTTCTCCGTATGTGGTAAAACCCTAGCCGCCCAAAGATCGTTCCCCGCCTCGCCCACTCCTCTGCTGCCTCGCTCACAAGGCCCTCGCTGTCGGATCTTCATCCGAAGCGCCTCGTTTTCCCGTCGCCTCTTGCTCTTGGCCGTTGATCGAACCGCCGCATCCGCCGCCGCGCTTCTTTTCTTCGCGACCGTCTGATCGCCATCGCGACGGCTCGTGACGCTTCGCGCTTCTTCCGCTTCCCACCGTCCGATCGAATCGGACGGCGCCGCTTATCTCCTCCTCGCGCTTCTTTGACTCCCCACCGTCCGTCGAATCGGACGACTCGCTCACCCGCGCCTCGCTCGCTCCCACCGTCCGATCGAATCGGACGGCTCCGATCATCGTCTCGCCAAGGCCGCCGCTTCTCTCTCCCACGCCGCGCGAATCGCGCCGCGAATCTCGCGCCCGTTCGTCGCGTCGCCGCGCCTCCTGTCGCGTCCGCGGCCGTGTTGCCTCGCCCGCCTCGCGCTTCGCCACGCCACGCCTGCTGTTCCCATCGCCGCTCATTGCCAAGGCCATGAGCTCTTTAAATCCAGCGACCGCGTCTCTCCTCTCTCTTCTTTCTCTCTCTCTCGATTCTTCGCCGCTTCTCTCCTTTTTCCCGCCTCGGCTGCCTCAAGCCACCGCTTTCTCCGCGCAAGCGCCACCGTTTTCCCAGCTCCGGCCACGCCGCCACCGCGCCTCTCCCGTCTCTCTCTCTCTCTCTCTCTCTCGACCAGGGCCGAGCCCACGTGGCCACCCACGTGGCGCCACGTCGGCGCGCTGCGTCGAGAATTCGCCAGCGTGGCTACCGCGTGTGTGCTATGCATAGCGCCGACGCGTAAACCGGATTTTTCAATTGGAAAATAAATCCGAAAATCCGAAAACCCTAAATCCATCATTTTATGTGATTTTCAACTTCTTTTGGCTATAACTTTCACATCCGAACTCCGATTTGGGTGATCCAAATTTCTAAATTCATATAAATTCACCCTCTTTCATTTGGTACTGGTTTTGTAATTTTGGAGTTCATTTGGTGCTGTTTTATTTATTTGTTGCTTTTCTCGCACGTAGATTCCTGCTTTTGGAAGATTTCTTCAACCCGACGATCAAGACCCTCTCCTCGTCAACGAAGGCAAGTCGTAGGCCTTTGACCATGTTGAACCCATTTTACAAATGTATATTGTATTAAAATATCATGCATGGCTAGTTTTATTAAAAATGGTTTTGGGAGTAGATAATTACCAAATTGCCATTATGCCCCCTTGATAAATTGGAAATGAAATGTCTCCTTGAATGACATATATCCTTGGACACCTTAGGATGGTAGATACTAGTTGGACATAATTGTATTACCAACTTGGGAGCGATATTGCTTAGACATGCTCTAGTTACCCGCAGATTTTCGATCACATGTTCAATGATGAATGAAATTTGACTAATGGAACTATGGAACAGTGGTGTGAGGCCACTTTTATTAAAAGATGTTGTGCCATGGCAGGATTGCCATTTGGTCTGGATTGAACAAAATGATTTATGCTCGGGCTTGAGGTAGGAAGCTAGAGTGGGTGTGTGATGCACATTGGGTTGTGGTAGACTTGTCTGAGCGACCAACTAAGGACTTAACTTTGCAAGTCATTGATCCGGTCACCTCGTGCAACCATAAGTCCCATGGGACTGACCGCCAACTAATTAGGAAGTTTTGAGTCGGTTCGTTAGGGTTGATTATTGGCGCAAGAGGGGCCGTGATGGCGAAACCTTAGCGAGCGTAACCGAGGCAAAATGGAACTTTGTAAAGGCCTTGTGATAGTCACTTAGTCGCACACCCTAAGTGTGTCGATTTTGACATTGCAAGTGATTTATCTCTTGTGGGTAAAGTCGCACAACCTCTGCAGAGTGTTAAAATCTATTCAATAGCCGTGTCCCCTGCTACTTTACATGCCCGGTGATTTCGCAAGGGTAGTATTTTCAAAAATGTGGTTTGGTTCGATAGAAACGCTTGGTTGAATGGTTGGGAAGTGAACGGATGTTCACCGCTTGATTCAAAAGAACTTGGTTATCTATGTATTATTCTTTCAAAATCCTGCTTTGCAATCTAATTAATGTATTTATTGTTAAACTTGCTTTCTGCAAATTAACCATAAAGCCACCCTTGCTTAAGCCTGTCATGAATACTATGTGCATACATTTCTCTACGACTTGCTGAGTACTTTATGTACTCACGGCTTCATGCCCTTTGTTGATCAGTCCCAGCAGAAGAACCAGGAAATGTTGAGTACTATGAAGAAGGCTACTTTGAAGACTTTGCGAACTAGGTCACGTCCTCCACTCGATTGCCTGTGGGCATGTCGATTGGGTTCCACGTATTTTTTGAGATTTCCGCTGCCAGATACTCTGTTGTTGCTAAGCCCTGTGAGGCGACTTTTGTAAGAACCTTGACCATAAGGTCTTGCTGTTTTAATTAATATTACTTTGTCTGCTTCATTAGTTCGTCGTTGAATGGTTATGAATGCATCATTGTTGCAACTGTGCAAGCTAGCTACTGATCATGGGACTAGCTTGGTATGCACAGAGGGTCTCGGGGTTGTGTGAATCCCGGGGTCCCGATCGCCTTGTGCAGCCGCTGCCAGCGCATTGAGTTTGGACCGTTGGATCCAAGATCAACGGTCCCGATTCGAGTGAACGTTCGACCGTCCGAAGGTTCAATCCGTGTGGACCGTTGGATCCAAGATCAACGGCTCCTATGCGCGTGAACGTTCGACCGCCGACGCCCCGATCCACGTGAACCGCTGGATCCGATCCAACGGTGAGCGCTTAGGATTGGTGAATCCAGCAGCGTTAGCGCTGGGACGCGGACCGTCGGATCTTTGATCGATGCTCCTCGTTCGGCCACGTCATTTCTAAATTCTGATTTTCCCGAAGAGGTTTATTTATCAACTGAAAAATGTGATAACTAATTCATTTCAAATCCTTTTCGGTTGATTCAAATTTTGTTGGTTATGTTTTTAACTCATCTTTAAGTTAAAAATATTTCCAACCTCAGTATAGCTCCAGAAAATTTTGCTCATGAATAGTGGCATTTTTGATTTATAAAAGCTGAGCAAAATTGTTTTGGTCATATCTTTGGCATTAAGCATCCAAATTAATTGGTTCTTGTTGCTAAATTCATCATAAATCAAGACCTTGCTACTGTAAAATTTCAGAATTTTTGGAGGAGTTTACTGTTGGGTCTTTGCTTTTATTCGTTCTTATTTGTCCTTTTTGCTTTCTCGTTAGGATCCAAAGAGCACGTGATAATCTTGTTGATCCACAAGAGCACCTCGACCCACAGCAAGCAGGCAAGATGTTTGATCATAAATGTCCCATTATTTTCCAAGTCTAATATCTTGTTTACAAATTATATGTATGCATTGCTTTTGTGTCCAATTATTTTTGCCCTGTTTAGAGGTAGCTATTCCTAATGCATTGTTGCCATTAAAATGTTATCCCCTGCCACAACCATAAGTTATTATCATCGCTGGTGAATTAGAGCCCGGTGATTTAATTATGCTCTTTTCTGCTTTTTATGATGTCATGCTTAGAAATGCTTAGCTACCGGTAGAATTGGGCGGTTATCGACTTAGTCGATGACCTTGATCACACAAATCATTTTGTTTATTTTTGGTTCAGCACCTTATGCTTTAGTTTTGTAAAAACCGAAAATGAAACAAAATGATTTGACTTGGGCACAATGGCATGTTGGTGTGATTGTTGGGTGTGACAAGGAAGGTGCCTGTGTCCCTAAGGACCGAAATGTTGCTTGCGCCATCGATCCAGTACTTTTATGTACTAACCACATGAGGGTTATATGGTACCCTCTTGACCTAGTACTTTGGAGTGTGTTATCTCCGAGTCGCAGGAGGAGCGTTGTGTGTTGTGTGAAACATGATATGTGTTCTCGGTGTTCTTGTGTTGGGTGTGCGTGGTGGAGATTCCTGTAGGCTCTCCACCTCGAGGAGCATTGTAGTTGTCAAGGCTTTACTCATGACGGGTAGTTGACCGAGGCTTTACAATGACTCAGACACAACGTATGTGTTTCTATCCATACGGCGACTCGGGTTAATACATAATATTGGAAAAGTCTCAGAGGACTTAGCCGCTGCAGATACCTAAGGAAGTGTGCTTAACCCGTGGCAAAAGGCGGTCCGGCATGTGGGTAAGTTGATACACCTGCGCAGGATAAAACTATTCAATAGGCTCGCCCTAGGTTATGGACACGCTTGGTGATTTCACGCAAGATCTAGACTTCAACAACTGTTTTTGTTTTAAAAATTAAAACTTGACATGGTTGGCATGAATGGGTAATTCATGCTATTGTTGTGGTGACTAATGGTTTAGTCACTTCCAGATCGCTTTTACGTTGTTGATACTTGATTACTACTGTTCGTATCAAATAAAATCAGATTTGTTAAATTGCTTCCAATCTATTACATTATTGCAAACAAAACTTGCTTTATGCTTAAAAATTTGAGTCCTAGCCTGCTCCACTTAAATAAGCTTGCATGTAGTTATTGTTCAGGTCTGTTATCATTCTTATATATCTTGCGAGTACATTCAAAGTACTCACCCAGCTTTTGCTGGGCTGCTTTTGTTTGCAGAGGAAGAAGGTGAGCCCCAAGGGCCTCACTTTTGTGAGATGTGCTGTGGTTTCGACGACTAGCTTGGCGGTCCGGTCGGTTGCCTTGTGGGTTAAAGGCACACTGATTGGCTCTTTTGTTGTAGCCATCTTATGGCACTTTTGCTTCCGCTGTTTAATTATTGTTGTCTCTTTTATTGTTGGCCAGTTGGCCCCTCTTTTGTAATAACTATCCTTTATTAATGTTACTCTTGTTCTGTTTTGCTTCGGTTCTATGTGAATGAATGGAATTGATGCATGAACTTTGTAAGGAGGTGTGTATACTGCATTTCTGGGAAGTATACATGTCTCGAGTCTCGGATTATCTGTTTTGTGATGCTAGGGCCAAGCGGTTGGTTAAGCATTACAAGCCGGATAAACCGGGGTCTCACATTTTCAATTCGCATGCAGGAGATAGCCTTCTTGGCGAGGTCAACCGCGTTCGACACGGTTGATAACCATCGGAGCAGTGGTGTAGTGATTGCGAGGGGTTTGATCTGTTTTGGTCGGAGCCTTCGGATCATCAACGTCGAGTCCTCCACAATCGACTTATCAATACCTTTTGGAAGATCGGGCCACCGTCACATCAGTTGGTATCAGAGCAGAAGTTGCCCGTTAGGTAATCACATTTTTTTCTTTCCCTATTAGATTAGTTATTTTCCATCATCCTAAAGCTCCAGAAAATTGCCCCACAAAATATTTTTGTTCGTCATGTTCTTCCGCTGTCCTATCACCCATTGTGCCTTTGCAATTTCCGTTCTTTGTTTCGCGTTGTTGAATTGACGTCCTTTGTCTAAGTTGTGTTGCTGGTTTAGAGTCGTGTTCTTGGTCGGATTCGACCACCTACTCGAATTCGACCACCTACTCGAGTTCGACCATCTACTCGTTTCTACCCCGACAACCCTATTTATTTCTTGTTCCTCTCGGACACCCCACGTACTCATCATATCGTGCCTGCCACACAAAGTCCAGGAAGAATTTCCATAGCCAAAGTTCAGAGAGAGAGAGAGAGTATCTTTTAATTACCTGTATCCGCTTGCCTTCTACAAAAAGTTTGTGACCCATATATATCCATAGACCCAGAAAGAGGGTTTTTGAAGAGTTTTGAGTCAAGGTCACATTCGCAAAAAAAGGAACCCTAGGTTGGGTTTCGGCAGTAAAAAAGGGAACCCTAAGTTGGGTTTCGGCAATCAAAAAAAAGAGAAGAAAAAGAAGCAAATCGACCACCCCCAGTGAGGAAGGATCAGATCGACCACCCCAAGTGGTCTACGACCACTCCTGTAACATCCCAAAGTTCTGTTACCAAAATAAAATAAATAAAGTTATTATTTTATTTGATTTTCTGACTATCGAAGAATTTTCTCGATTTATCAGAATTTGAAAAGAGTTTTCACTGTTAAAAGTAAAAAAAAAATTATTATTATTTGATTTCTTGGTTTTAACGTTAAAAGGAAAGTTTATTAAGTTTATTTGATTTTCTGTGATTTTATTGGATTTAAATTGAAAAATAAAATTTTAATTACTTTTTGGGTACTTAAAAAGGTTTTTCTATTTTTTAGAAAATAAAATCAAAAATAAAAGCCAACTTTAAGTTGGAATTATTTTTATTAAGTTCAAAATAATTTTAGGAATTTTTCTAAATTTTTCTAAATTTTTTTGGACTCTATTTACTATTTTCCAAAAGGTGTTCAATTTGTGGTTAATTTGAATTTCGAAAATTATTTAATAAAAAAAAATCAGAAAATAAAAATTTTGGAAAGTTCCCATCGGGTCACCCATCCCACCGTTGCTACACCAACAGCACGCTTAACATTTCCTCTCCCGTAGCTACCAAGTGGGCTTTTCCATTTTCTTGATTAGTAAATCCATCTCCCCTCTTTTATTCCTTCTTTAACTCCTTCTTCTTCCTCAAGACCAGAAGGTTTCTTCTCTTCCCTCCCGTAAGCAACTTTAATGGCAGCCTCCACTACAGCCCATTTCGGCCACTGCCGACCAGCCCCGCCGGCACTTCCTCATTCCGCCGACCTTCCCCACACGCCGCCACCGGCCACGGCCGCCCTCGCCGCCACCACCGCAAGCAAAACTCAAGCTCCACCATTAATGGCCGTCTTCACTCTTTCTCCCGTTTCTCCTCACTCAAAGCACCAAATTGAATGCCGTCTGTGCCCACACGTCCGTAGTAACATCACCTACATCACTACACCATCAATTGGCCGTTTCTTCCTCCCATTTAAGAGCAGTTTTCAGTTTTCTCCGTCTCATTATTTCACCCAAACCAAGCTTTTACTCTCGCTTTTCAAGCCAATCCGCCACCACCTCCCTATATAAAGTGCCTCCAGAGCTCCTCTACACCCTCAACACACCCCAAAACCTCTCCTCCCTCTCCCATAGTTTGGCCAAACCATGCAGCTTGAAGTTTTTCGCCGATTGTCGCTTTTATGCGTTCGTGCATCGCCTCGTGGAGCTTCGCCACTTTCGCCACCACCGCTGGCACCGCTGACGTCAGACTTCACGCTGGCCCATGCCTTCGCTTCGCTCAAAAACTCGCCGAGCATCCGCCCACCTCCATGGCCGACAGCTCCTTTGCGCCGCCGCCATCCGTCCATCTCGGATCAAGCCACCTCCATCGGCTTCGCCTCGAGGTGAGCAATCCATTTTGGTAGTTCTCCGCCATCTTTCCTCTCTTTCCCCATAGCCATGGCCACTTATGCCTCTCTGTTGCTTCGGTTCACAGGAGAAGAAGAACAGTAGCATTTTATTAGTCATGTGCATACTGTAGCAATTGTTTTAGTAGTGATTTTCCCTTCCAAAATTCTTTCTCTCTATTGCAAACTCCGAATCCGATAATTCTTGCTCATAAAATCATCTAAATTCATCCTTTATTTTTGAGTATTTATTTTGTAATTTCCAGTTTTTATTATATTATAGCTGTTTTTCTATTTGCGCGTCGCCGCCGCGACCGGTCGTCGTCGGGCGAACTACTACCGTTGGGTAGAGTGCATCGCCAAGATTCCTTATTCATTGTCCGCAGGCCATCTCTCCATTCCTATCGCCTGCACGGCCAGTTCTTCCGCTCATTACACTATTCATGTGTGCATGCATAAATAGTGCCATGCACACATACATGTACAAACTTCGCCACCTCCGTTCTCCCTCCTCGGTTAGTATTTTTCTGAACCGACTGCGTCGCCTCATGCCCCTCGGTTTCCCCTTCCTATCCCTGGAGTTCGCCGCTCTCTTTTCGCCGCAACCAAGAATTTTCCACCGGAGACCGAACCACCTTCGCTGCCGTTTCCAAGACCGCTTTTGATCCGCCAAATGATGTCGCTAATACCGTTAGCTTCGCCACGATGCTCTACATTGTGCTACCTTCCTTTTCTAAATCATTATCGGCTCTCGGTGCTACTATTCACCTTATATCGCTTTTGCGCTCACCGTCGCGCTAGACCTCCGCCAATGATGCGACCACCACCATTGGGTCCGTCTCATTCCCAATATTCCATTTTTGTTGTTCGTCGGTCACCTCTCCCTTCCTATCGCCGGCACGGCAAATTCTTCCACAATATTTACTATTCACGTGCATTGCATGGGAATGAATAGTGCCATGCAAACTACTATTCACTCTCTCTTCCGGAATTTCGTTCTGCCTCATACGAACCCCGATTCCATCGATTCAAATTCCTATATTCATATAAAGTCGATATCTTACTACCAGTATTTATTTATTAATTTTTGGATTTTATTTGGATTTCATTTGAATGCTATTTAAATTTGGATCGTTTACACGTATAGATTTCGATTTACTTCTGACAACCTAATTCGACAATCGCTTGAGAATAACATATAACCAAGCAAGGCAAGTTATACCTTTGATCATATTTGATCCCAATATTTCAAATTATTTAAATTCTGTTTTAAATTATTATTGCATACTATTTCTATTCAAGTAATTTAAATACCTGTTTTTAAATTATAGTTATTCCCATTGCCATTGTATAGCCAACTTGCTGTTGAATGAAACATACCTTGACACATTAGATAAAAATTCGGTTTATGCAGTAGTATGAACCAGAACATTTTGGGAAAAAATTATGCTTAGACATGCTTAGACCAAAAATGTTCAGTTCCGGGAATTTGGCCCAAATGATCAACTATTGTTTAAAAGCCTATGACATTGGTTTGTCAAGGAAGATTTTACAAATGACTTTGAAAAGTAAAAATGAAAAGTTGGTTTGTACTTGGGCGAAATGGATGCTTGGTGGGTGCAGGTTTATGCACGGGCTCAATCCGGGTAGGTTTGAGGCCCAGGGGTTATTTTGAAAGTCGCCCAAGTCAGTTAAGGACCGGTCTTCGAGCCGCATCTTGCAAAGCTCCACCGTACTACCACAATGTAACATCCCAAATTTGGGTTTGTGTTTCAAATGTAAGAAAATCAGAAGAAATTAAAACTTTTCTTACATCTTGAAGACTTGGTCATTTTTGGTAATTCTTTTTAAAAAAAAGAACTATGGAAAATCCAATTTAAATTCTCTTTTGACTCTAATCAAAAACCCCCCTTGGCAAAGGTCTTTTGCCAAACCCTTGGAAATCTTTTCCCTGAGTTCTTGGGATGCTTGACAACACCTCTGAATTATCTCATGATTTTTAGAAATTATTTGATAATTTTTGGAGGCAAGTCAAACTGGTCAAACCCTATTTTCCTGTCTTCTGAAATTTCTGGAGAATAATTCCTTGCATGAAAATCTCTGAAAATTTTATGAGAGGTTCCTCCTGCAGTCAGCAAGCTTCAGTTAAAATTTCATAAATTTTGGAGTTTGTTTGCTACCTCAAATAATTCCTCAAAAATCAGATGTTTAAAATTCAAATTCTAAACTGGTTTGTACTGCTCCTCTGTTCGAACTGGACTCGGTTCGAGCCAATGGACTCGGTCGAACCAACTAAACGCACCGGCGCGGTCGATCGGGCGCTGGCGTCATGAGCCGTTGGATCAAGATCAAACGGTCCTGGATCAACCGAGCGACGGATCCTCGCGTTCTAACTCAGCCGTTCGATTTCAATCCGACGGTCAGCGCGTCGTCTCCTTCCTCCGTCCGGCTCGCGCGTCAGCAATGGCCAAGGCGTGCGCAGAGAGAAAAGTCACGGCGTGCCGTCCCTTCCTGGTCGCTTTTCGGCTCTCTCATGCGCATTTAATGCTCGTCGTGCTCCTCCTCAGCGCCCCTCTCCAACCGCCTCCGCCGCTCTCTCGCCCAAACGGCCGGGTTGACCCGAGCGAGCTCTTGCCGTTGCCCTCTGCCATCCCCGGCTATTTAAGCTCCTTGGCTTCTCCCTTAGCTTCCTTTAGCAACACCGCAGCTCTAGCTAGCACTCACAAGCCACTGAGCCACAGATTCTCTGAAGCTCTCTACGCCATCGACGGTTTTGGAGCTACGGTGAAGTCGGTCAATGGGGTTTTCTTCCACAAGTCTTTGCTCCTCTCGCTCTCCCTCTACTCACTCGAAGCTTAACCCTCACAATTTGGCTTTTGACAGAAAGGAGCACTCAATTTGGACTTCCCTTTTCGCCGAATCGCCATTCTTCTTCGCCAGCCGCCTCGACTCTTCTCTGCATCCTTTGCGCCTGTGTAACCTCTTTAGCCCCTAGTGGCTCGGCACCACTCCGTGGACCGCAATGAGCCATTTGTCGTTGCTGTCACTTTGCGGTCACCTCGTTCTCTCTCCGGCTACGGCTGCTCGACCACCTCACTAACGCCACCGTACCATTGGGTGCGCAAGTGTATTAGGGACTCGTTTTAGGTGTTTGCTCGCACCGCCGCGCCGAGCCGCCGCCGCTCTCCTCCGACATTTTTGCCGGACGAAAACAGACGACGTTTTGAATCGAGTCGATGCGACCGTCGATCCTTAGATCTACGCCCACGCTCGCGCGGAGATTTTAATTGCGTCCGCTGCCTTGGTCTGTGATCCATCGGATCCAAGATCAACGGTCCCGATTAGAGTTAACGCGGTCGTTGTTTTTCATCCAACGGTTGATGCTTAAGGTTGGCGCGTTTCGCTCTGCTGCGCGTGTGGCTTGGATCCAAGATCAACGGTCCCGATCCGAGTGAACGTTCGGACCGCCGAACGGTTCGATCCGTGTGGACCGTTGGATCCAAGATCAACGGTTCATCTGCGCGTGAACGTTCGGACCGCCGGACATCCTTGGCATCTGGTTCGTTCATCTTTCATCCGACGGTTGATGTTTAGGTTTCACACGTGAGTTCTGTGCTCTGTGTTTGGGCCGTTTGATTTCGGATCTTCGGCCTAGATTTGTCCACGTCGTTTATCTGAATTATATTTCTCGGGTAGAGTTATTTATCAACTGAAAAATAGTTTTATCTTTGAAAATGCATAAGTAAATCATTTTAACTCCAAAATCGGTCAAACCACTTTTGTTATTTTTCATTTCTAATGAACCTTATTCTAAAATAGGTTTCAACTATGTTTCTGCAGATTTTAGATTTTGAAAGAAAGCATTAAACTGATTATCGTACAAGCGAAAAATGGATTTAACTTAGAAAATTCATAACTAATTGATAAAGCTTCAAATAAGATGAATCAAATTTTGTTGTTCATCTTATAAGATGCATGATTTATCATAGAAATTTCAGTAGCTGTATCATTCTAGAAATTTTCACTAAAATCATTGCTTAGGTGAATAGTGCTATTTTTTTCATTTTAAAAGCCGATTGAAATTGTTTTGGCTATAACTTTTGCATTAAGGATCCAAATCAATTGGTTCTTGTTGCATTAGCTCATAAAAATCATGATCTTTCTTCTGTAAAAATTTGAGAGCTTTTTGTTGAAGTTGACTGTTGGATCTTTTCGGTTTCCTTGCCTTATTGGTTCTTGTTGGTTCTTTCGATAGGTTCCGAAGAGCAATATTGATAATATTGTTGATCCTCTGCAGAAAACCTCGACCTTCAAAGAAGGCAAGATATTTGATCATAAATGTCCCATTACTTTCAAAGTCTAATATCTTGTTTACAAACTATATGTATGCATTGCTTTTGTGTCCAATTAATTTTGCCTGCTTAGAGGTAGCTATTCCTAATGCATTGTTGCCATTAAAATGTTATCCCCGCCACAACCATAAGTTATTAATATCATTTGGTGAATTAGAGCCCGTGATTTAATTATGCTCTTTACTTGCCTTTGCGATGTCATGCTTAGAAATGCTTAGCTACCGGTAGAATTGGGCGGTTATCGACTTAGTCGATGACCTTGATCACACAAATCATTTTGTTTATTTTTGGTTCAGCACCTTATGCTTTTGTTTTGTAAAAACCGAAAATAAAACAAAATGATTTGACTTGGGCACAATGGCATGTTGGTGTGATTGTTGGGTGTGACAAGGAAGGTGCCTGTGTCCCTAAGGACCGAAAATGTTACTTGTGTCACTAAGCCTAGCGCTTATGCGTGCTAACCACATGAGGGGATATGGGACATCTCTTGACTTAGTACTTTGGCGTGGGTTATCTCCGAGTCGCAGGAGGGGTTGTGTGTGTTGTGTGAAACATGATATGTGTTCTCGGTGTTCTTGTGTTGGGTGTGCGGTGGTGGAGATTCCGGGTAGGCTCTCCACCTCGAGGAGCATTGTAGTTGTCAAGGCTTTACTCATGACGGGTAGTTGACCGAGGCTTTACAATGACTCGACACAACGTATGGGTTTCTATCCATACAGGCGGCTCGTGAATAATTCACAATATTGGAAATGTCTCGTAGGACTTAGCCGTGCGGCATACCTAAGGAAGTGTGCTTAATAGCTTGGCAAAAGGCGGTCCGACATGTGGGTACATTGGTACACCCTGCGAGGATAAAACTATTCGAATAGCCTCGCCCTAGGTTATGGACATGCTTGGTAATTTCGTGCAAGAACTAGACTACAACCTTTTGTTTTAAAAATTAAAATTTGATATGGTTGGCATGAATGGGTAATTCATGCTATTGTTGTGGTGACTAATGGTTTAGTCACTTCGAGATCTGCTTTTGATGTTGCTACTTGATTACTACTGCTTTTATCAAATAAAATCAGATTGCAAAATTGCCTTTGATCTATTACATTATTGCAAATAAAACTTGCTTTATGCTTAAAAATTTGAGTCCTAACTCGCTCCACTTAAATAAGCTTGCATGTAGTTATTGTATAGATCTCATATCATTCTTATATATCTTGCAGTACATTCAAAGTACTCACCCGCTTTTGTCGGGTGCTTTTGTTCTGCAGAGGAAGAAGGTGAGCCCCAAGGGCCTCACTTTTGTGAGTTGTCTTTGTGGATTCGACGACTAGCTTGGCGGTCCGGTCGGTTGCCTTGTGGGTTAAAGGCACACTGATTGGCTCTTTTGTTTATGGCCATCTTATGGCACTTTTGCTTCCGCTGTTAAATTCTTTATGTATTTGTCATTTGGCCGGTCGGCCTCTCTTTTGTAATGACTATCCTTTATTTATGATATCTTCTGAATTGATGTTTATGTTTCGGTTCTATGTGAATGAATGGAATTGATGCATGAACATTGTAAAGGGGTGTGTATACTGCATTTCTGGGAAGTATACATGTCTCGAGTCTCGGATTATCTGATTTGTGATGCTAGGACCAAGTGGATGGTTAAGCATCACAAGCCGGATAAACCGGGGTCTCACAAGGTTTGGTATCAGAGCCATACTGACCGTAGTGACCCAAGTTGGTCGTCTTTAGGATATTTTGAAAAACTTAATTTCAAAGTATCAAATGATTTTTGAAAGCTTAAGGAATTCTCAGATTTTATTCCTTACCTATCTTAGCTTTCTCCTCTCATCTCAGTCTAATTTGAGTTTTGAAAATTGTTTACCTCTTCTTCCTTCAAAGATAGTGTTATCGATTAAATGGGTTTTGGGAACCACTGAGTTTGGCAAATTGAAGTGCTTAGGGTTTTGAAGTTTCGGATCAAGATTTCGCTAGAGGCTTGGATGCGAATCGACAAAGATGCCTCAATTTCAGACAATGAGCTCAATGGTTTCGATGGGACCACCGAGCTTGGCAAATTGAAGTGTGCCGATTTTGAAGTTTCTAGGATGGAAGACTTCAACCGGAGCTTGATGCAAAATCGCTACAACCACTTCAATTCCTGACAGAAGCTCGATGGTTTCTAATGGGTTAGAAAATGAGAGTTTAATCAACTAAAACTTGTGGGGTTAAAAAGGGGTAAGATGTGATACTAGTTAGCTATGTATCTAACACTATTTTCCCTGATTTAGCCTTGATCTTAAGTGGTATTAGATCTTACCTTGATCTTCTGATTTTTATCTTCTCAAACAATTACTCGCTCATTCAATACGGGTTAGTTGCATTGGGAAGTTGAGTTTTGGTTGGTGATTCATTACGATTTTTGAAAGTCTTTTTATAAACTGGTTTAGGTTTATATACTTGCTTTGTTTTGGCTTTCGGTTAGGGTGATATTCCATTCCCTAGTCGCTAGCTTTTAGCTTTCTTTCGGATTTGAATCTTTGAGTCTAGTTTTAACCAAAGTTTCATGTAACAGGATGGCCGGACGCACTCGTAGCGGCCAAGGCCAGTCAGCTGGTCAGGACGAGGATCTTCCTCCTCCTCCGACCATGGCCGAGGTCCTTCTTCAGATCGAGTGCAACCGCGAGAGGACGGAGGGTTCTTCTGGACGTCATCACGCGCAACACTTCCGCCCTTTCCGGTGCTTCAGGATCCGGGCAAGGGAGTGGTCATCAGCCGCGTGGGGGACTTGCGGAGTTTCTTCGCACTCAGCCCCCTACGTTCTCCAGGTCTGAGGACCCGCTTGACGCAGACGATCGCCGTCCTCGGTAGAGCGAAGCCGCATAGCGCAGTGCCAGGAGCACGAGAAGGCGCTATTCGCATCGCACCAGCTGGAGGGTGCAGCTTTGTCTTGGTGGGAGAGCTTTCTCGCCATGCAGCCGGACGGTCACACCGTCACTTGGGAGGAGTTCCGTACTGCCTTCCGCCGCTCTCATATTCCTTCCGGCTTGATGAAGCTGAAGAAGAAGGAATTCTTGTCGCTCAGGCAAGGGCGTCGTTCAGTCACGGAGTATCTGTACGAGTTCAACCATTTGGCTCGTTATGCTCCGGAGGAGGTGGCCACTGATGAGGCCAAGCAAGAGAAGTTCAAGGATGGTTTGTCTGAGGAGCTGCAGGACAAGCTATCCATCGTTGACTTTCCGGATTTCCAGGCCTTGGTGGACAAGGCCATCGTTGCTGAGCACGCGGGGAGAGCACTTGTGGATTCCCGCAAGCGCAAGTGGGAGGCCCACAAGTCAGCGCAGGCCAGCTCTTTCCGTTCTCGTGTTGGGCAGTCTCCGGGGTCCCGTCCTCCGCCTTCAGCACCCCCGAGATCGTCAGCACCTGCCCCTCGTCCTTCGCAGGCCGTGCCCTAATCACGTGCACCTGCGAGTCAACCAGGAGGCCTCCGCACAGCTGCGGATGTCACCTGCTTCTTCTGCAACAACAAGGGGCATTATGCGAACTAATGCCCCAAGAAGACAGGAGCAGCCCCTCGTCCTAATAGAGGACGCGGGCAAGGAGGTGGTTCTTCTCAGGACCTGAAGATAGTCCCTACTACCCAAGGTGTGGGTAGTGGTCGCGTCAACCTCATCTCAGCGGAGGAGGCACAGGAGGCACCCGACGTCGTCTTTGGGTACACTTTCATTAACTCTCATTCGCTCATCGGTTTTGTTTGATTCAGGAGCATCTCATTCTTTTATTTCTGAATCATTTGCTGCTATTAGTGAGCTCCTCTTTACTCCATTGTTGGTCCCGTTACTCATTCGCTCTCCGGGTTCGGAATTGAGAGCTGAATCTGAGTGTAGGGATGTCCCAATTGAGATCGAGGGAGTAAGATTCCTTGCGAATCTTATCCTCCTCCATTCAGCAAGTCTAGATGTAATTCTTGGTATGGATTGGTTGTCTCAAAGATAAGGGACAAATCGATTGCGCCAAGAAGTGTGTCTCTATCTAGTCTTTCGTGAGCGGTTCGCTTTTCACCGAAGCTGCTAGGTCCGCATCTCTTCGCGCTTGAAGCGAAGCCCGCTCTAGATATTATTGAAGTCCCAACAGTTTGTGACTTCGTCGATGTTTTTCCTGAAGATCTCCCAGGGATGCCACCAGTTCGAGACCTAGAGTTTGTCATTGAGTTGGTTCCGTCGCCCGATTTCAAAGAGGCATTATCGGATGCCGTAAGCGAGTTGGTGGAGTTGAAGAAGCAACTTGGTGAGCTGCAAGAGAAAGGCTTCATCCGCCTAGCTCATCTCCGTGGGGTTGTCCGCAATCTTCGTAAAGAAGAAGGACAATACTTTGCGCATGTGCGTTGATTACCGTCCGCTTAATGAGGTAGCGGTGAAGAACAAGTATCCATTGCCCGCATTGATGATCTCTTTGATCAATTAACTGGAGCTCGAGTATTCTCCAAGATTGATTTGAGAGTGGGATATCATCAAGTTCGGATACGACCGAGGATATTCCAAAGACGGCTTTCTACTCGCTATGGCTTGTATGAGTATACCGTCATGTCATTTAAGCTTAACCAATGCTCCGCCTTGTTCATGAACCTCATGAATTCGGTATTCATGGAGTATTTGGATAAGTTTGTCGTGGTCTTCATCGATGATATTCTTATCTATTCTAAGGATGAAGAGGAACATGATGAGCATCCGAGGCTTGTGTTAGGCAAGCTTCGAGCATCACCGTATGCAAAGTTCAACAAGTCGCGCTTACGGTTGAAGGAAGTGGCCTTCTGGGTCATGTTCTTTCGGCGGAGGCGAGGCCGTTGATCCTAGCAAGGTCGCGATGTTCTTTCATGGGTTCACCTACTTGATGGCCGGTGCGGAGTTTTCTCGGTTTAGCGGGATATTATCGCCGTTTTATCGAGAACTTCTCCAAGATCGCGAAGCCGATGACGGAGTTGCTCAAGAAGGACAAGAAGTTCTTGTGGTCCGATGCTTGTGAGGAAAGCTTCCAAGTACTTAAGAAGCGTTTGACCACCGCTCCCGTCCTCGTTCTTCCCGATATTCATCGAAGCTTCGATATCTTTTGCGATGCTTCTCGTCGAGGACTCGGTTGTGTCCTGATGTAAGAAGGCAAGGTAGTGGCCTATGCATCAAGGCAATTGAGACCTCATGAACTCAACTATCCTACCCATGACTTGGAATTAGCCGCTGTGATTCATGCACTTAAGATTTGGCGACATTACCTAATCGGTAATCGTTGCGAAGTGTATTCGGATCACAAAAGCCTAAAGTATTTGTTCACCCAACCAGATCTGAACCTCAGGCAAAAGAGATGGTTGGAGTTGATCAAGGACTATGACATGGGTATTCACTACCATCCGGGCAAGGCTAATGTCGTTGCCGATGCGCTCAGTCGCAGAGCGCATTGCAATGCCTTGTTGCTCTAGGGATGTCAACCCACCCTTCTGAAGGAATTTCAGCGTCTCAACTTGGGTTTGGTTGAGCGTGGTTCCCTCGCTGCCTTGGTTGTGCAACCAACTTTGGTAGATCGGATTAAGGTCGCTCAGCAATCGGATGCTGGGGTGAGCCGCATCAAGGAAAATGTCAAGAACGGAACAGCCAAGTGCTTCTCTGAGGATGAGCATGGTGTTGTAAAGTTCGGGCAACGCCTTGTGGTTCCAAAGGACATGGAATTGCGGAATTTGATCCTCCGCGAAGCCCATGATTCGCCTTTGTCTATTCATCCCGGTGCCACAAAGATGTATCAAGATCTCCGTCAGGGATTTTGGTGGACCCGAATGAAGAGGGAAATTGCAAAGTTCGTTGCCGAGTGCGACGTATGTCGTCGTGTCAAGGCCGAGCATCAGCGTCCAGCAGGACTGCTTCAGCCGTTGCCTATTCCTGAATGGAAGTGGGATTCGATCGGTATGGATTTTATCACCGGTCTACCCCGAACCTCCAAGGGCAATGATGCCATCTGGGTTGTCATTGATCGGCTAACTAAGGTGGCTCACTTCCTTCCAGTCAAGACGGATCTCCGTGTAGGTCTTTTAGCGGATCTCTACATTGCCCGCATCGTGAGCTTACATGGGGTACCTAAGACAATTGTCTCGGATCGTGGTTCTCTTTTCACCTCTCGCTTTTGGCAAAGTTTGCAAGAGGCTATGGGAACCCGTCTTACCTTTAGCACCGCATATCACCCCCAAACTGATGGTCAGACCGAAAGGGTCAACCAAGTGTTGGAAGACATGCTTCGTGCTTGTGTCCTCTCCTATGGAAAGAATTGGGAGAAATGCTTGCCTTTTGCCGAGTTTTCCTACAACAACAGTTTTCAGGCCAGTCTCGGCATGGCACCTTTCGAGGCCTTATACGGGAGAAAGTGCAGAACCCCGTTGAATTGGTCTGAGACCGGCGAAAGACCTTTCTTTGGCCCGGACTCGATCAATGAGGCCGAGAGTCAAGTCCAGCTTATTCGTGATCGTTTGCGCACAGCTCAATCCAGGCAAAAGAGCTACGCGAATCGCCGTCGCCGTGAATTGAGTTTTGAGCCTGATGACTTTGTTTATCTCAAAGTCTCTCCTTTGAAGGGCCATCAGCGTTTCGGCGTCAAGGGCAAGTTAGCTCCTCGATATGTCGGTCCTTACCGTGTTATCGAGAAGAAAGGAGCTGTTGCCTATAAGTTGGAATTGCCAGCTGCACTCGAAGGGGTACATGATGTTTTCCATGTGTCCCAACTAAAGAAGTGCCTCCGTGTTCCAACTGAGGAAGCTCCGTTGGAAACTCTCGATGTCCAAGAAGATTTGACTTATCGCGAGCATCCTGTTCGCATACTCGATGAGGCTGAACGAAGAACAAGGAATAAAACCATCAGATTCCTCAAAGTTCAGTGGTCGAACCATTCTGAGGATGAGGCTACTTGGGAAAGGGAATATCATCTCCGTGCAGACTATCCATCTTTCTTTACCGAGTGAGTCAAATCTCGGGACGAGATTTTTGTAAGGGGGGGAGGTTTTGTAACATCCCAAAATTGGTTTGTGTTTCAAATGTAATAAAAATGAGGAGAAATTAAAACTTTTTCTCTAATTTTGATTTTTGTAATCAGTTCCATAATTTTTGTAAAGGAATTATGTGAAATCAAAAATCAAATTGCCATTTGGACACCAACACAAATCTCCTTCATGAAAATCTTGTGTCCAACCTTTGGAAATAATTTTCATTGGACCTAGGAGTGATGTTTAACACCTCAGAATTATTTCATAATTTTTAGAAATTATTTGATAATTTTTGAGACAAGTCAAACATTAGTCAAACTCCTAAAATAGCCTTCTGGAAATTTTAGAGAAAAATGTAGTGCATAAAAGTCTCTGAAAATTTTATATAAGGTTCCTTCTTCAGTCAAGCAAGCTCGGTTAAAATTTCATAATTTTTGGAGTTTGTTTGCTATCCCAAATAATTCCCCAAAAATCAGTTATTCAAATTCAAACCCTAACTGGTTGTCACTGTTCCTCGGGTTCGGATCAGACTCGGGCTCGAGCCACTCGATTTGGTTCAGTCAACTAACCGCACCGCCGTGGCGGCGATCGAGTGCGGGATTTGCGAGTCGTTGGATCGGCATCGAGCGGCCCACGATCGCGTGAGCGTTCGGACCATCCGGCGCGATCCATTTGAACCGTTGGATTCTAAATCAGCGGCTCACGATCGCGTGAGCGTTCGGACCGTCCGAACGCCTCGCGCAACGTGAACCGTAGGATCCAAATCAACGGTCGAGATTAAGTGGCGTTTGAATCGTTATAATCGACCGTTCTTTTGGTAGTCCGATTAAATCCAACGGTGACCTCTTTCGTCTTCCTCGCTCGCGTTCGTATCTCGGTAGGAATCAGCGGGGTGGCGTGCACGGTACCCTTGGCGAGCCGATCGCGTCTCCTTTTGCCAACGGCTCTTCCGCATTTAATGCTCCGTCCGTCGCCTCCACGATCGTCGTCTCATTCTTGTTACACTTGCCCGTCGCCCTCGGCCAACCTCAAAGACAAGCATCTCCATTTTCATCCCGTTGCTTCTTCCTTGCTTCTCGGCCTATAAAACTCCTCTAGTGGCTTCCTTATCCCCTTTAAACACCCTCGAGCTCCAAAGGCATTGCTTCTAGTACACCGAGTGAGCTCCATTTCAAAATTTGCTCTTGGCGCCATTGTTGAAGCTTGGGTCCTTGGTGAAAGTGGTGCTCGGGCCTTCTCTTTCAAAACCCCGCTTCCTCACTTACTTGGCGTCTCATAGAGTATTAACCCTCTGTCGATTTCGCTTTTGCGTGAGAGCGACTCAATTTCTATTTTCCCCTTTCACCATAAAGGGTGATCTTCTTCTTTAGCTCGTAAGTGCACCATTTTCAAACTCCTTGCTCCTCCGCTTACTCTCATCTTGGTGCGCATTAGCCCTCAATCAATTTCACATTTGGCGCGAGGATCTTATCAATTTGATTTTCCCCAAATTCGGCGAAAACCTTCAATTTCGTCTCGAGCTCGGGTAAGTCGTCCATTGCTCAATTCTTTGCTGCTGTAGATGCGCATTAGTATTAGGATCATGTTGGTGCCCTTGGTTAGCTTAGCCGTGCTCTAGATCGCCGGCGATTAGCCGGAGATCGCCTCTGTAAATTTTGTCGGACGAAATCACGAGTCGTCTTTTGTCGATGATTCTGCACCGTCTGATCTTCGATCAACGGCCCATAGCAGAGAGAGCATTCGATCGATTCAGGTCCGCGCGGGACGTTGGATCCCAGATCAACGGCTCGCGTGCGTGGGCGCGTTCGGACCAGTCCACGCGCTCGGATCAACGTGGACCGTTGTATCCTAGATCAACGGTCCAGATCTGGATGAACGTTCGGACCGCCGAACTTCTGTTGGCATCTCGTGCGTTAGTTTTTCATCCAACGGTTGATGCTTAAGGTTTGCGCGTTCGCTCTGTTGCTGCGCGTGTGGACAGTTGGATCCAAGATCAACGGTCCCGATCCGAGTGAACGTTCGGACCGCCGAACGGTTCGATCCGTGTGGACCGTTGGATCCAAGATCAACGGTTCATGTGCGCGTGAACGTTCGGACCGCCGGACATCCTTGGCATCTGGTTCGTTCATCTTTCATCCGACGGTTGATGTTTAGGTTTCACACGTGAGTTCTGTGCTCTGTGTTTGGGCCGTTTGATTTCGGATCTTCGGCCCAGATTTGTCCACGTCGTTTATCTGAATTATATTTCTCGGGTAGAGTTATTTATCAACTGAAAAATAGTTTTATCTTTGAAAATGCATAAGTAAATCATTTTAACTCCAAAATCGGTCAAACCACTTTTGTTATTTTTCATTTCTAATGAACCTTATTCTAAAATAGGTTTCAACTATGTTTCTGCAGCCGAAAATTTAGATTTTGAAAGAAAGCATTAAACTGATTATCTGTACAACTGAAAAATGGATTTAACTTAGAAAATTCATAACTAATTGATAAAAGCTTCAACTAAGATGAATCCAGTGGGGCTGTTCATCTTATAAGATGCTTGATTTATCATAAAAATTTCAGTAGCTGTATCATTCTAGAATTTTTTACTAAAATCATTGCTTAGGTGAATAGTGCTGTTTTTTTTTCATTTTCTGGCCGACTGAAAATGTTTTGGCTATAACTTTTGCATTAAGAATCCAAATCAATTGGTTCTTGTTGCATTAGCTCATAAAAATCATGATCTTTCTTCTGTAAAAATTTGAGAGCTTTTTGTTGAAGTTGACTGTTGGATCTTTTCGGTTTCCTTGCCTTATTGGTTCTTGTTGGTTCTTTCGATAGGTTGCGACAATATTGATAATATCGGGAGTGATCCTCTGCAGCAAAACAGCGAGCTTCAGCAAGGCAAGATATTTGATCATAAATGTCCCATTACTTTCAAAGTCTAATATCTTGTTTACAAACTATATGTATGCATTGCTTTTGTGTCCAATTAATTTTGCCCTGTTTAGAGGTAGCTATTCCTAATGCATTGTTGCCATTAAAATTTTATCCCCTGCCACAACCATAAGTTATTAATATCATTTGGTGAATTAGAGCCGGTGATTTAATTATGCTCTTTCTTGCCTTTGCGATGTCATGCTTAGAAATGCTTAGCTACCGGTAGAATTGGGCGGTTATCGACTTAGTCGATGACCTTGATCACACAAATCATTTTGTTTATTTTTGGTTCAGTACCTTATGCTTTTGTTTTGTAAAAACCGAAAATGAAACAAAATGATTTGACTTGGGCACAATGGCATGTTGGTGTGATTGTTGGGTGTGACAAGGAAAGGTACCCAGGTCCCTAAGGACCGAATTGTTACTTGTGTCACTAAGCCAAGCGCTTATGCGTGCTAACCACGCGAGAGGGATATGGGACCTCTCTTGACTTAGTACTTTGGCGTGGGTTATCTCCGAGTCGCAGGAGGGGGTTGTGTGTGTTGTGTGAAACATGATATGTGTTCTCGGTGTTCTTGTGTTGGGTGTGCGGTGGTGGAGATTCCGGGTAGGCTCTCCACCTCGAGGAGCATTGTAGTTGTCCAAGGCTTTACCTGCGATGGGTAGTTGTCCAAGGCTTTACCTGCGACGGGTAGTTGACCGAGGCTTTACAATGACTCCGACACAACGTATCGGTTTCTATCCATACGGGCGGCTCGTGAATAATTCACAATATTGGAAATGTCTCATAGGACTTAGTCGTGTAGGCATACCTAAGGAAGTGTGCTTAATAGCTTGGCAAAAGGCGATGCAGCGTGTGGGTACATTGGTACACCTGCGAGGATAAAACTATTGAATAGCCTCGTCCTAGGTTATGGACATGCTTGGTAAGGTCGTGCAAGAACTAGACTACAACCTTTTAAAATTAAAATTTGACATGGTTGGCATGAATGGGTAATTCATGCTATTGTTGTGGTGACTAATGGTTTAGTCACTTTCGAGAATGTTTTCTTGATGTTGCTACTTCATTACTCTGTTTTTATCAAATAAAATCAGATTGCAAAATTGCCTTTGATCTATTACATTATTGCAAATAAAACTTGCTTTATGCTTAAAAATTTGAGTCCTAACCTGCTCCACTTAAATAAGCTTGCATGTAGTTATTGTATAGATCTGTTATCATTCTTATATATCTTGCGTAGTACATTCAAAGTACTCACCCGCTTTTCTTTGGTGCTTTTGTTTGAGAGGAAGAAGGTGAGCCCCAAGGGCCTCACTTTTGTGAGTTGTCTTTGTGGATTCGACGTCTAGCTTGGCGGTCCGGTCGGTTGCCTTGTGGGTTAAAGGCACACTGATTGGCTCTTTTGTTTATGGCCATCTTATGGCACTTTTGCTTCCTCTGTTAATTTCTTTATGTATTTGTCATTTGGTAGTTCGGCCTCTCTTTTGTAATGACTATCCTTTATTTATGATATCTTACAATTCTTTGTTTATGTTTGGTTCTATGTGAATGAATGGAATTGATGCATGAACTTTGTAAAGGTGTGTATCTTGCATTTAAGGAAGTATACATGTCTCGAGTCTCGGATTATCTGATTTGTGATGCTAGGACCAAGTGGATGGTTAAGCATTACAAGCCGGATAAACTTCTTCTCGAAGAGATCAACGAAAATCTTCTTTGATTGCAACCTCACTTTGCGAACTCAAATTAAAGAGCCTTTTCGGACTAAATCACACGAAATCTTTAAGAAGCAATAGGTTAATCCAATTCCTCAAGTTACCCAAAATAATTTCAGTTACCAGTTGATTCACGAGCTCCAAGGTACCGCGAAAGCTAAACATGAAATATCCTTATTTGAACGATGTCACCAAAGGCGATCAGTTTAATACAGGTATTAACATCAAGCCCATAACAACACTTAGAAAACATTTCGGAAGACCCACGTGGAATGAATGTGTTGATTCCTTCTCGAAAGAAGAGGCAAATAGAAACAATCTTAACCAACTGAAAAATCACTTACTACTCGCAAGGAACACAGAACTCAGGGGAAAACCAATTAGGCAACGAACTTAGAAAACCTATGGAAAGTCCACAGTTGAAAACATAGGCCTCACAAAAACAGAATATCAGACCTTAACCGTTAGGAACAAACGGGTATTCAAGATCAAAACACCCGCAACACGGAAGAACTATTATAAATTTTCAACATATCGCTTTACTCGACAAACTATGTTTACCACAAAGAACTTGAATTCCCCAAAAGAGCCTGAACACAAAACTGGAAATTTAATCATTTTAGAAATATTACGAAAGGCGGTCAACTTTCTTTCTTTATAAAGGAATCAACATTACCATCACATTACTGATCATGTGAATAATCCTCCTAAAGGAACATGGCAAATCGTGTTATAGAATTTTTTTCAGCATCAAATGGAATTGTAATAACAACTTATTCTAGAAAGGAAACTTAGTAAGAAAACCACAAAGCTGAAACAAACCTCTCACACAACTCCACCATAACATTAGAAAAGGGTTTCGACACTTTTTTTTTCAAGAGAGGTTCTAAACTCCAACATTCCAACTACTCCAAAAGAAACGAGTAGAGTCAAGACTTTCTTTGATAAACTTTGTAAAAGCTAATTCCGTTCCCAAAATACCAAGCGGTTAACTTGGTCACCTTAATCAACAAGTGAGATAGGACCCTTACAAAAGAATGATCTTGTCAATAATATCGTGTACAAGTAGCAAAGAGAGCTCAGCAATCAGAAAGACAAGAATTATTTTGAAAAACATCTAGGGACCAATAGGAACCCGTAGCCAACCAATTTGTTTGATTACCATCTCCGACTTAATCACCACAAGGCACCCCAAAAATGGTTTTAACACTAATCCTCGAGAAAGAGATCGTTAAACTTCAAGGCGTGGAATGATCCAAAAGAAATACATGGAGCCAATGCTTCCTCGTGTTAACGAACTTGCAATGAAAACTCTCATTATACAAACTATCAAGCGAGTAAGCGAGTCGCTATTTTCCAATGAGAAGGAACAAACATGGAAATATCAATATTGCCAACTGTCGAAGATCATTTAAAATAAAAGAAATTCAACAACTGAAAAAAACAATAATATTTTCAGAGAACCCTTAAAGACCTTTTGGATCTCATCAACTACCATGAATCATGAACCTAAGAGAAATTCATCAACTACCACCGGACAAGAATTTGTCAAAATCAGAAATCAAGGAAGAGAACCACTGTCTAAAGCATCCGAAAAAGAAATATGCAAGATCATTGTGCACTTGATAAAGAACTTGCAAAAGAAATCTGCCAATGCCCGAAACCCCAAGCGAGCACACGGGTTAAAGTTTCCAACAGGGGTCAAACAGAACTTTCGTGAAAAGGTAAATCTTGCAATTTAACTACGCTCACGTGGAGCAGAAATATCACAATAGTAGAAAGAACAATAATTGTTTCAAAGAATGATCGAAACCTCACGAGATTGCCCACTTCATTATAACCCTCCATTCAAAAGAAATTCACGAACTGTCAGAAACTACAACCGGAAAACCAGATACAAACTTGAGAAGGACAACAACTTCATCAATGAGCTCAGGCTCAACTCAGAACTATGGAATAGGGGTAAGAACTTCTCTACTATTACAACAGGAACAGTGGTGTAGCCTGGCAAAACCCAGGACGACAACCACGAACTCAGCTGCTCGATGTCCGCTACCGATACGCATAACTAATGCAATCAATTATGAATATATAGGATCATCTCATGACAATCATAGAATAATCCATAGATATATAGGATATCACATCACGTCATAGATTAATAACAAGAAAGATAGTACAGAAGCAATTCTATACCATACAACATAATGAACCACATCACTAGAAATGCGGAAAGAATGGATTTCCCAAACCCCACCTACTGTGCACAGTGTGTCATTTTAATAACTTAATTACCACGGACTTAAAGCCCGCTCTGATACCAACTGTAACACCCTGGCTATTCGGAAGCCAAGATGTCACGCAAAATTATCAAACTACTAAGGATAGCATTACAATTTGGATTATCTGATTCAATCAACAATAATTTCTAAAGAATGACAATAAACGATCACCAGATTCATGGAAAAGAATGGATAAACAATTATAATACCACGAACAGTCAAGCAATACCAAAGTTGGATTATTACAAATCTGGAAATTTAATTAATAAGTTGGCTTGGTGAAAGGTAATAATAGTTATTCGGTTGGATAAAAGTGAAGTGCGGTGTCTTAGAGCTACCCCACCAAATTATCTTGTCTTCTCCTCAATTACCTAATTAAAACATACAAAGCAAGGGTGAGTCGAAGACTCAGCAAGTGCATACAAGAATAATCAAACATAGAGTGGACAACACAAACCAGTGGAATTACGAACAAATCTTGGAACACATATACGATTGAATGGAATGAATACATGAATGGATGGAATGAAAGAATGCATTGAAGGAGAACGGACTTTTCACACGTTTATCTTGGTATAAATAGTGACACACCGTCGTTGTTCACTTAAGCCCGTGCTTCGCAAAGTACGGGGATCCAATCACCGTATGAAGAACGTTTCATACGGGTGTCCGAAGTTGCCACATTGGAATGGTGGTCAACGTTGCCCACATTGGAATGGTGGGTCTCACATGCCCATATTGGAATTAATGAGACTTAATCAAGTTTCCACTCCGTGGGCTGCAAAGGAAATATGTGTGCATGGAATGAAATGCATAACTTGAACTTCATCTCAATTTATCACAGGAGAAGGTATTGAAATCTACCACATCATGCTCAAATCACAGGAATACTCATAAGTTACCAAATTATCATGCATTCATCAAATTCACACAAGTTAAACATTGCACTTGCCTTCCGTGCTGTGACGTATTGGGAAGCAACGAAGGTGTCCTTCCACTCACCGCCTCACCGCCTATACAATCATTGTCACAGAATAAGGATAACAGGGTATAACATAGTTACACGAGTTCTACGATACCCTCTAATCAACCCACACTCCCAAATGTTCGTTTTGACCTCTACGCCAAAAGTCCAGATTATCGATATACGGGCAGTTGTACGAGAAAATTCACCGTTAATTATCTGTAACTCTAAAAGACCTGAAACCAGTGCTCACTGAAACTTAACAGATCAGGCTACAAAACATTAGTTGGCGGAATCCCCTGATTCGGCCAAAACAGAGGGCTAATTAACAGCTAAACGCAACTCATCTACGTCTGTCCAGAATACAGATCAGTAATAAATAAAACGGCGTAACTTTTAGCCTATTAATCCAATGAGAATGATCCTTATCAACTTGGAAACATAATTTCGAAATCTACAATAACTTAGTTGGGTGAAGGTTCTGATTCGGCCCCTAATTTGAACAAAACCGAGGGGAAAACCGATAGTTCCAAATTCTCAGGCAGACAGGACAGCGCGCGGTTAAAAATTCATATCTCCTAAACCGTAAGGCAGAATCAAGTGATCTCAGTGCCAAAAGAAAGATAACGACATCAGGAACAAAACTCTAGAAGACGAAAATACCAGATTCGGCCTCTAAGTAAATCATAATGGCCCGACAAGAAAATCTGCCAAATCACATCAGCTCTCCTGAACAGTCGCGGTAAAACTACCATATCTCCTAAACCCTAACTCCAAATCATATGATCTCGGTGCCAAAAGAAAGCTAAGATCAAGGGCTACAACTTTCTAAGAGGTGAGAAGATCAGAAAACATACGGAACTTACCCAAATCTGACGAACAATATTGCTGCACTGCAGGGAGGAGGGTGGCGGCCGGTTGGAGAGGGGGAGGGAGTGCAGGGGAGAGGGTGGGGCGGCTAGGGTTAGGAGGAGGACACCCCCCATTTGCCGGCCCCCCTCTTGGGCCTCTTGGGTTTTGGCCCAAGGCCCAGGTTGCCGCGATATAGCTAAAAACCCCCTCAAATAATGGAATTTATATTCTTTCAAAGTGCATCTTCCTCCCCAACTTCTTCTCAATTCCATCGATTTGATTCCAGGGCATTACAAAAACATAGGCCTCACAAAAATAGAATATCCGACCTTAACCGTTAGGAACAAACGGGTATTCAAGATCAAAACACCCGCATCATGGAAGAACTATTATAATTTTTCAACATATCGCTTCACTCGACAAACGATATTTACCACAAAGAACTTGAATTCCCCAAAAGAGCATGTACACAAAACTGGAAATTTGATCATTTTAGAAATTTTACAAAAGGCAGACAACTTTCTTTCTTTATAAAGGAATCAACATTGCCATCACATTACTGATCATGTCAATAAACCTTCTAAAGGAACATGGCAAATCGTGTTATAGAAAATTTTTAGCATAAAATGGAATTGTAATAACAACTTATTCTAGAAAGGAAACTTAGTACAAAAACCACAAAGCTGAAACAAACCTCTCACACATCTCCACCATAACATTAGAAAAGGGTTTCAACATTTCTTTTAAGAGAGGTTCTAAACTCCAACATTCCAACTACTCCAAAAGAAACGAGTAGAGTCAAGACTTTCTTCGACAAACTTTGTAAAAGCTAATTCCCGTTCCCCAAAATACCAAACGGTTAACCAGGTCCCCTTAATCAACAAGTGAGATAGGACCCTTACCAAAAGAATGATCTTGTCAATAATATCGTGTACAAGTAGCAAACAGAGCTCAACAATCAGAAAGACAAGAATTGTTTTTGAAAAAAAAACATCTAGGGACCGATAGGAACCCGTAGCCAACCAATTTGTTTGATTATCATCTCCGACTTAATCACCACAAGGCACCCCAAAAAGGGTTTTAACACTAATCCTCAGAAAAGAGATGCGTTAAACTTCAAGACGCGGAATGATCCAAAAGAAATACATGGAGCCAATGCTTACTCATGTTAACGAACTTGCAACATAAAACTCTCATTATACAAACTATCAAACGAGTAAACGAGTCGCTATTTTCCAATGTGAAAGAAGGAACAAACATGGAAATATCAATATTGCCAACTGTCGAAGATCATTTAAAATAAAAGAAATTTAACAACTGAAAACAATAATATTTTCAGAGAACCATTAAAGACCTATTGGATCTCATCAACTACCATGACTCATGAACCTAAGAGAAATTCATCAACTACCACCGGACAAGAATTGGTCAAAATCAGAAATCAAGGAAGAGAACCACTGTCTAAAGCATCCCAAAAAGAAATATGCAAGATCATTGTGCACTTGATAAAGAACTTACAAAAGAAATCGCGATGCCCAAACACAGGCGAACACACAGTTGAATTTTCCAACAGGGGTAAAACAGAACTTCCGTGAAAAGGTAAATCTTGCAATTTAACAACGCTCACGTGGAGCAGAAATATCACAATAGTAGAAAGAACAATAATTATTTCAAAGAACGATAAAAAATCTACTAGAGATTGCCCACTTCATTATAACCCTCCATTCAAAAGAAATTCACGAACTATCAGAAACTACAACCAGAAAACCAGATACAAACTTGAGAAGGACAACAACTTCATCAATGAGCTCGGGCTCAACACAGAATTATGGAACAGGGGTAAGAACTTCTCTACTATTACAGCCCGAACAGTGGTGTAGCCTGGCAAAACCCAGGACGACAACCACGAACTCAGCTGCTCGACGTCCGCTACCGATACGTATAACTAATGCAATCAATTATGAATATATAGGATCATCTCATGACAATCATAGAATAATTCATAGATATATAGGATATCACATCACGTCATAGATTAATAACAAGAAAGATAGTACAAAAGCAATTCTATACCATACAACATAATGAACAACATCACTAGAATTGCGGAAACAATGGATTTCCCAAACCCCACCTACTGTGCACAGTGTGTCATTTTAATATTATTACCACGGACCTGAAGCCCGCTCTGATACCAACTGTAACACCCTGACTATAAGAAAGTCAAGATGTCACCTACAACCACTACTCTTTAGAAGAATAACATCAAAACACATGTCAAGGTTAATCAAGTAGCAAGATTATACGGAAACAAGAATTCATCATCAGGATTAATCAATGGAATGGAAATAAACAATTCTGAGAGATAAGGTAGTTATGACCAAACTGGCTTATTACAATTCAACACAAGTCATAATTAACGACAGTAAAAGTCCTCAAAATGTTTGGTTTATAGTAGTGAGTGCATCGTGATGAACTACCCTCCACAAGATCATTCTTCCTTGTCATTTACCTAAATAAGACAATAAAGCAAGAATGAGCCAAAGACTCGACAAGTATATCAGTATGTAACAATCAAACATTCCATGAGCAATATATCACAATCATCATTTGAACATTTCTTGAAACGAATTTATGAATGGATGAAGTGGAATGATGCATTGAAGGAAATGGACATATTCTTTGCATATACTGGTATAGCGAGTGAATCACCCGTCGGTGTTCACTTAAAGTAATCGTATGAAGAACGTTTCATACGACCGTCCAACGTGGCCCACATTGGAATGGTGGACTCACGTAACGTGGCCCACATTGGAATGGTGGACTCACGTACCCATCCTGGAATTGATGGGATTTCAAGTGCCCATACTGGAATTGATGGGTCTTACAAAAGTAATGTATGCATGTCATGATGTGATCCCATGTCAATATTGAATAGTACTCATAAATGAAAAGAACACGTGGCATTTATCTACAAATACGAACAAATGTAATCATTCAATCACACATCATACATGGCATCAATCATAGAATACAAATTACTTGCCTGCCGCGCTGCAACGGGTTGGGAGGTAATTGAGATACCCCTCCACTCACCGCTTCACCGCCTACAATGTAAAATAATCGAAATGAGGGCAAACGAATATGGCAATGCTACACGCGTCCTCCCTCAATCTCTAGCCAAACTAACCAAACAAAAGTTCAATTTGATCAATTTACCCAAACATTCCAAATATCCCTAATCTGGCAGTTTTACTAGAAAATTCACCAATAAAAAACCGTAAGTCCAAAAGACCTGAAACCAGTGCTCAAATTTTCTTAACTTAATTGGCTACAAAAATCTAGTTGATGGTAAACTCTAATTCGGCCAAAACAGAGGTCTAACCATCCAATGAAAAACTATAACTGCAGTCTGTCCAGAATTCATAACAGCCCTAAAGAAAATGCTCTAACTTTTAAACCACTGATCCAAATAAAGTGATCTTTATCAGCCTGGAAACATGATGAAATTATCTTCATAAACCTAGTTGGGTGGCCGACCTGATTCTGACTCTAACTAGATCAAAACCTAGGTGCAACCGACTAAACCCAGAATTTCTGACAGACAGAGCAGTACGTGGTAAAACAGTCATAACTTTTAATCTACTGGGTGAAAAATCGTGATCCAGGTGCCAAAAGAAAGCTAACGAAACCAGGAACAATTATCTAGAAGACATAGAGGTCCAATTCGGCCTCTAAGATGCCCAAAACTGAGGTATAACCTACTGGATAGAATCAATCTATTAACAGAATCAAAACGAAACTACAAATCCAATCGGATCCTCAATTCTAATGGAATCAAACAACGAATCGGAGGTCTAATTACCCTTGTAGACCAGTAAAACGACGAAGATCCGCTGCACAAGGGTCTTCCTCCCTTCTCCTCTCTTTCTTCTCTTAGGGCCGCCACCGAGAGCGGCGAGCGGCCGTCGGCGTCGGCGGGGAGCGGAGTTGATGGAGAAGAACTTGAGGAGGAGCGGCGGGGATCACGGAGATGGCACCACCTCCAAGGGGCAGCAATGGGGGCCGGTTTGGGGAGAGGAGGAGGCGGCCAAGGGGGAGGGAAAGGGGCAAGGGGGTGGCGGCTAGGGTTTTGGGGGGGGGAGTGGTGCCTCCCCCCTTTGGCCGGCCACTACATGGGCCGGCCGGCCCCTCTTGGGCCACAGTTCATGACTGCGGCCCAGGTTTACGTACAATATCATTTACCCCCCCCCCCCGCTGTTTGGAAAAATCCGCCGAATGTTGTTTCTTTTACTCCCTCCGACTTCTTTCTTTTTACCGATTCGTTTCCGGAAAGTTTTAAATCTCGTTTTCGAGTAATATTCCCAGACATTCGAAACGGTACAACCTAGCTGGATTTAAGAGGTATTACACATTTGAACTTTCTCTTTACATCATATTGATCCCAGTTTTTGATAAGTAGTGTTTTAAAATGTATTGATAATTGCTTGCATTCTATTTTGATATGTCAATATTTTTATGACGAGTTGTTAGTTATGTCCTAATCTTGATGTTATCCTTGCTAAATTCCAGTGCATATATGCTTAAGGATAGATGGAGGTGATGATTTTTAATTGAGTGCTTAGACATACAAGTCTAGAGGGTGTTAATACGGTTGACGGGATTAGACTGTCAATCATGGGAAACACCTCATACTTTTCTTTTATGATTTGGTCCAGGTCGTCGTATCTGCTTAATTGAGTCTAAACTATCTGGACAAGAGATTGTTTACGAGGGAGCCTTCGTGCACGAGATTGGGTATGTGGTGGACTTCTCCGGACTGCTAAGGACCAAACTTTTGGCTGTTAATTCCAAGTACCAATTGTACTTCCACATGCGGGATATGGGTACCATTTGGTGAAGTAAGGGGTACATTTTATTGGGTTAAGTCCTAGGTGGTGTGAGGACATTTGTGTTGATCATTTGTTCGTAGGAGTTGATGCAATGTTCTATAATGTGCATGGGACCACAATTTGTCATTATTTACATTGTATCGGTATCTCCAACACAACTTGTGAGCCTGCTTAGCAAGAGCTATCGATTATTTGTACTAAGTTTGGGGTTCATCTTAGAAGGGGACTCATCTTAGTAGGGCTTTCTTGCTAAATAATACCAAATCTTGTTTTTTCCGGCCGACACACCATAGGAAGTGTGTTAATTCTAGAGGCTTACAGGCTAGCCGAGTCATGTGGGTAAAGTAGTACCCCCTATAGCGATTAAACTATTAGAATAGCCGTGTCCACGATTATGGATAACAATTGGTTTTGAATAACATCATCGATAATCTCTTGATTAAAATTAGCATGGTTACAACTTCGTATTCGGCATGAACGGGTGTTCTTGCATTTTAATTTATCAAAGTGGGATGCCACTTTGGTATTTGTTTGATCTATTTGTTTATCAACGTATAACTTTGTCATATATTTTATTTCTACTTTAAATCTGATTTCTAAATGGCAATTTTAAAACTAGTATGTGTAGGATGAAAATTATTGTGTTTTCTGCAAAACTAAGCCAATAATGCCATCCTTTAATTATCCTATATGCATAACTAATTTTTTCTTTGTGTAAGACGTGCGAGTATATTTTGTACTTAACTTGGCTGCTATAAATTCAGGTGAAGATGATTCTACGATTGATGAGTTCGTTAGCACCGATTTTGACGACGCTAATGAATAGTGCTACATTTCATATCTACCATCTCCTTTGAAAAGTTTTGAAGTTGTAGCTTCTTCGTTGGTTGGACCTTAGGCTGCATTACTAGTTCATTGGCTAGCTCACAGTTGAATTCAATGATTATTAGCAGCAGATTTCCATACTTAGCTCTAGCTTGATCTCTGGGTGAACCCTATT
Source organism: Hsuehochloa calcarea (assembly GCA_036346395.1). Taxonomy (NCBI): domain Eukaryota; kingdom Viridiplantae; phylum Streptophyta; class Magnoliopsida; order Poales; family Poaceae; genus Hsuehochloa; species Hsuehochloa calcarea. The sequence continues at coordinate 4,486,436 of CM070612.1, read as the reverse complement.
TGACGAGGATCTAATAATCCTCATTTTATCTTTTATCTATAATTCTTATTATGGGTAAATATGATGTCACATAGTCCCCAGAAGTACCCCTTATCTATAAGGGAGAAGCCCAACAAGTGATTGTAAGCTCTTCTACAATCACCCCCATAGTCGTAAGTCTTGCTACGACTATATCATGGTCGTAAGTCCTTCTACGACCACTACATAGTCGTAAGTCCTTCTACGACTGTTACCTGGTTGTAAGTCCTTCTCACGATCGCACAGTCGTAAGTCCTTTACATTGCTACCGGTCGTAAGTTCTTTTACGACCAGATAAACTTCGACCACCTTATAATCAAACCTACAGGCGAGTGGGTCCAATTGATTAAGGAATCCGAACGGTCTACACGCACTATTATTCCGCTTATTAATGGTGTGTAATTACCCCATTATCTCTGGAAGATAATAGCCAGACGGCGTGAAGAAGCCGAGGCGCCGGTAATTACTGCCATCATGCGCCCGTTACTGGATTAATTAGGCGCATCTCCCGCAGGACAAAACGGCTACTTCTTCACGACTATATAAGGGCATCAATCAGAGGGATAGAAAAAGACACAGCGAACAAGAGCTAGTCAAGTAGAAACACAAGTGCTATTCTCTGTAATAGTCTGAGTCTTTTACTTGATCATCAAGAATACCATACATACAGGATTAGGGTTATTATTCTCTCCGGAGAAGGCCTGAACCTGTCTAAACATCCCGTGTCAACTACTCTGCGTGATTTCATCTCTAGGAGACCCCCCGAATCAAATAATCTTTACGTAAGATCGGTTCTAATACACCGACAGTTGGCGCCGTCCGTGGGGATCTTCCGGTAATCTCTTGTCAACATACTCTCTTTTTCCAATCTCATGCAATCATGGCAGGAGAATGGAACGAGGAGAACTGGTTTGACTTGGCGGATTCGTGACGTCGACATGGATGCGGTTTCGACTACGGCCGAGTGATGCATCCGCTGATGGTGATGTTGCCTCCGGATATTATTCTCCAGGAAACCATCCCATTAATGGAGTTGAGGAGGGATCCTTATCCCCCACAACAATACGTCCAACAGAGGAGCCAATTCCCTCAAAGGACAAGGGTCAATCCGACCAGGACCGCTCCCAGGAGGACTCACAACACGACGAGTTCTTTCTCCATGTGTTCAGTCCCTTAAGGCGGTCCGACTTGGTAAATCAAGTTCAGGAGCCACCATTCCAGGACTCCACCAAAGATCTAGTGATCCTCTCTCTCAGGGTAACTCCAGAGAGGTGGGATCAAGCATGCTTTCTGCAAATTCGGCCGTCTCCCCGCAGATCTCATTTGCGAGCGGAGACGATTATAACCGGAGTTCCCCTACGGAGGGGATTACTCCAAGTCGCGAGATGGTGTCTCTCGAGCACTCCTCAAGCGGGAGGCCTCGGCGCAAGTGAGAATCATCAGCGGAGGTCTTCGTCCTTCCCCAAATCGAGGTCACCTCATGGAGGCCGAGATAAGAACACTCCCGAAGATCACACACTGCGCCCCTCGTGGTAATGGCAAGGGCACCACCGTTGGCGAGAGAGAACCAACACTGATGAGCGAGGAAATCCTCGACATTCTCGCACTCCACTAAGAAGGCCTCAAAGACCTGCGAGGAGGATTTTGATGTCGTCGAAGAAAGAAAATTGCGATCGGAAGAACTGCGCTCAAGGCGCATTCAACATCGATCGGAGGAGGTACAAGAACTCCAAGACATCAACGACCTACTCGAGAACCCGACCAAGAGCTTGCTCGAGCGCGATACGATCTCTTTCTTTGAAGAGATTACGCAAAGACTTGAACGTGATGACAAGGCGGAGGTACCTCATCGACAACATTCGGTGTAGTCGTAGCAATACGACTTCCTCAACTACGATCAATCGAATATTTTCTCGTAGGAATCGACACGGCCATAAGGCGAATCGATCCCTATTCGAGAAATACCTTTCGATCACCAAGATCAAGAAGCCCCTCGGAGGTGATCATTCACCACTTCGATAAAGAAATTCTAGCGAGTGGAATACGAGGAGTATTCTCCTCGTAGAACCGAGACCTACTACGAGCAGTCACTGTCACGGGTATCGTCGTATCGATCACTGGTGACATTAACCCTCTTTCCTACAAAGAAGGCGTCAAGAAGTGATTACGGATGCCGGGCATTTCGCGACCTTGAGCGATTCATTGGCCACCTCATTTTCGACCGGTGAACATGGAGAAATTTGATGGATCTCAAAATCCCATCGAATTTCTTGGATCTATACTAACATTGTCCGAAGCGGCGGGAGGAGAGAGCATGTAATGGCGAATTACCTTCCGATCGTGCTCGAAGGATCCGCTTGATCGTGGTTATTAAACCAACCACTCGAGTCGATCTACTCTTGGCAACACCTCTGCGATCTTCTACGGTAATTTCCAAGGCACAACAACCGCCGGAAAGAAGGCGACTTGCACCGGATAAAGCAGAACAACAACGAGACTTTGCGTCAATTCATCAAGCGCTTTAGTCGGGTTCGTAACTCAATCCGAAATTTTCGATTCCTCTGTGATCGTGGCTTTTAAGCAAGGAGTCCGCATAGAAGAATAACGGAGGACATTGCTTTGAATCCTCCCAACAACATGTTGCGAACTCTTGAGATGGCGATCGATATGCAATCGCTTACGAGGCGGTCGAGTGGAACAAAACTATCGATCGAGAAACATATACTCCTCGAGAGCCGGTGAAGTTAGTAAGGATAAAAAAGCAAAAAGTCCAAGAAGAAAATAAAAGTCAAAACCACAAACCGGTGGTTCCAAGGAGGTTACAGCCGTGAAAGATGGAGAGCCCAAACCACCAATCGTACTCGATCAAGGCAAAGGTAAGCGCATACGATCGTAGGAGCGACAAACCAAGGTGGTGTCCTTTTCATAAAAGGAAGGACATGACCTCCATATCGCCGAGTTTTCCAAAGAAAGCTCGAAGACTACTACAACGGCAAGCAACACTCCCTACTCTCGGCGGGTAGGACATACGAGTGGCCAAAAGTCGTCGGATGATGAGGAGATGCGTTCCAAGATCCGCAACATACCGTTGAGCACATCTACGGAGGATCATCGACATACGACTCCAAGCGACAACTTAAAGTCTGCGGACGAGAGGTAAATTCTATACATACTCCTCTCGTCAATAAATTACCAAGTGGTCGGAAGTTACCATCTCTTTTGAGAAGGATGACGCCCAATCACTACGAGTCGATCAGTCGATATCCGATTGTAGTCGAACCCACCATCAACAAGCTGTCGGGTCAATCGAGTGTTGGTTGATGGTGGCGATTCTTTGAACATATTATTTACTAATTCCACGGGCGAGATGCAAGTACCGGGACAAAGGTAAGGCGATGCGATACTCCTTTCATGGAATCGTCTCGGTCTTGACCAAACCTATTGGCCAAGTTTCTCTTCCTTTAACATTTGGCTCACCAAGTAATTTCGGACGAGAAAGTCTCCTTTGATGTGGTCGATTTCGATCGGCATATAACGCCATACTCGGACGACCAACTTTGGCAAAATTCTTAATGGCTACTCATTACGGTATCAATGTCTTAAGATGCGAGTCCCAAAGGAGTGATCACCATTCGATGTGACAAAAGATGGCGTATAGGCTGCGGCCGTCGATCCTCGAGATGGTTGGTCAAATACCAACTCGAGATGAAAGTCGACCTTCGACTAGCAAGTCGAAGCCTAAAAGCTGCACCAAAGCGAGCGACCAAGTCAAAGAGGTTCCTCGGGGCGCAGAAGAGCCCTCGAAGATCGCTTTCGCATCGGGAGACTTCCGACCCCAAATAGGAAGACGCCCTCATTACCTTCCTCAGAGCTAACGCAGATGTCTTTGCGTGGCAAGCATCCGACATGCCCGAGTCCCGGGAGGTGATCGAGCACGAGGCTAGCTTTACGGCCGATAAAGTACCAGAAAACAAAAATTACGGAGATTTGCCTGATCGACGAGATGCTATTAAATCGAATTGGATAAGCTACTTAAGCGGGCTTTATAAGAGAAGTCAACCACCCAGAGTGGTTGGCTAACCTGTAATGGTCAAAAAGTCAAGCGGCAAATGGCGTATGCGTGGACTTTCTTGATCTTAATAAAGCTTGTCCAAAAGATGATTTCCCTTTACCTCGTATCGATCAATTTGGTTGATTCTCTGCGGGTTGTGAGATATTAAGTTTTTAGATGCATATTCGGATACCACGGATCAATATGTGTTTAAGCGATGAAGAAAAGACCGCATTCATTACTCCATTTGGTACCTTTTGCTATGTCAAAATGCCATTTGGTCTAAAGAATGCGGTGCTTCTTTTCAACGCCTAATGCAATCGACTTTTCATCTCAATTAGGCGAATTTGGAAGCCTATGTTGATGATCTAGTCGTAAAAGCATTAAGAGACTTAATCATATCAGCGACCTACAAGAAACATTCGACAACCTCGAAAGCACCGCTTAAAACTCAATCCGAGAAGTGTGTTTTGGAATTTCTTGAGGAAAATTGCTTGGATTCCTAGTATCCGAGCGAGGAATCAAGCAAATCTGAAAAAATAAAGGCCATCCTCGGATCGTCCTCCAAACACAAAAAGGAAGTCGAGAAACTCACTTTGGGTGCATGGCGGCTTTAAGTCGTTTCATCGCATCGACTAGGAGAAAAGGACTACCTTTCTTTAAACTTCTCAGAGACATGAAGGTTTTGAGTGGTCGAACGAGGCAAGCGTTGCCTTTGAGGATGTCAAGAGGTATCTTTCGAGTGCTCTGATACGGTTTCTCCAAAGTCGGAAGAGGCGCTCTTAATTTACCTAGCCGCCACGCCACGGCGACAAGCGCGATACTAGTCGTAGAGCGTGGCGATACAACGACCGGTTTACTCGTTAGCGAAGTTTTACGGGCCTAAGGAGCGTTACCCTCGGGTCCAAAACTTCTATATGCCCTCCTCATGTCTTGAGGAGCTGCGGCATTATTTTCAGCGCACAAAATAGGTGTCGTCGAGTTTCCTTTGGGAGCAATCCTCCATAATAAGGAAGCAATGGGGCGCATGGCAAAATGGTCGGTCGAACTTGGGAGTTCGACCTCCATTCGTGTCCCGACGGCCATAAAATCACAGATCTTGGCGGACTTTGTCGCCGAATGGACAAATCTGAACTGTTCGGGATCCCGATCTGATCGCACGACCGGTGGATGATGTACTTTGACGGTCACTTACTTTAAGTGGCTCGAAATCGGGTGGTCTGGTATCTCCTAGGAGAAACCTTAAAGTATGCCATACAATTAAACTTTCGGGCCACTAATAATGTGGCGAGTACGAAGGTTTGCTAGGCGGCATACGAGCTGCGAAAGCACTCTCAATTCATCGACTACTCGTGAGAGGAGACTCTCAACTAGTCGTAAATCAAGTCGGAAAGAGTACGGTGCTCTAGCTCGACAATGTCTCAATACTTATCGGAAGTTCGCAAGCTAGAAAAGCATTTTTAGGTTTGAGGTACAATTCATCCTCGAAAGGATAATTTCCTCATGAGACCAACTTGCGGATGGCTTCTTCCGATCTACGGTACCAAAGGGGTTTTCTTGGAGCAACTCAAAAGCGTCTCAGTCGAAAAACGAGAGACACCTCCTATTGAGATGGCCTCATTAGACTACGAGGATACGGATGACTCCCATCTACGAGTATCTTTACAAGGGTTTCGTGCCAAGATGATCTTGAGGCGCGGTCGATTATCGAAAAGCCAAAATGTATACTTTGGTTGAAGGAGTCTGTATAAGCGAGGAACCCAAGGGATACTCATGCGATGCATTCCATAAAGCGAAGGAATAACACTCCTTCATGATATACAGTGGCATCTGTGGGACGCATGCTTCCTACAGAACATTGGTTGGTAAAGCCTTTCGACAAGGTTTTTACTGGCCTACAACCCTGTACGATGCTATGGAGGTGGTTAAAAAGTGTGTCCAGTGCCAATTCCATGGTAGACAGATACACCAACTAGCTCAAGCATTACAAACAATACCTCTTTCTTGGCCTTTTGCGACCTGGGGGCTTGATATCCTAGGACCATTTCCCAAAGCTCGGGAGGTTTGAATTCCTTTTTGTGGCTATTGACACGTTCACAAAATGGATCGAAGCTGAACCTGTAACTGGGATAACAACGGAAGCAGCAAAAAGGTTCATGATGAGAAGCGTAATTAGTCGATTTGGAGTTCCGAGTTGGATAATTACAGACAATGGTAAACAATTCGCAAGTGCAAAATTTCAGGAAGTACCAAGCTATGCTATGCTTCTGTTGCACATCCCCAAAGCAATGGGGCGGTCGAACGTGCAAACGGCCAAATAATGCGAGGAATTAAAACTCGAGTCTTCGACCAGCTTGTTAAGCGCTCGGGGGCTTGGGTACAAGAATTACCCTCCATATTATGGGCGGTTAAATGCGACCAACGATCGAGCAACAGGAGAAACACCATTTTTTCTAGTTTTCGGAGCCGAAGCCATGCTTCCTCTGGAGCTAAAATTGCGGTCAACACGAGTTGAAACCTTCAACAACTCAGACCAGGAACAACTTCAAGCAGATGACATTAACCTACTCGAAGAGAGGAGAAACCTAGCCTTAATCCGTTCGGCAGTCTACCAACAAGCCTGCGCGAATACTATAATCGTAAGGTCAACCTCGCAGACCTTCTTTGTAGGTGACTTGGTATTGAGGCTCTGCCAATCCAAGTCTAATCGGAATAAACTTTCCCCTAAATGGGAAGGTCCTTACACAGTGGTCGAAGTAACTCGGCCAGGGTCGGTACGACTAGCAAAGGAAGATGGACAGGTTCTCTCAAACTCTTGGAACATCGATGTGAGGACCCCGGAATATTGGAGGTTTATACCAAATTAATAATCATACCAAAAGTAAAATTTTTAATGAAGAACAATCAAGTCTCAATTAAAAATAATACTAGAAGTATAATCATTAACAAGGTACAATTCCAATATTCAGGTTCCCGGATATGCCTCTCATGTTAGCTCCCAGGATGAGCTGCTAACATAGACATATCCTTACAACATTATATCACAAGCATATACGATTGGAATACATTAATAAAAATTTACAGCGGAAACATTAAGTAAACCAGAAATGAAAACAGAAGTAATAAAATAAAATCTCCAGTGGAGCGCCACAACCCAAGGGCAACTTGACTGGGATTAAAGCCGAAGTTTCCCCGTAATCGCTTCAATTTGAAATATTTCTAGGGCGTTCTTTACCTGCAACAAGTGGAAAATTCCACTGAGTACGGAAGGTACTCAGCAAGACTTACACAAACTATTTAAAATAAAGTGTCTGAGAGGTCCTATACAAAGGATTAGAATTTATAGATGCATAAGGTTAACAACAGGAAGGTTATAATGGTTAAATTTTGCAGAAAGCAATACATCTTAACCTACACTTGCTAGGTTTTAGTAAAGCAATTTAATAAATCAATTTGGATTAAAACAGTAAATAAATAAAAGTATGATCATAATTAGTATCAAATCAAGTGGCTACAACCACTAACAATAAATTGCATGACTCACTATCATGCCGAAATTACTAATTCCCAAAACCCAAATTAGAGCAAATTCTATACAGGTGACATCAATCCAAGCGTTGTCCGTAATCGGACACGGCTATTCGAATAGTTTTAATCCTGCGAGGGTGTACATCTTTACCCACGACTTAGTTAGCCCGTAAGCCTCGGAATAATAGCACACTACCTTTGGTATGCCGGCGGGTAAACTAAGATTTGGTATTTTCAACAAGTTGACACTATTGAGTTGGATGACCCATGTGGCTGATCCCGCTTAAACAACGATCGATAGCATATATTCAGCGAGGTTCACATGTTGTACGGGAATGCCGACCAGTCAATTAAATGCAAACTCGTGTTAGCCACACATATTACACATGATCGGGGCCACGAAGGTGCGTACATGCGATGTAACACATCTACGCCCTTACCCTTCTAAGAACATCTGATATCGATATAAGCTCCACATGGCATACGACACGGCCCGAAGACTTAAGCATCTATGCCATATGAAATCAATACACATGTCCTTACTCTCCTGTATCCAACTCAATAATATTAACCCTTTACTTAACCAAACAGCGCCCATACCTTTGCGTGTGGAAATGCTGTTGGGGCTTGAATTGGGCGTCGAGTTCATCCTTAATCAACCCAGACAAGACATCCACAGTTCCCATTCTCGTGCACTAGGCACCATCACTAACATCCACTTGTCCAGATTTGAATTAAGTTTAACAACAAGATTTAGATTCATTTCAGATTTAAATAAACTGAACAAAGAATCAACAAAAATAAAAATGTATTTGTTGTTCCCCAGGTTTGACAAGATAAGCCTGCCAAACACTACCGTTCTATGGACTGCATGGCTAAGCAAAATTTAAATTAAGTATTATATCACCACAAACTACCTTAGGTTGAGTGTATGATCAATTCAAGGTAAGCCATAAGTTCTGGTCATAGCTAACTTGGAACAGAGCATAAATAGTTTTTAGAAAATTGCATGCAACGATATCCTTTGTATTTTATAAATCTACAGTTCAAAAGATTAGGATCAACATGGTGCAGAGAGGAAGCTTGCCTTATGGAATGTCCACTTGTTCACTCTCGGAGGCGTAATCATTCACGTTGCGCAATTCGGAATCTAAAAGAAAATACAATAGCGAATAAATACCGATAAAATCGAGAAATCCAAAATGCTCAAAAATGCATGATAAATACATATTAATGAGGTTATGATTCTAGATGCATTTAAGTATAGATTTTAATTTAATAAAAATTCAATTTCTTAAGGACTGGTTAAAGTTAATTCAATTTCTGGCGGAATTATAATGACTGACGATGCTTAGAGTTTAGGTGATGTTGTTTTCCTTAACACCTAGTACTCACAAACACTCTCTCCGGGTATTCTAGGTATACAACCACGATGATCCTACAGTCAAAATCAATCATCTAATATGCTCTCTTCTTTCGGCAGACTTTGATGGTGATTGTGTGCACATCTATTATCTACAGTCGCAGGGATTGATTTAATTAATCTATTTTGAATGACTTATAACACAACAGGTTGTTGAATTTAATCCGGTGAATATGAATGGCGGTCAATTCATCCCTAAAGGCTCAGATTAATTTATATACACTACGCTTGATTTTATTTTCTACGAGTCAATTTACTGATATTTATTTGCGCGCGACTTAAATTTGATCGATTGCAATATTGATATGGTATTAATAGTCCTTATTAATTAAGGTCAATTTAAACAGCTAAAACTATAGCCATTACAAAACACTAAAATTTATTTACACTATTCCTTTAATTCCAATTTTATTCATCACTTAATCCCTAATGTCTATTTTTAACCCTAATCACATCTCTCTCTCTCTCTCTCTCTCTCTCTCTCTGATTCTCTCTCGGCCGAAACCTCCCTCTCTCCCTTATCTTATCTCCTCAGCCGACGCTTCTTCTTCCCTCTTCTATCTCTCGGCCTCTCTCTCTCTTGGCCGCTCCGCCTCTCGCTCTCCTGCTCCCTCGACGGCCAGGCGCCTGGGCTCCTGCGCTCCTGCTTGCCCACCGCCATCGCCAACTCCGACTCAGACTCCTCTCGGCTCTCTCTCAGCGCCACGCTGCTAACCTGGGCCCCCTCACTCCCGGCTCATTGCTCTCTCCTCGGCGACCCTACACCTTCTCCTACGCCTCCTCCTCCTCCGGCGCGGCCGGAGGCCATGCGCCGCCTCTGGTTCCTCTGCGCTGCTCCTCCCCCTCGGCTGGCTTGGCGCTTTGCGCCGCCGCTGAGTTCTCCCCTGGCGTCCCCGGTCCGGCCCGGATCTGGTTTTTCCTCAGGGGATCGGGTCCCCTACCCTGGCTCGGTCCGAAGCTCACCGCGGCGCGGCCTACTCGATCTTGCGGCTTGGCGGCTCGGCCTCTCGGCCGCCGGCCGCCTTGGCTCCTCGAGCGGCCCTCTGCTTTGCTCGGCGCCCGTTCTCGGCTTGGCACGCTCTTGGACTCGATTTTCCCCCTTTCTAATTGATTTGGATATGTTGATTTTTAGCAAAACCAGTTGATTTGGGATTAATGCTTATTGATTATTTATGAATGCATGTTCATGGAGGTCCCTCCGAGGTGGTGAATGCTGCGATGGTGGAGGTGGGTGTTGGGTTGGTTGCCACCGAGGTAAGACCTCGGTGATCTCCTCTCTACCCTACCCCTCTTGCTCTGTGATGATGAAAATGGGCGAGAGCTATACGGATTGTTCTCTTGATATCCGGGTTGATTCTATTGAAATCGATGATTGATGATGTGCAAGTGATGTGCATGATGATGGGTGCTGGGTTACCTCTGGATGATTTTAGGGTTTGGAAGAAGAGGGTGGCGATCTTTGGCTTTGTCTTTGGTGCTCCCCTCTGGTGCCCTTCTGCCGTGCTCCCTCACAGTTCCCGGCTCTGGCTTCCTTCCTCCTCTTGCTCTGTCTGCTGCTTCTTTTTGGCTTGCCTTGGTGGTTGCGACATCAGTTGATGATGGTGATCTTGGCTTGGCTTGGCATGGTGATTTGCTCTGGCCTTTGCTTTGATTGTCTTGCTCTTGATTGCCTTGGTGGTGCAATCAATGATGTTGGGCTTGTGTGTCGGCTTGGTTTGGTTTTGCCTTGGTTCTTGCTTCGAGAAGAGAAAGAAATGGGGTGTGGTGAGGAATTGGTCACGAGAAGGAATTGTGTTGCTCTGCTTGGTTTTGCGATGGGTTGGGAAATCTCGGAAGAAATGTCTTGTCCTCGGTGCTTTCTTGGCTCGGTTCGCTCTTCTTTGCCTTCGGTGGCTATCAGTAGTGCTTTGGTGGTGCTTGGCTTGGAGAAATGAATGAGTTGTCATTGCAAATTGCTAATGATGCTCATGCATTTGTGCTTATCCGGATGGTTCCTAAGATATTTTTGGGCTGGGCATTTTTGGTCCATTGGTTAGCAATTCATTATGCAATGGTTTTGTGACAGTTGAGGCAATTCAGTATACGTAGGTTTTGGATTTCCCTAAATGCCGAATGATGAGAACCTACGGAAATAAGACGGTGCCGATTTACTTAGGTTAGTCTAGGTATCTTGGGTATCCGGTGCCGACTAATGCAGGTTAGCCTAGGTGACTTGAAAAGCCAAGATCTTGGGTTAACCCGAGTTGATATGGGTAGTCGCGATACTCAAGGTGCCGACTAATCTAGGTAGATCGGGGAACGCGATGATTCCAATGGTATCTTGACGGCAATTTATTTTATTCTAACTCTATTATACTGCTTTTTGAATAACTAATGGTCTTTTGATTGGTTGACGGACTATGAAGCCGCGAAAGATATTTCGGATTGTGTCGAGGAAGATGGTTTGGCTGGACAACGATGGACTGGCAAGATTTCAAGGAAGGCTTTAGACGACATGCAATGCAAGTTTTATTTTAATATTTTTGTAAATTATTCAAAGTTGTAAAACATAATCTGATCTGATGTAAATAAATTCTTGTGTTACTTGTATTGAGAAGATTGTTATTTATGATAAACATTGTAAGGTTCTTAATTAAATTATTTCTCAGAGAATTTCTTAAGTATTAATTGTTGTCTCTCTTTGGAGTTGTGATTGGAGTTACCTATTAGACTTTGATTAGGATATTTACAAATGCAAAATTTATGCAAATGCTTCAGAAATAACAAATATAATATAAAATGCATATAATTACTGTTTATTAAAATTGGGGCTGTTACAAACCTACCCCCCTTAAACAGAATCTCGTCCCCGAGATTCCGGTGGTCCAGAAATTGGGAACGAAAGGCTATGGCAATCTAGCTAGGTTTGGTCCTAGGGTCACACTTCGGATTTTAATCACAACCCGGACTCAAATCCGAATCATGTGAGGTTATCCTTCAGTTTTAGGTTCTAAACAGGAAAGTTTTGTTTAACCTTTCCTTTCTTGATTGAAAGTACTTCAAACATGTCGAGCTTCACCTCTTCTTAGGTAGGATGAAAATCTACCAACTGTCTCTGAGAGAAGGGATTACCTAAAGAGAGGGTTCATAATGGTTGGTTAAATGGTAACCTAGTATAGTATAGGAAGGTTGTATCTGAGACTTAGAAGACAAAGCGGGGTTCTTTGGTAGTCTCACTTAACCCTTGTTTTGATAATTCTAATTGCTCGATTTGGAGAAAAATGCATTAGATGAATGCATGCAAAGATGCAAAAATGCAATCAATTTCTGAAAAAAAAATCAGAGTTATTTAGTGAATGCAAGGACTCACATGCCTGCTTACATGATTCTACCAAACTATAAACAACCAATTTTATTGAGATTGGGTGAGCATAAGATTTAACAAATAATATGAATTAAGACTACCATGATCTGGTCCTTAACAACCAAAATAATTAATTTCACAACTTATTTTTAACTGCTACTGGTGAACAAATAGGGCTCGAGAAAATTACTAAATTAGCTAGGTAAATTCTATATAAAAAAAATCAGGAGTATTGTTAGGATTCTAACATTGACAGAAGAATTCATTCTACACATCAGGTTCAGATTTTGGTCGGTAAATCAATTCAGACACAAAACAAGTCCTAGGGCTCAAACACTAATGAAATTAGGTTCAAAGATTCTGAAAAACTTATGGCGAGTTAGTTAGGTGATACTAAACACTAGAAAACTAGGTACTAGCAGTTTAAACCTTCCTCTTAATTCTACATTTCAAAAATGGCTAGAACAGTTTTGCAAGGTATTCAAATTAATTCCTAGACAAAACAAATTCATTAATCTTTTGGGAAAAACATATTTGGAAATACACACTATCATGTGCTCAAATAAAATTCTCAAGATTATAGATTACTTACGGACACTAGGGTACAGTTTCAGTTATCTAGGTCAAAATTACTCAATAACAAAGAATGACGTTTTACTATGACAAAGAGCATAGAATTACCAGTATAACCTACTCTGTCTTAATTACTCTTAATTGAATAAAAATAAACTATCATCAGCTCATGTTATGACATCTTCACTCATTAACAATTTAAAAGATAGACATGTTGTTTAATTTAACACAATCTAACATATCAAACTACACATCGATGACTTTCAAATTTTTAAGTTCAAACAAGAAATCTATATAAGCATGGCAAGTTGCTAAATTCTAATTTAGTTAACAATCTTAAGCTAAAGCAAATTTCAATTTAATAAGCTATAAATTAGTCATTTTCATGCTTCTAACTTCAATATAAAATACTATTCATACATCTTAATTTATATGAATCCTTTTTAGTTATAAATCTTGCTAACAACCTGAATAATAAGATATGCTTAAATTAACATACCACTATATGCATGATCAAAGTGTAGGAATTACTGATTGCCTAACACATATCTCGGGGTATTCTCTACCCCCCTTAAACATGATGATGCATAAGAAATGAAATGAGGAAAGAATGAGCATAAGATAAGTAAGCGGGCAACCCTTAGACAATAATTCTTATTATGAATGCATAATTTCAAAACCATGCAACTCAAAATCCAAATGGGTGTACTAAGCCTCAAGGCCAGTACAAGATTCAATTGAACCACAATTAGTTTCCGATATAATTGCTATACATGCTGCCTGTAGGCAATACGCAACTATTTGGAAACAAAAGAGAACAAATGACCACATTACAAAATCCAGCGTCTACAAGCTAAAGAAATATAATTAGGGTATATATAATCTAAGGATAATCCTAAATTAATCCTAATTTTGCAGAAGGCAACATCCTCGTCTGTCACCATTGCCCTCACCAATTGACTACTTAGCGTGTCTACTATTGAAGAAAAGAGACGAACAACGGAGAAAATTTGATTTGCACAAATCAAATGAATTGTGAGATAAGAATTAGATGCTAGGATGGGTAAGAAAGAAAAGAATCATTTTACTTACATTTTTGGCCCAAATTTTTGCTAGTTTTGAAAATACTTTTTGCAAACCAAATTCCTAACATCGTCCATTGCTACGGCTTTAACCTCTGATCAACACGACTCACGATACCAACGTTTGTGAGGACCCCGGAATATTGGAGGTTTATACCAAATTAATAATCATACCAAAAGTAAAATTTTTAATCAAGAACAATCAAGTCTCAATTAAAAATAATACTAGAAGTATAATCATTAACAAGGTACAATTCCAATATTCAGGTTCCCGGATATGCCTCTCATGTTAGCTCCCAGGATGAGCTGCTAACATAGACATATCCTTACAACATTATATCACAAGCATATACGATTGGAATACATTAATAAAAATTTACAAATGAAACATTAAGTAAACGAAATGAAAAGTAATAAAATAAAATCTCCGTTGGGCGCCACAACCCAAGGGCAACTTGACTGGGATTAAAGCGAAGTTTCCGTAATCGCTTCAATTTGAAATATTTCTAGGCGTTCTTTACGCAACAAGTGGAAAATTCCACTTGAGTACGGAAGGTACTCGACAAGACTTACACAAACTATTTAAAATAAAGTGTCCGAGAGGTCCTATACAAAGGATTAGAATTTATAGATGCATAAGGTTAACAACAAGAAGGTTATAATGGTTAAATTTTGCGAAAGCAATACATCTTAACCTACACTTGCTAGGTTTTAGTAAAGCAATTTAATAAATCAATTTGGATTAAAACAGTAAATAAATAAAAGTATGATCATAATTAGTATCAAATCAAGTGGCTACAACCACTAACAATAAATTGCATGACTCACTATCATGCGAAATTACTAATTCCCAAAACCCAAATTAGAGCAAATTCTATACAGTGACATCAATCCAGCGTTGTCCGTAAAGTGGACACGGCTATTCGAATAGTTTTAATCCTGCGAGGTGTACATCTTTACCCACACGACTTAGTTGGCAGTAAGCCTCGGAATAATAGCACACTACCTTTGGTATGCGGTAGGGTAAACTAAGATTTGGTATTTTCAACAAGTTGACACTATTGAGTTGGATGACCCATGTGGCGATCCGCTTAAACAACGATGATAGCATATATTCAGCCGAGGTTCACATGTTGTGCAGGGAATGCCGACCAGTCAATTAAATGCAAACTCGTGTTAGCCACACATATTACACATGATCGGGGCCACGAAGATGCGTACATGCGATGTAACACATCTACGCCTTACCCTTCTAAGAACATCGATATCGATATAAGCTCCACATGGCATACGACACGGCCGAAGACTTAAGCATCTATGCCATATGAAATCAATACACATGTCCTTACTCTCACATATCCAACTCAATAATATTAACCCTTTACTTAACCAAGCAGCGCCCATACACTGCGTGTGGAAATGCTGTTGGGGCTTGAATTGGGCCGTCGAGTTCATCCTTAATCAACCTGACAAGACATCCACAGTTCCCATTCTCGCACTAGGCACCATCACTAACATCCACTTGTCCAGATTTGAATTAAGTTTAACAACAAGATTTAGATTCATTTCAGATTTAAATAAAGCGAACAAAGAATCAACAAAAATAAAAATGTATTTGTTGTTCCCGGGTTTGACAAGATAAGCTGCCAAACACTACTGTTCTATGGATTTGCATGGCTAAGCAAAATTTAAATTAAGTATTATATCACCACAAACTACCTTAGGTTGAGTGTATGATCAATTCAAGGTAAGCCATAAGTTCGGTCATAGCTAACTAGGAGCGAGCATAAATAGTTTTAGAAAATTGCATGCAACATATCCTTGTATTTTATAAATCTGATTCAAAAGATTAGGATCAACATAGTGCGAGAGGAAGCTTGCCTTATGGAATGTCCACTTGTTCACTCTCGGGCGTAATCATTCACGTTGCGCAATTCGAATCTAAAAGAAAATACAATAGCGAATAAATACCGATAAAATCGAGAAATCCAAAATGCTCAAAATGCATGATAAATACATATTAATGAGGTTATGATTCTAGATGCATTTAAGTATAGATTTTAATTTAATAAAATTCAATTTCTTAAGGATGGTTAAAGTTAATTCAATTTACGCGGAATTATAATGGTAGCGATGCTTAGAGTTTAGGTGATGTTGTTTTCCTTAACACCTAGTACTCACAAACACTCTCTCCGGGTATTCTAGGTATACAACCACGATGATCCTACAGTCAAAATCAATCATCTAATATGCTCTCTTCTTTCGGCAGACTTTGATGGTGATTGTGTGCACATCTATTATCTACAGTCGCAGGGCTTGATTTAATTAATCTATTTTGAATGACTTATAACACAACAGGTTGTTGAATTTAATCCGGTGAATATGAATGGCGGTCAATTCATCCCTAAAGGCTCAGATTAATTTATATACACTACGCTTGATTTTATTTTCTACGAGTCAATTTACTGATATTTATTTGACCTCGACTTAAATTTGATCGATTGCAATATTGATATGGTATTAATAGTCCTTATTAATTAAGGTCAATTTAAACAGCTAAAACTATAGCCATTACAAAACACTAAAATTTATTTACACTATTCCTTTAATTCCAATTTTATTCATCACTTAATCCCTAATGTCTATTTTTAACCCTAATCACATCTCTCTCTCTCTCTCTCTCTCCCTGATTCTCTCTCGTAAAACCTCCTCTCTCCCTTATCTTATCTCCTCGGTGGCCTTCTTCTTCCCTCTTCTATCTCTCGGCCTCTCTCTCTCTTGGCGCTCGCCTCTCGCTCTCCTGCTCCCTTACGGCGTGGCCTTGCCACAGGCTCCTGCGCTCCTGCTTGCTCATCGCCGATCGCCAACTCAGACTCAGACTCCTCTCGGCTCTCTCTCACAAGCGCCACTTTGCTAACCCGGGCCCCTCACTCCCGGCTCATTGCTCTCTCCTCGGCGACCCTACACCTTCTCCTCGCCTCCTCCTCCTCCGTGCGGCCGAGGCCATGCGCCGCCTCTGGTTCCTCTGCTTGCTCCTCCTCCCCTCGGTGGCTTGGCGCTTTGCGCCGCCGAGTTCTCCTGGCGTCCCGGTCGGCCGGATCTGGTTTTCCTCGGGGATCGGGTCCCCTACCAGCTCGGTCCGAAGCTCACCACGGCGCGGCCTACTCGATCTTTGCGGCTTGGCGGCTCGGCCTCCGGCCGGCCGGCCGCCTTGGCTCCTCGAGAACGGCCCTCTGCTTGCTCGGCGCCCGTTCTCGCTTGGCACTCTCTGGACTCGATTTCCCCCCTTTCTAATTGATTTGGATATGTTGATTTTTAGCAAAACCAGTTGATTTCGTGGATTAATGCTTATTGATTATTTATGAATGCATGTTCATGGAGGTCCCTCTCGAGGTGGTGAATGCTCTCGATGGTGGAGGTGGGTGTTGGGTTGGTTGCCACCGAGGTAAGACCTCGGTGATCTCCCTCTCTACCCTACCCCTCTTGCTCTGTGATGATGAAAATGAGCCGAGAGCTATACGGATTGTTTCTCGATATCCGGGTTGATTCTATTGAAATCGATGATTGATGATGTGCAAGTGATGTGCATGATGATGGGTGCTTGGGGTTACCTCTGGATGATTTTAGGGTGGAAGAAGAGGGTGGCGATCTTGGCTTTGTCTTCTGCTCCCCTCTGGTGCCCTTCTGCGGTGCTCCCTCACGGTTCTGGCTCCCGGCTTCCTTCCTCCTCTTGCTCCTGTTGCTGCTTCTTTGGCTTGCCTTGGTGGTTGCGACATCAGTTGATGATGGTGATCTTTGGCTTGGCTTGGCATGGTGATTTGCTCCTGGCCTTTGCTTTGATTGTCTTGCTCTTGATTGCCTTCGGTGGTGCACTGAATGATGTTGGGCTTGTGTGTCGGCTTGGCTGGTTTTGCCTTCGGTTCTTGCTTCTGAGAAGAGAAAGAAATGGGGTGTGGCTGAGGGAATTGGCTGCTGAGAAGGAATTGTGTTGCTCCTGCTGGTTTTGCAGTGGGTTGGGAAATCTCTGGAAGAAATGTCTTTGTCCTCGGTGCTTTCTTGGCTCAGTTCTCTCTTCTTGCCGCTTGGTGGCTATCAGGCTGGTGCTTTGACTGGTGCTTGGCTTGGAGAAATGAATGAGTTGTCATTGCAAATTGCTAATGATGCTCATGCATTTGTGCTTATCCGGATGGTTCCTAAGATATTTTTGGGCTGGGCATTTTTGGTCCATTGGTTAGCAATTCATTATGCAATGGTTTTGTGACAGTTGAGGCAATTCAGTATACGTAGGTTTTGGATTTCCCTAAATGCCGAATGATGAGAACCTACGGAAATAAGGCGGTCTTGATTTACTTAGGTTAGTCTAGGTATCTTGGGTATCCGGTGCGACTAATGCAGGTTAGCCTAGGTGACTTGAAAAGCCAAGATGCCGGTTAACCCAGGTTGATATGGGTAGTCGCGATACTCAAGGTGCCGACTAATCTAGGTAGATCAGGGAACCGCGATGATTCCAATGGTATACTGACGGCAATTTATTTTATTCTAACTCTATTATACTGCTTTTTGAATAACTAATGGTCTTTTGATTGGTTGACGGACTATGAAGCCGCGAAAGATATTTCGGATTGTGTCGAGGAAGATGGTTTGGCTGGACAACGATGGGCTGGCAAGATTTCAAGGAAGGCTTTAGACGACATGCAATGCAAGTTTTATTTTAATATTTTTGTAAATTATTCAAAGTTGTAAAACATAATCTGATCTGATGTAAATAAATTCTTGTGTTACTTGTATTGAGAAGATTGTTATTTATGATAAACATTGTGAGGTTCTTAATTAAATTATTTCTCAGAGAATTTCTTAAGTATTAATTGTTGTCTCTCTTTGGAGTTGTGATTGGAGTTACCTATTAGACTTTGATTAGGATATTTACAAATGCAAAATTTATGCAAATGCTTAAGAAATAACAAATATAATATAAAATGCACATAATTACTGTTTATTAAAATTGGGGCTGTTACAATCGACCAGTTACGCAAATTCTATGTGTGACCAGTTTCTCAGGCAATAAAAGTCCAGGTTCTTTCTACCTCTTTTTGCCTTATTTTTTGAGTAGTGCTTTTTTAATCTTTCGACTATGATATGAAAACACCCAGCTTTTCTTTACATTGGCGGCGCGAAACGTCATCCGGTGAAACTTCTCCTCTCTGCATGTGGTTCTGCCCACTAGAAGGAATTTCCTAGCATCGACTCGTTACTCATTTTTACTGCCAATACAAAGAGCTCGGGTTCTATCTAGTCGTAATGTTCTCAAAGCCAACTCTCTCAATCTTAGTCTATTTTTTGATAAATTCAAAAATATTCTAAGTAGAGTGCACTTTCTTACATTTGTTCGACCACCTTTGGTGTACTCGATTTGTTTTAAGCGGTGAAGGAAGAGACACACCTAGTCGAAGTCTTTCCTCTCTGCATGTGGTCACGCCCACTAGAAGGAAACTTCCTAGTGTCGCTCGTCTCCTACTTTTTGCTCTTTGGAAAGACTTATCGAATCCATCGAGAAAAGGGCGACAATTATTAAAGTCCTCTAGATGTTTGCTTAACTCAAGTTCTTGTTCTTGGTTTGATTAAACTAGTCGGAGATGGTAACATCACCTAGTCGAAGCCTTTTCTCTCTGCGTGGTCACGCCCACTAGAAGGAACTTCCTAGTGTCAGTCGTTTCTACTCTTTTCGACCAAAGTGTTTGACAACCGTAACAAAAGCTATAAGTTAAATAAACCTCTCTTTGTTTTGAAACCCCATTTTAAACACTATTTATTTAGATTGTCTAAACAATCTAAGCAAATAGTCGAGGCAAGGATAAAGTTATTAATTTGACTTCAATTCTTAGTCTTTCATTCGTTTATTATCTTTTGAGTTACTAACTACTCGACAAGATGATTTTCGAGAAATGAGGCGGATCATATATTACTCATCAACAAAATTATCTCGCCTTACAAAGTAGTTACAAGATTACTCGAAGGGAGAGCCTAGTGCATTTCCTCATACCTTTTTACCAATGATCGCATTTCCTCAATCAGACGACTTGCCTCTGATTCAGGACAGTCGAAGTCGGCTTCAATTGGTTTTACATTAAGGCGGGGGTCTTGAGCTTTAAGTTTCGCCAAAGCGTAACTTACAGCAGCTTCGACTGCCTCCCTTATTGATTCAGCTTGATTAGCTTTCAGAGTGGTCACCATTTCTTGCAACTTTCCGACTTGTTCCCCAATAGTACTTGTGTGAGCAGCTATAGTATCTTCTCGAGGAGTTTTTCCCTCAGAATGTAGCTCACTAAGCACATTGTTCAGGAGAATGATGTTGCCTTGAAGACTAGTCTTCATCGACTCCATCTCCTGTTGGGTACAAGTCGAAGCCTAGCGAAGCTTCTTGTTTTCGACCACTTGTTCTGAAAAGAATAATACCGGTCAAACAAAAATACACTTCTAGAGAAAAATAAAACAAAGATAATTGTAGGTAAAAGCATTTCTTACCTACTAATTGAGAATCCAATTTCTTGACCTCTTCTCGATGGGAAGCAACGGTTTCAGCATGCTTTTGCCCCCATGCTCTGATGTCCTCTGCATTCATCTTAGCAATGCGGACGGACTCATTGCAGATTAAGGTCTTTGCTTGGATTTCAGCCTCGAGGCTTCTCAATTGGGCAGCAATTTCTGAACAAGAAATTGGCATTAGAAAAGGAAATACTCAAAAGGATAACAGTAAAGATTTACTTACATTAATTGAGTTCTAAGACCCTCGAGTTCTTGATCCTTATTCGCGTAATACGGAAAACTCTGAATGACCAAAGCTTTTCTTGAACTTGATGCGGAGCTTCCGCATCTCTTTTTCTTTATCCGGAGAAAAAGCGAGTCGGGTAAAGGTTAAAGATCAAAAGCGTCTTAAGTTCAGAACTTCGCTTTTATTTTTTCCTGCAATCTTTTAGATGCAGAGAGTCTCTCGAAGTCTATCAGAGAGGACTAATACTTGTTCCTTAGCCTCCTCGACTCTTCTTTTTCATAGTCGAGTGAGTCACTAAGATCTTCGTATCACTTGTTTAACCTACAAAGAGCAGAGCGAAGATAAACATCACCAAATGGTTGTAAGTACTTCTACAACTACCGACCTAGTCGTAAGTTTTTCTCGACTACGATATGGTTGTAAGTCTTTCTCGACCACTACAGGTTGTAAGTAGTCGTAAGCTTTTTACGACTAGTACTTTGTCATGAGTTTCTTCCATGATTATTCTCGTAAAACATTATACGAGTATTTAAGTCGAAAACAATTATGAATGATAAGTGACTTACCATCTCTCGCCTCTGCAGAGTAGTTCTTTCTCTGTCTTAGCTCTAAAAGTTGTCGATGATACTCACCGACAACGACAATTTGCTCTAGAGCTTTACGCAAAAAGAAAGCAGTGAGAAGAGAAGGAAAGTCACATATATAAGTATTTTGAAGATACTTACATTCATAGTCGTCTAGCAAACATCGAATATACAAGGTCAGGGTTCTGCGACTTATCTATCCTCGCGACTTTGTCCCACCACACCTTCTCGAGGCGCTCGTTATCAAAAGTATTCTCCGTGTTGGGAATATCTTTGGGATGGGGACTCGGTCACGAGATCTATGTGAGAGGACCCTCACGACGGAGGCAGCCCAAAGAAGTCACCACATAAGTTGAAATTTTCTCCTTACGGTTACGTGATTTCTCTTTGGGTAGGGAAGGAACGCCCTCGATTTCCTTCCCAGGCGGTCTGTGCAGTGGTCACCACCTTGACCGAAGCTTCCACAACCGCCTCTGTTGTTTCTACGACCTCGATGGTCGTGCGGCCACCTCAACGATAATACCGCTACTTCAAGGGTCGTGAATTACGACCTCGGCAGATGTGGAGTCACTGCAGGGAGTCTCGACTTCATCGGCCACAGGTCAAGGGTGATGCTTGACCACCTCCATTGATACCTCTCCAGTGAATGAAGGGATAGCAATGGACTTCTCATCAGAAGCATTCCCGGGGGCTGAAGGAGTCGGACTGAAATAAAGAAAAACAAATCAGGTTGTGAAAAAGAAAAAGGTAAATGTTGTTCTTACACTTTAGTACATTTCACATACCTCTGCACTCGGTCTTAACCAGAATTTTGGAGCAATCCTCCTAAGGAGGACCTCTTCTTCTCCACGACCACGTCTGGTCGAGGTTCAATAATTGGCCCAGCTACGACCACGTCTGGTCGTAGAGTTTGAACAGGGATCAGGGCTCTGGTTTCCTGATCCTCTGGATGGACGAGATCAGTCTCGACCATTCCGAACCAACAACGCCCTCGATTGCGAGTTGTCTTTGATGCAAACATCGTCCTTCATAAAGACATAAAATCTTTCCAGTTCTCCTTTCGGTTGCTTAATAAAACTAGGAGTGGCGCCGATTGCGAAAGATTCCGTGTCATAATAGAAGGGTACCTTAGCCTTGCGAGGTTTGCGCTTAAGAGGTTCACCGCTTCAACCTCCTCGGCCCGATAGGCTGCGGCCTCGGCAGATATCTGACTACAGTGCCGCGGTGCCTGTAGAGGGTGCGGTCGAAAGACCGAGCTTGAGCTTGCTCCCCTTTGTCGGCAGATTTTACAAGTCGGCGTCTCTTGAGGAGGAGCGAGCCTTTGTCTTTCGACAACCCGGCGCCAATAGTCATCGAGCGACTTCTTCGTCGTCGGCGATTTTTCATGCCTACTTTACGTAAAGCAAAGCGGAAAAAGAAGAATCACTAATTAGTCGTAAGTTTTTCTCGACTAGTACCAAGTCGTAAGTTTTTCTCGACTTTTTCTTGATCGTAAGATATTCTCGATCACCATTAGTCGTAAGTATCTTCTCGACTATAAAGTCCTAAAGAAAGAATCAGATTTTTGATTACCTTTAGGCGCTCTATCCTTTCATCTGCGGACAAAGCCGCAATGACGAGGAACCGCCCCTCGGGTGGCGGGGACTTCTCACGAGATGAGTCGACTGAGTCAACCTCGGCTGTGAAGATGCAATAAACAGATAAAATATTAGACAAGGTTGAGAAAGACCAAGCCGAGAGCTAAGTCGACAATTACTTACCCTCCTCGTAGTCTCTGGTGGGGTCTCCTCTTCCCGAGTACCTCCACATAGGAGATGCTCGTTTCTTGAGAGGACTAATTGGCGTGTGATGAAATCCTTCACCACATGCCATCCGTCGACCCTTCTTCCTTCAAGTCCTTAATAGCTTGAATATAAGGACTAATCCTATTTGATATCTTGAGGGTTGAGTCCCATGAAGATTTCTTTTCAGCGACCTTCCCCGCGAAAGAAAGGTGTCTTGAGAGGTGACCTTCGGTAGAACCACCTCTTCCTCCAAACCGACCACGAAGACGGGTAAAACTCTGAATATACTCCTTCGACTTGAGTCGTGGAGCTTGACCGCAGACTTCGGCGATTCGGTTTGTCGAGCCATCCCATAATAATATTGAAACGACTCGAGATCCGCCGGAATCCCAGTACGCCTCGCACGAGATACGAACACGCTCAACATGGTAATGGAATTGGGACCTAAGTTCACGGTTCCACCCCAAAGTGTTCGAGTACTCTTAAGAAAGGGGTGGGCGAGCAATCGAAGGCCGCACTCACAATACGCTTGGAAGGCGGGATTTGCCCATTTTCCCCGATGGCGATCTTTGCCGATAGCCGGAATCCACTTCACGAGCCTTCTCTGGAATCTTCCGGCATCGACCAAGATCTTGATTTTAGCGCATCCATCTCCGATTCCTCCCATTCGAAACTCTCTTGGCCATTTAAACCGAAGCAAGAAGTTTTTAATTGGGTTGGCGGCGGAGAAGATGAAACCTAGTCGAGGATGGAGAAAGCAAGAGCTCGGAGAACAGCGGAGTGATTTGGGGAAAAGTAAAAATCCAAGTCTACCTCTGGTAAGTTTTTATAACCACGATCTCGTAACCGGAAACCGTCTCGGCTATGGGTCTATGATAGATGGTTGTACAGCCGGGAACCGCTTCATCGGACAAGTCTATGAGAGCGATTGCAATTCCCGGATGGTCCGTTCGAGAAAAATAGGTGCGTATTGTCACCTCCAAGCAAAATTACATTCTTGACCAAGTCTTTCTAGTCGAAGGAAGTATCAATCGGAAGAGTTTTTCTCCGATTCCCTACTACGACCACCGGGCGGTCGTAGGGGTTTTTATGACTTTTGATAGTCGTAAGCAACCTTCCTGACCAAGCAAATTTCTGGTCAAAGCAGCACTCAAATGACGAAGAGTTTTTCCTTCGACTATCATTCTACGACATTCTCATGGTCGTAAGTCGATTTACGAAACCTTTACCAATTAAGTTATTTTCACTTGAAGTGGGGGCTAGATGGCGAGGATCTAATAATCCTCATTTTATCTTTTATCTATAATTCTTATTATGGGTAAATATGATGTCACATAGTCCCCAGAAGTACCCCTTATCTATAAGGGAGAAGCCCAACAAGTGATTGTAAGCTCTTCTACAATCACCCCCATAGTCGTAAGTCTTGCTACGACTATATCATGGTCGTAAGTCCTTCTCGACCACTACATAGTCGTAAGTCCTTCTACATTGTTACACAGTTGTAAGTCCTTCTCATTCATTACAGGTCGTA
Source organism: Hsuehochloa calcarea (assembly GCA_036346395.1). Taxonomy (NCBI): domain Eukaryota; kingdom Viridiplantae; phylum Streptophyta; class Magnoliopsida; order Poales; family Poaceae; genus Hsuehochloa; species Hsuehochloa calcarea. The sequence continues at coordinate 4,461,750 of CM070612.1, read as the reverse complement.
AGTCCTTTACGATTGCTACCGGTCGTAAGTTCTTTTACGACCGGATAAACTTCACCACCTTATAATCAAACCTACAGTAGTGGGTCCAATTGATTAAGGAATCGAGCGGTCTACGCACTATTATTCCGCTTATTAATGGTGTGTAATTACCCCATTATCTCGGAAGATAATAGCCAGACGGCGTGAAGAAGCCGAGGCGCCGGTAATTACTACCATCATGCGCCCGTTACTGGATTAATTAGGCGCATCTCCCGCAGGACAAAACGGCTACTTCTTCACGACTATATAAGGGCATAAATCAGAGGGATAGAAAAAGACACAGCGAACAAGAGCTAGTCAAGTAGAAACACAAGTGCTATTCTCTGTAATAGTCTGAGTCTTTTACTTGATCATCAAGAATACCATACACACAGGATTAGGGTTATTATTCTCTCCGGAGAAGGCCTGAACCTGTCTAAACATCCCGTGTCAACTACTCTGCGTGATTTCATCTCTAGGAGACCCCCCGAATCAAATAATCTTTACGTAAGATCGGTTCTAATACACCGACACTATTTATTATTGTTATCTATTCTAAGGTCTGAGAGCCTATTTCATTTCAAATTTCCAATTTGACTGCTTTTTACATGGTTGACACACGCTAGTGTATATTTTTGTTGTTATTTCATAAGCAGTTCTAACCTGTTGATGATATATAACTTATGGCACTTGTTCTCGTATACCTTCCAAATTATTATGGATGGCTGGCTATGGATGATTCCTCATGATCACTAATTCAGTTGGGTAATTCTTTAGGATAATTGTGGCTCCAACTAATTTAAACACTATTTGTGTAGGGGAATACGCTGGCGAGGGAGGAGGTGGGCCGAACGAGCTTCTAGTGGAGAAGGTTGGGGCATGAAAATAAAGAATTTGCCTTTCACACATTTTAGATGAATTAGGCCTGAACATTTAATAGGGGAGTTGTCTAATTGGAGATGAAGAGTATTCCGATGATATAATCAGAGATCCAACTGAGATGTACATATACACACAAATCAGAGATCCAACAGGAATGCCCTTCAGCGTCAAGATAAATATGGATTCTAGTAATGCCTAAATAAACATAAATATAAGGTATTTAGTTTATCATTTGTTAGATGTCGTTCCTATACAATTATTTTCCGTTTGAACACCTGACCTTAATTTGTATGAGGTCCTTTATCATCCTAGCATGTGTAGTGAGATATAATGAGAAGAGGATTAAATTTTTTATACTTATTTTTTTTGGGAGGGAGTAGAGGCTTAATTACCCACGAGTAGTGGTAAAACCATATAGCATCACCCCCATGATGGAGCCGAGGAGGACAAAACGGAGGAAAGGCATCACATGCATAATGACCGACAAATTAATAGTACAATAATAAACCAAAAGAATGTGATATAACCCACGGTGCTTGGTTTTTATTCTACGCGAAATATGAACATTGATTTATATGTACGGGCCTAATCAGATAATAGAGGAATTCCGCATGCACAAAAATAACAATACCACACCTAAACTAGAACATTGCAATATTAGACATTAAGTTTCTCAAAATTCGTATATGTAATACATGTTTTTTTAATAGATGTGATTTATTAAAAATTTATCATATACAACAGTTACAACTATCACAAATCAATATAGAAGTATATCATAGTGTAGGATGATGAATTAGAATGCATGCGATAGAAATAAATGCTAACGCCATGAAGAAAGAACCTTTTGTACGGATATATATTCCAGCATATTGTGCTCAGACAGCTTCTTGCAATTCATGGACTCCAGCTGTAGTGGGGATATCACATGCCCCATCTGCGGGAAGGCCACTTTGTTGTCCTCATCCTACCACAACATCCAAACGCGTGCCATTGCCATCGACAACAACATCGGAAGCTGCTAGTCTATGTCTACAACACATCACATCATCGTTGTCAGTATCAACCGTCATGGGTGGAGACTGAAGTTCTTCATGGCTGTGATGCCAAGTCTATATGGTCCTCCATGTTGTGCCGGTTTCACTCCTCGGCACTGTGTGCGTCGGTGGATACCCAATTTCAGTCAGCTCGTCCGACGGCAGTCCGAACGCAAGGATGGTGTCCATCAGTAGTTCGATCACCGATGATGCCTTACCAGAAGAACCTAAGCTCAAGTCTTCGTCCTAAGAGGAGTTTAAGACACCTCATCTTCTAAAATGGTCGTGAAGATGACCTGGAATGGACAGTCAGCCGTGTGGTCGCCATTTCTGACGGCACAGACCACATTGGCGTTCCCAGAAATTTGCCACGACAGTGAGTATGAGGCTGCCACTTGTGTGGTATATGTGTGTTTTATGAACTTTATACACACTTTTTCAACCATAAAAAATAATCTCATATGTTTGTGTTTTGTGCACTTTGTATTCACATTCTATACCATACGTGGTAATCATAGAACTCACTATTAGAAATCCTCATTTCCCTACCACCACAGGCATGATTCCCTTATTGGCACTGTGTGCTTCGGTTGCCTCCAAACTTTCACTCATCTCAACCGACGCTATTCCTAATGCAAGGATGGTGTCCTTGATCAGTGTTCAGTATAGGATGTTCCCAACATGAGCAGTATCCAAATCCTATTTATTATCATTAAAATGTCATGTATTCTTGCCGGGAATGTCATGTGCTGATTTGTAACAATTGTAATTGTAGTATCTAATAAATTTTTTAATAAATCACATGTATTACATATACGAATTTTGACAAACTTAATGTTCTAGTTTATGTGTGATACTGTTGTTCTTATGCATGTGCCATTCTTCTGTTATCTAATTAGGCACAGACATAGAAATCAATCTTCACCTTCGCCCAGAATAAATACCATGCACCTTAGGTTATATCACGTTCTTTTGGTTGAACTAATATATTTTTTGTTGCACTATTAATTTCTTGATCATTTTGCATGTGACGTGTTTCCTCCATTTTGTCCTCTTTGGGTCTATCATGCATGTGATGCTATGTTGGTTTACAACTACTTGCTTGTGGCTAATTAAGCCCATACTCGCTCGCAAAAAATAAATTAAAATAAAATTTAAGCCTCTACTCGTTATAAGTTCTTGCGAGTTACCTGAATTTCATATTTGCTTATGTATTTATTTGTTATGTATGAGCATTGGAGTATGGAATGAGTATATTCTTTTTATTAGGTGAATAATTTGAATACACATGCATCTTTGTCCACTTTATGGGTATACCACGTTAAGTTTCCCAAAATTCATATATGCAATACTTGTTTTTAATACATGTGATTTATTAAAAAAAAATTAGATCCAACAATTACAGTTGTTACAAATCAATAAAGAAGTATATCACAGTGCATGATGATGAATTAGAATGCATAAGATATAAATAGATGCTATAACACCCTGAAGAAGGAAACTTTTGTATTGATATATATATATATACTCACGCATTTTGTGCTTGGACAACTTCTTGTGATGCACGGACTCCAGTTGCAGTGCAGCTATCCCATCCCCCATCTGCGAGAAGACCATTGTGCCATCCTGATCCTGCCCCAACATCCGAACACCTGCCATTGCCGTCAACGACACCATCGGAAGCTACTTGTCCAGCTTTACAACCCAGCACATCTCCGCCGTTACTATCAAACATCACAGGTGGAGACTGAAGTTCTTCATGGCTGCGAGGCTGAGTCCGCCGTCCTCAATGATGAGCAGGATTCCCTTGTCGGCACCGTGTGATCCCTGTGGATAAGTAATTTTAGTTAGCTCATCCGAGTCTAGTTCGGACGCAAGGATGGTGTCCATGAGTAGTGTCCTGTACAAGACGTTCCCGACAAGAACACTTGGATGTAGTTCGATCGCCGATGAGGGTTTACCAGAAGCACTTGAGCTCCTGTCTTCATCCTTAGTGGAGTTTAAAACATGGTCACAGACACCTCATCTTCTAAAATGGTCATGAATATGACCTAGAATGGACAGTCAGTGGCGTGGTTGCCATTTCGACAGCACAGACCACATTGGCGTTCCTAGAAATTTACATGATGGCAAGACTAGGCTGCCACCTGTGTGGTATATGTGTGTTTTGTACACTTTATACACACTTTTTCAACAATAAAAACTACTCTCATTTGTTTATATTTTGTGCACTTTATATTCATTATTTGTACCATACATGGTAATCTTAGAACTCACTATTAGAAATCCTCATTTCCCTACCACCACCAGCAGGATTCCCTCGTTGGAACTGTGCGCTTCCCTTGTCTCCACAATTTCCACAATTTCACTCAGCTCATCCGACTCTAGTCCGAACACATGGATGGTGTCCGTGAGTAGTGTCAAGTATAGGATGTTCCCAACGTGAGAAGTATCCAAATCCTATTTATTATCATTAAAATGTCATTTATTCTTACCAGGAACGTCATGTGCTGGAACCTTCTCAACGTGTGATCACAGACGGTTCTGAAATAGAACCGTCTGTGATTTTCTGTGCTTCATATAAATTGAGCCGAGACATCCCTCAGCCGCTTTGCACTTTGTGTCTACCACTTCCCTTCCTGCCTAGCTCCTCACTGCTTGTGTATACCGCTCAGCGCCACTTCCCGCCTAGCTCCTCCAACTGCGCCACTTCCCGCCTAGCTCCTCATCTGCTGTTTGTGTCTACGCTCCAGCGCCACTTCCTGCCCTATCTCCTCCAACTGCGGCTCCTCCTCTAATCTTGGTATGAGCACATGATCTTGCACCGTCAATGTTGGAATAAATAATATTAGCCACGCAAATCTTAGTTTTGAATAATGGTTTCCCTTATAACTAATGAACTAAAATTTGACATAGAAGTGGTAACTTAATAAAATTGAATTAGGTCTAATAATCACAGACGGTTCTTTTATAAAACTTTAAGAGTGATGGATATATTACTAATTGAACGTGGTATAGATCCCTGCAGATTATTTCCAGTGAGTGAGAGTGTATTTAAAGATCTGATTTCTTAACTCATATAGGAATTCCCGACCTTGGTTGTCCCTTGCTTCAAGTGGTTTTGGTCAAGGTTTAGAAGACAACCTTGAAAGCTTTCCAAAAGAGGTAGGAATATGCCCAGTGAAATTATTTGTTGACAAATCTACTACCAGCAGCTTTGAAGCATTGCCTAGGGAAGTTGGGATGTGACATTCAAACTTGTTAGAATACAAAGATAGCTGTTGGAGATTAGGGAGGGCATCGCCAAAGTTCGGTGGCAATACGTTGCCTAGCATATTGGGTGAGGTTTGGAGCAGTTCTTGGGATGATGCCAGTGAGATTATTACTAGCAAGGTCCAAATATTCTAGATTGGTAAGGGAGTCTATTTTAGGAGGAATTGCACCGTGCAGCAGGTTACCAGATAGGTCTATCTTCCTTAGGATAGAATGTAGGTTACCAGGTAAACATCACAGACGGCTCTTCAAAAAACCGTCTATGATGTTTACGCATCCTGAGCAGTTCTAGAGGGAAATGCGTGATGTGGGAAACATCCTGACGGTTTCTCAAGAATCTATCAGGATGTTTCACGCATCACGACGGTTCTAGAGGGAACCGCGTGATATGGCTATCCTGAGCGGTTCCCTCAAGAACCGCTGCGTGATGCGACATCCTGAGCAGTTCTTGACGGAACCTTCTATGATGTTTCCATATCACGAGCGGTTCCCTCGAGAACCGTCTGTGATGCGTGTTGATCTCTGAACGTCCTCTGCGCCGCCTCCTCTCCGAACGCCTCCCCCGACCCCGGCGCCCCTCCTCCCAGACCCGGCGCCTCCCGAGCCCGGCCGCCTCGTCTCGAGCGCCTCCCCCGACCCGGCGCCCCTCCTCCCGACCACGGCGCCTCCCGAGCCGCCACCTCGCCACCGCCACTGCTGGGTAAGTTCTCCTCCTCCCCTGCCATGCGAGCTCCTCCCCACGGTCTTGATGTGGATTCGATCGATGTGGCGCCCGGGATTATTAAACTTATAATGATTAGTCACCACTTGACCCCATCATCATAAGCATAATAACTCGTGGCCGAGGAATGTATACTTCCCAGTCAAGATACACCCCTCTCACAAAAGTTCATGCATCAATTCCATTCAATCACATAGAACCGAAAGCACTGAACAAAATAAAGACATACATAATAATATTCAAGAGTAATTACAACAAAGAGGCCAACCGGCCAACAGATAAATATTACAGAACAGCGGAAGAAAAAGTGCTATAAGATGGCGATAAACAAAAGAGCCCAACGGTGTGCCTTTTACCCACAAGGCAACCGACCGAGACCGCATGACTAGCAGTCGAACCATGAAGACATCTCACAGAAGTGAAGCCCTTGGGGCTCACCTTCTTCCTCTGCAAACAAAAGCAGCCCAGCAAAAGCTGGGTGAGTACTTTGAATGTACTCACAAGATATATAAGAATGATAACAGATCTATACAATAACTATATGCAAGCTTATTTAAGTGGAGCAGGATAGGACTCAAGTTTGTAAGCATAAAGCAAGTTTTATTTGCAATAATGTAATAGATTGAAGGCAATTTTGCAATCTGATTTTATTTGATAAAAACAGTAGCAATCAAGAATCAATAACGATAAAATAGCATCCGGAAGTGGCTAACCCAATAGCGACACAATAGCATGAATTACCCATTCATGCCAACCATATCAAATTTTAATTTAAAAGGTTGTAGTCTAGTTCTTGCACGACCTTACCAAGCATGTCCATAACCTAGGGCGAGGCTATTCGAATAGATTTATCCTGCGGGGTGTACCAACTTACCCACACCCGGGCCGCCTTTTGCCACATGATTAAGCACACTACCTTTGGTATGCAAGCGCGGCTAAGTCCTCTGAGACTTTTCCAATATTATGTATTACCTTGAGTCGCCGTATGGATAGAAACCCATACGTTGTGTCGGGTCGTGGCCACCTCGGACAACTACCCCTCACGGGTAAAGCCTCGGACAAGCTGCAGCGCCCCTCGAGGTGGAGAGTCCATCCCGGAAACTCCACCACCGCACACCCAACGCAAGAACACAATTCCTCTTTCACACAACACACACAACGCTCCTCCTGCGACTCGGAGATAACACACTCCAAAGTACTAGGTCAAGAGGGGTACCATATAACCCTCATGTGGTTAGTACGCAAAAGCGCTTGGCTTAGTGACTGTGAGACCCCGGTTTATCCGGCTTGTAATGCTTAACCATCCACTTGGTCCTAGCATCACAAATCAGATAATCCGAGACTCGAGACATGTATACTTCCCAGTCGATATACACACCTCAATCACAAAATTTATGTATCAATTCCATTCATCCACATAGAACCAAAACACGAATAGAAATGTAGTATTAACAATATTAAACCGAGTCATTACAAAGGGAGGCCAACCGGCCAACAATAAAGAGACAACAATAGTTAAGCAGTGAAGCAAAAGTGCCATAAGATGGCTACAACAAAAGAGCCAATCAGTGTGCCTTTAACCCACAAGGCAACCGACCGGACCGCCAAGCTAGTCGCCAAACCCGAAGCACATCTCACAAAAGTGAGGCCCTTGGGGCTCACCTTGTTCCCCAAAACAAAAGCGGTAGGCCAAAGCCGGTGAGTACTGAATGTACTGCAAGACTTACATGTGGAATAACAAACTGTACATATACTACATGCAAGCTTAATCAACAGTGAGGGTCAGAGGTTTCGTTTTAGCATAAAGCAAGTTTTCATTTGCAATAATATAATAGATTGAAAGCAATTTAACAAATCTGTTTTAATGTTCAAATAACCGAAAGAACAATATTAATAACGGTAAATAGACAACAACATCTGAAGTGACTAACCCAATAGTCACCACAACAATAGTATGAATTACCCATTCATACCAACCATATCAAGTTTTAAATTTTAAAAACAAATGTTGTAGTCTAACTCTTGGAAGACCTCCCCAAGCGTGTCCATAACCTAGGGCGAGGCTATTGAATAGTTTTATCCTGCGGGGTGTACCAACTTACCCACATGTCGGACCGCCTTTTGCCACATGATTAAGCACTTTGCCTTTGGTATGCTTAAGCACAAACTAAGTCCTACGAGGCGTTTCCAATATTATGTATTAACCCGAGTCGCCTGTATGGATAGAAACCCATACGTTGTGTCGGGGTCGTGGCCCAGCCTCGGACAACTACCCGTCACGGGTAAAGCCTTGGACAACTGCGACGCCCCTCGAGGTGGAGAACCTTCCCGGCAATCCCCACCACCGCACACCCAACACGAACACAAGAACACACAGCCTGTTTCACACAAAGACACACACAAAACTTTTCCTCCTGCGACTCGGAGATAACACACGCCAAAGTACTAAGTCAAGAGGGTCCCATATATCCCTCATGTGGTTAGTACGCAATAGTGCTTGGCTTAGTGTAACAAGATGTTCGGTCCTTGATGACTTGGGCACCATTCCGATCACACCCAAAACACCACACCAACATACCATTATGCCCAAGTCCAAATCAGTTTTCATTTTCAGTTTTTGATTTGCAAAATTAACAAAGCACAAAGTCTTTGGACATAATGAAAGAATAATAATTTTTGTGTGATCAAGACCATCGACTAAGTCGATGATCGCCCAAAGCTACCGAACTAAGCATGGCTAAGCATAAAGACTCGTATGCTACTAAGTGACAAGAGCTCATCCAACGAACTCTAATCACAGCAAATAACCTAGGCTCAAGTAGTAGAGAATAACAACATCCTCACAGATTATGCAACTATAGGATCAACTAACCATAATTTAACACAAAGTAGCAATGCATACATACAGATTGAATTCAAAATATTAAACTTGTAAAATAATAGGATTAACATGATCAAACCGCTTGCTGCTTGTTGTGGGTCAAGATGTTCTTTGGGGATCACTCTCGGTATCAATGCGCTCTTGGATCCTATCGAAAGAACCAAAAAGAACCAATAAGGCAAAAGAAACCGAAAAGATCCAACAGTCAACTTCAACAAAAGCTCTCAAATTTTACAGTAGAAAGAGCATGATTTTTATGAACTAATGCAACAAGAACCAATTGATTTGGATTCTTAATGCAAAAGATATGGCCAAAACCATTTTGCTCGACTTTTATAAATCAAAATGCTACTATTCATTAGCGAAATTTTCTGGAGCTATACTGAGTTTGAAAACATTTCTAAATTAAAGTCTAGTTAAAAACATAATCAACAAAATTTGAATCAACGAAAAGGATTTGAAATGAAATAGTTATGCATTTTACAAGTTATCATATTTTTGATTGACAAATAAATCCTTTCGGAAATCGAGAATTAAAGCGACGTGGCGAGCGAGGCGTCGATCAAAGATCCGGCGGTCGCGTCCCAGGCTTACTTAACAGCGCGGATTCACAAATCCTAAACGCTCACCGTTGGATCCGGATCCAGCGGTTCCGCGTCAGATCGGGGCGTTCGGCGGTCGAGCGTTCACCGCCACAGAGCCGTTGATCTTGGATCCAGCGGTCCACACGGATCGAACCTTTCGGACGGTCGAGCGTTCACTCGGATCTGGATCGTTGATCTAAGGATCGGCGGTCCACATCAATTCACGTTCAAAACTTCGCTTTGTTTTCATCCGACAAAGCGACGGGAAGAGAGGGTCATCGCGGCGACTCGGCGCGGCGGTGCAAGCAAGTGCCCAAAATGGGTTGCTAACAAACTTGCGCACCCAATGGAACCAACAATTTTGGCTGCGGTGGTCTAGAACGCCGGCAAGCCGGAGGTGACAGAGACGACCGAAAATGGCCAAAAACGAAAATAGCAAATGAGCTCTGCTGCGGTCCAATTGAGCGAGTGCCAAGCAACTAGGGACTAAGAGGAGTTACACAGCCCAAAGAAGGCACAAAGATGGGTTGATTGGCTCAACGAAGAAAAATGGGGACTTGGCCGAAAAGGAAATCCATGCAATTAATCGCTCTCTGCAAGCAAGCGAAAAATTGAGTGAGGGCTATTGCTCACAGAGAGGAGAGGAGCTAAGGCGTGAGGATTTGAGAAAGAAAGACCGAGCACCACTTTCACCAAGAACTTTGAAGCTCGGCAATGGCGGCAATGGCGACCGAAGGTGCAAATTCGAAATTGAGCTCAAGCAACACACTAACAGTGGCTCTGGAGCTCAAGGGTGTTCAAAGGAAGATAAGGAAGCCACTGGAGGAGTTTTATAGGCGAAGAGCAAGGAAGAAGCAGCGGGAAGAAAAATGGCCGCCTTTGTGTTGAGGTCGATGAGGCGATGGGAGCACGTGCACTCGAGGAGGGCGACGACCATGGAGGCGGCGACGGAAGCATTAAATCTTTGAGTCGTTGGCCAAAAGTCGAGAGACCGGCGACACGCCCGCCATTTTCACCCTCTATCGTTGATCGTGGCCGCGCGCGCAAGCGAGGAAGGCGACAAGCGGCGGCCGTTGGATTTAATCGGACGGTGAGATAGATCGGTTCGATTATAACGATTCAAACGCTCTCTTGATCTCGGGCGTTGATTTGGATCCTACGGTTCACGCGTTGCGCGAGGCGTTGGACGGTCCGACGTTCACGCGATCGTGGACCCTTGATTTAGAATCAGCGGTTCGAATGGATCGCGGCGTTCGGATGGTCCGAACGTTCACGCGATCGTGAACCGTTCGATGCCGATCCAACGACGCACAATGCTCGCGCTCGATCGACCGCGCCGGTGCAGTTAGTTGACTGGACCGAGTCAATTTGCTTGAGCCCGAGTCTGACTCGAACCCAAGGAACAGTGAAAACCAACTAGGGTTTGAATTAAAGGCTGATTTTTGAGAATTTGTTTAAAGTATCAAACCAGCTCAAAAATTATGAAATTGTAATCGGAGCTTCTTGATGAGGAAGAAGGAACCTTATATAAAATTTTCAGAGATTTTTATGCACTGCATTTTTCTCTAAAAATTCCAGAAGGCTATTTTAGGAGTTTGACTAATGTTTGACTTGTCTCAAAAAATTATCAAATAATTTCTGAAAATTATGAAATAATTCTGAGGTGTTAAACATCAACCCTAGACCCAAGAAAATTATTTCCAAAGGTTGGGCACAAGGTTTTCAGGAAGGAGATTTGGGTTGGTGTCCAAATGGCAATTTGATTTTTGATTTCACATAATTCCTTTACAAAAATTATGGAACTGATTACAAAAATCAAGATCAGAGAAAAAGTTTTAATTTCTCCTCATTTTTATTACATTTGAAACACAAACCCGATTTGGGATGTTACAAAACCTCCCCCCCTTACAAAAATCTCGTCCCGAGATTTGGCTCACTCGAAAAGAAAGATGGATAGTCCGCCTGAGACGATCTTCCCTTTCCCAAGTAGCCTCATCCTCGGAATGGTTCGACCAATCGAACTTTAAGGAATCGATGGCTCTATTCCTTGTTCTTCGTTCGGTCTCTTCAAGGATCTGAGCAGGTGCTCCTTGTAGGTCAAATCTTCACGAACATCAAGAGTTTCCAACGGAGCTTCCTCAATTGGAACACGGAGGCACTTCTTTAGTTGGGACACATGGAAAACATCATGTACCCCTTCAAGTGCAGCTGGCAACTCCAACTTATAGGCAACAGCTCCTTTCTTCTCGATAACACGGTAAGGACCGACATATCGAGGAGCTAACTTTCCCTTGACGCCGAAACGTTGATGGCCCTTCAAAGGAGAGACTTTGAGATAAACAAAGTCATTAGGCTCAAAGCTCAACTCACGACGACGGCGATCCGCATAGCTCTTTTGCCTGGATTGAGCTGTGCGCAAACGATCACGAATAAGCTGGACTTGACTCTCGGCCTCATTGATCGAGTCCGGGCCAAAGAATGGTCTTTCGCCGGTCTCCGACCAATTTAGCGGGGTTCTGCACTTTCTCCCGTATAAGGCCTCGAAAGGTGACATGCCGAGACTGGCCTGAAAACCGTTGTTGTAGGAAAACTCGGCAAAAGGCAAGCATTTCTCCCAATTCTTTCCATAGGAGAGGACGCAAGCACGAAGCATGTCTTCCAACACTTGGTTGACCCTTTCGGTCTGACCATCAGTTTGAGGGTGATATGCGGTGCTAAAGTTAAGATGGGTTCCCATAGCCACTTGCAGACTATGCCAAAATCGAGAAGTGAACAGGGAACCACGATCAGAAATGATCGTCTTCGGGATCCCATGCAAACTCACAATTCGGCGATATAGAGCTCAAGTAGGGTCCCCCGCGAAAAGGCTGCGTCTTGACAGGAATGAAATGAGCCACTTTCGTCAAGCGATCGATGACGACCCAAATGGCATCATTTCCCTTAGGCGACCTGGGTAGACCGGTGATAAAATCCATCCCGATCGAATCCCACTTCCATTCAGGAATAGGCAAAGGCTGAAGCAGTCCTGCTGGACGCTGATGCTCGGCCTTGACACGACGACACACGTCGCACTCGGCAACGAACTTCGCAATTTCCCTCTTCATTCGGGTCCACCAAAATCTCTGACGGAGGTCCTGATACATCTTTGTGGCACCGGGATGAATAGACAAAGGCGAATCATGGGCCTCATGAGAATCAAATCCGCGAGCTCCATGTCCTTTGGAACCACAAGGCGTTGCCCGAACCTTACAACACCATGCTCATCCTCAGAGAAGCACTTGGCTGTTCCGTTCTTGACATTTTCCTTGATGCGGCTTATTCCAGCATCCGATTGCTGAGCGACCTTAATCCGATCTACCAAGGTTGGTTGCACAACCAAGGCAGCGAGGGAACCATGCTCAACCAAACCTAAGTTGAGACGCTGAAATTCCTTTAGAAGGGTGGGTTGAACTTCCTGGAGCAACAAGGCATTGCAATGCGCTTATGCGTTCGAGCGCATCGGCAGCGACATTAGCCTTGCCGGATGGTAGTGAATACCCATGTCATAGTCCTTGATCAACTCCAACCATCTCTTTTGCCTGAGGTTCAGATCCGGTTGGGTGAACAAATACTTTAGGCTTTTGTGATCCGAATACACTTCGCAACGATTACCGATTAGGTAATGTCGCCAAATCTTAAGTGCATGAATCACTGCAGCTAATTCCAAGTCATGGGTAGGATAGTTGAGTTCATGAGTCCTCAATTGCCTTGATGCATAGGCCACTACCTTGCCTTCTTGCATAAGGACACAACCGAGTCCTCGCCGAGAAGCATCGCAAAAGATATCGAAGCCTCGATGAATATCGGGAAGAACGAGGACGGGAGCGGTGGTCAAACGCTCCTTAAGTACTTGGAAACTTTCCTCACAAGCATCGGACCACAAGAACTTCTTGTCCTTCTTGAGCAACTCCGTCATCGGCTTCGCGATCTTGGAGAAGTTCTCGATAAAACGGCGATAATATCCAGCTAAACCGAGAAAACTCCGCACTTCGGTTACCGAAGTAGGCTGAACCCATGAAAGAACATCGCGACCTTGCTAGGGTCAGCGGCTCGCCTCTCGCGAAAGAATATGACCCAAGAAGGCCACTTCCTTCAACCAGAACGCGCACTTGCTGAACTTTGCATACAGCTGATGCTCACGAAGCTTGCCTAACACAAGCCTCAGATGCTCATCGTGTTCCTCATCGTCCTTGGAATAGATGAGAATATCATCGATGAAGACCACGACAAACTTATCCAAATACTCCATGAATACCGAATTCATGAGGTTCATGAACAAAGCGGAGCATTGGTTAAGCCAAATGACATGACGGTATACTCATACAAGCCGAAAGAAAGCGAAAAGCTAGCGACTAGGGGAATGGAATATCACCCTAACCGAAAGCCAAAAACAGCAAATATATAAACTTTGAAAAGGCTTATGAAAAGACTCCAAAACAGCAAGGAATCATAAAACCAAAGCTCAACTCCCCAATTCAACTAGCCCGTATTGAATGAACGAGTAATTGATTGAGAAGATAAAAACCAGAAGATTAAGGTAAGATCTAATACCACTTAAGATCAAGGCTAAATCAGCGAAAATAGTGTTAGATACATAGCTAACTAGTATCACATCTTACCCTTCTTTAACCCCACAAGTTTTAGTTGATTAAACTCTCATTTTCTACCCCATTAGAAACCATCGAGCTTGCTGTCCGGAAATTGAGGTTCTTTGTGGCGATTTCGCATCAAGCTTCCACCAAGTCTTCCATTCTAGAAACTTCAAAATCTGGCACACTTCAATTTGCCAAGCGCAACGGTCCCATCAGAAACCATTGAGCTCGCTGTCTGAAATTGAAGCGTGTGGTCGATTCGCATCCAAGCCTCTAGCGAAACCTTGATCCGAAACTTCAAAACCCTAAGCACTTCAATTTGCCAAACTCAGTGGTTCCCAAAACCCATTTAATCGATAACATTATCTTTGAAAAGGAGATGAGAGGAAAACGACTCTTAAAACTCAAATTAGAGTAAGATGAGAGGAGAAAGCTAAGATAGGTAAGGAATAAAATCTGATAATTCCTTAAGCTTTCACAAATCATTTGATACTTTTGAAAATAAGATTTTCCAAAATATCCTAAAGACGACCAACTTGGGTTACTACGGTCAGTATGGCTCGATACAAACCTTGTGAGACCCGGTTTATCCGAACCATGTAATGCTTAACCATCCACTTGGTCCTAGCATCACAAATCAGATAATCCGAGACTCGAGACATGTATACTTCCCAGAGTGCAGTATACACACCTCAATCACAAAATTTATGTATCAATTCCATTCATCCACATAGAACCGAAACACAGAATAGAACAGAAGTATTAACAATATTAAACCGAGTCATTACAAAAGGGAGGCCAACCGGCCAACAATAAAGAGACAACAATAGTTAAACAGCGGAAGCAAAAGTGCCATAAGATGGCTACAACAAAAGAGCCAATCAGTGTGCCTTTAACCCACAAGGCAACCGACCGGACCGCCAAGCTAGTCGCCAAACCCGAAGCACATCTCACAAAAGTGAGGCCCTTGGGGCTCACCTTGTTCCCTAAAACAAAAGCGTGTAGGCCAAAGCGGTGAGTACTGAATGTACTCAAGACTTACATGTGGAATAACAAACCTGTACATATACTACATGCAAGCTTAATCAACAGTAGGCTGTAGGTTTCGTTTTAGCATAAAGCAAGTTTTCATTTGCAATAATATAATAGATTGAAAGCAATTTAACAAATCTGTTTTTAATGTTCAAATAACCGAAAGAACAATATTAATAACGGTAAATAGACAACAACAGTCCTGGAAGTGACTAACCCAATAGTCACCACAACAATAGTATGAATTACCCATTCATACCAACCATGTCAAGTTTTAAATTTTAAAAACAAATGTTGTAGTCTAACTCTTGGAAGACCTCCCCAAGCGTGTCCATAACCTAGGGCGAGGCTATTCGAATAGTTTTATCCTGCGCAGGTGTACCAACTTACCCACATGTCGGACCGCCTTTTTGCCACATGATTAAGCACTTGCCTTTGGTATGCTTAAGACAGACTAAGTCCTACGAGGCGTTTCCAATATTATGTATTAACTCGAGTCGCCTGTATGGATAGAAACCCATACGTTGTGTCGGGTCGTGGCCCGACCTCGGACAACTACCCGTCACGGGTAAAGCCTTGGACAACTGCGACGCCCCTCGAGGTGGAGAACCTTCCCGGCAATCCCCACCACCGCACACCCAACACAAACACAAGAACACACAGCCTGTTTCACACAGCACACACACAAAACTTTTCCTCCTGCGACTCGGAGATAACACACGCCAAAGTACTAAGTCAAGAGGGGTCCCATATATCCCTCATGTGGTTAGTACGCAATAGTGCTTGGCTTAGTGTAACAAGATGTTCGGTCCTTGATGACTTGGGCACCATTCGATCACACCCAAAACACCACACCAACATACCATTATGCCCAAGTCCAAATCAGTTTTCATTTTCAGTTTTTGATTTGCAAAATTAACAAAGCACAAAGTGCTGGACATAATGAAAGAATAATAATTTTTGTGTGATCAAGACCATCGACTAAGTCGATGATCGCCCAAAGCTACCGAACTAAGCATGGCTAAGCATAAAGACTCGTATGCTACTAAGTGACAAGAGCTCATCCAACGAACTCTAATCACAGCAAATAACCTAGGCTCAAGTAGTAGAGAATAACAACATCCTACAGATTATGCAACTATAGGATCAACTAACCATAATTTAACACAAAGTAGCAATGCATACATACAGTTGAATTCAAAATATTAAACTTGTAAAATAATAGGATTAACATGATCAAACTGCTTGCCTGCTTGTTGTGGGTCAAGATGTTGCTGGGGATCACTCTCGGTATCAATGCGCTCTTCGGATCCTATCGAAAGAACCAAAAAGAACCAATAAGGCAAAAGAAACCGAAAAGATCCAACAGTCAACTTCAACAAAAAGCTCTCAAATTTTTACAGTAGAAAGAGCATGATTTTTATGAACTAATGCAACAAGAACCAATTGATTTGGATTCTTAATGCAAAAGATATGGCCAAAACCATTTTGCTCAGCTTTTATAAATCAAAATGCTACTATTCATTAGCGAAATTTTCTGGAGCTATACTGAGTTTGAAAACATTTCTAAATTAAAGTCTAGTTAAAAACATAATCAACAAAATTTGAATCAACCGAAAAGGATTTGAAATGAAATAGTTATGCATTTTACAAGTTATCATATTTTTCAGTTGACAAATAAATCCTTTCGGAAATCGGGAATTAAAGCGACGTGGCGAGCGAGGCGTCGATCAAAGATCCGACGGTCCGCGTCCCAGCGCTAACGCGCGCGCGCGGGATTCACAAATCCCTAAACGCTCACCGTTGGATCTGGATCCAACGGTTCACGTGGATCGGGACGTTCGGCGGTCCGAACGTTCACCCGCACAGGAGCCGTTGATCTTGGATCCAACGGTCCACACGGATCGAACCTTTCGGACGGTCCGAACGTTCACTCAGATCTGGATCGTTGATCTAAGGATCGACGGTCCACATCAATTCACGTTCAAAACTCGCGCCTGTTTTCATCCGACAAAACGACGGGGAAGAGAGGGTCATCGCCGGCGACTCTGGCCGCGGCGGTGCAAGCAAGTGCCCAAAATGGGTTGCTAACAAACTTGCGCACCCAATGGAACCAACAATTTTGGCTGCGGTGGTCTAGAACGCCGGCAAGCCGGAGGTGACAGAGACGACCGAAAATGGCCAAAAACGAAAATAGCAAATGAGCTCTGCTGCGGTCCAATTGAGCGAGTGCCAAGCAACTAGGGACTAAAGAGGAGTTACCTGAGCCCAAAGAAGGCACAAAGATGGGTTGATTCAGCTCCAACGAAGAAAAATGGGGACTTCAGCCGAAAAAGGGGAAATCCGCAATTAATCTGCTCTCTGCAAGCAAACGAAAAATTGAGTGAGGGCTATTGCTCACAGAGAGGAGAGGGAGCTAAGGCAGCGAGGATTTGAGAAAGAAAGGCCGAGCACCACTTTCACCAAGAACTTTGAAGCTCGGCAATGGCGGCAATGGCGGCCAAGGTGCAAATTCGAAATTGAGCTCAAGCAACACACTAACAAAGGCTCTGGAGCTCAAGGGTGTTCAAAGGAAGATAAGGAAGCCACTTTGGAGGAGTTTTATAGGCCGAAGAGCAAGGAAGAAGCAACGGGAAGAAAAATGGCTTCGCACTGTGTTGAGGTCGATCGAGGCGATGGGAGCACGTGCACTCGAGGAGGACGGCGACCATGGAGGCGGCGGACGGAAGCATTAAATCTTGAGTCGTTGGCCAAAAGTCGAGGAGACCCGACGCGACACGCCCGCCATTTTCACCCACTCATCGCTGGATGTGGCGGCGCGCCGCGAGCGAGGAAGGCGACAAGCGGCGGCCGTTGGATTTAATCGGACGGTGAGATAGATCGGTTCGATTATAACGATTCAAACGCTCTCTTGATCTCGGGCGTTGATTTGGATCCTACGGTTCACGCGTTGCGCGGCGTTGGACGGTCGAACGTTCGCGCGATCGTGGACCCTTGATTTAGAATCCAGCGGTTCGAATGGATCGGCGCGTTCGGATGGTCCGAACGTTCACGCGATCGTGAACCGTTCGATGCCGATCCAACGACGCACAATGCTCGCGCTCGATCGACCGCGCCGGTGCGATTAGTTGGTGGACGAGTCAATTTGCTTGAGCCCGAGTCTGACTCGAACCCAAGGAACAATGAAAACCAACTAGGGTTTGAATTAAAGGCTGATTTTTGAGGAATTTGTTTAAAGTATCAAACCAGCTCCAAAAATTATGAAATTATAATGGAGCTTCTTGTGAAAGAAGGAACCTTATATAAAATTTTCAGAGATTTTTATGCATTTGCATTTTCTCTAAAAATTCCGTAAGGCTATTTTAGGAGTTTGACTAATGTTTGACTTGTCTCAAAAAAATTATCAAATAATTTCTGAAAATTATGAAATAATTCTGAGGTGTTAAACATCAACCCTAGACCCAAGAAAAATTATTTCCAAAGGTTGGGCACAAGGTTTTCAGGAAGGAGATTTGGGTTGGTGTCCAAATGGCAATTTGATTTTTGATTTCACATAATTCCTTTACAAAAATTATGGGCCTGATTACAAAAATCAAGATCAGAGAAAAAGTTTTAATTTCTCCTCATTTTTATTACATTTGAAACACAAACCCGATTTGGGATGTTACAGTGACACAAGTAACTCGGTCCTTAGGGACCTGGGCACCTTTCCTTGTCACACCCAACAATCACACCAACATGCCATTGTGCCCAAGCCAAATCATTTTGTTTCATTTTCGGCTTTTACAAAACAAAAGCATAAAGTGCTGAACCAAAAATAAACAAAATGATTTGTGTGATCAAGGTCATCGACTAAGTCGATAACCGCCCAATTCTACCCTGTAGCTAAGCATTTCTAAGCATGACATCGCAAAGACAGTAAAGAGCATAATTAAATCACGGGCTCTAATTCACCAAAGGATGATAATAACTTATGGTTGTGGCGGGGATAACATTTTAATGGCAACAATGCATTAGGAATAGCTACCTCTAAACAGGCAAAAATAATTGGACACAAAAGCAATGCATACATATAGTTTGTAAACAAGATATTAGACTTTGAAAGTAATGGGACATTTATGATCAAATATCTTGCCTTGTCAAGCTCATTGTTTTGTTTGCGAGGATCACTGTCGATATTATCAATATTGTCGCAACCTATCGAAAGAACCAACAAGAACCAATAAGGCGAGAAACATCAAAAGATGCAACAGCAAAACTCAGCAAAAGTTCTCAAATTTTTACAGTAGGAAGAACATAATTTTTATGAACTAAAGCAACAAGAACCAATTGATTTGGATTCTCAATGCAAAAGTTATGGCCAAAACAATTTCAGTCGGCCAGAAAAGGAAAAACAGCACTATTCACCTAAGCAATGATTTTAGTGAAATTTTCTAGGATGATACAGCTACTGAAATTTTTATGATAAAACAAGCACCTCATAAGATGAACAGCCCCACAGGATTCATCTCATTTGGAGCTTGCAATAATTAGTTATGAGTTTTCTAAGATTCACTATTTTTCTGTTGCAAAGATAATCAGTTTAATGCTTACTTTCAAAATAAATCTTTTCTGCTACCGAGATAAATGAGCAACCTATACTGGAAATAAGTTTACTAAGAATGAAAAATAAGGGCACTGGTTTTATCATTTTTGAAGCTACAGAAAAATACTTATGAATTTTGGAAGATAAAACTATTTTTCAGTTGATAAATAACTCTACCCGAGAAATATAACCCAGATAAACGACGTGGAAGATCATGGGCCGAAGATCATCGATCCAACAGCCCACACGCGCAGCAACAGAGCGAACGCGCCAACCCTAAGCATCGACCGTTGGATGAAAGATGAACGAACCAGATGCCAAGGATGTCCGGCGGTCCGAACGTTCACACGTACGTGAACCGTTGATCTTGGATCCAACGGTCCACGCGGATCGAACCGTTCGGACGGTCCGAACGTTCATCCAGATCTGGACCGTTGATCGAAAATCGGACGGCCACGCGCGATGGCCTAGCGCGCGCGCGTCCGATCACGGCCACAAGAATCCGAGCGATCGATCTAAAATCCTACGGCTCAAACTCAACGTTAGCCGAAAGCTCTCTGTTTTTCGTCCGACAACGAAGATCGACAAAAGAACAGAGGCAAAGCCCGACGATGCGCCGGCGACTCGAGCAAAAATAGTGAAATCTAAAGCTACTACGATGATCGCAATAGCATGGAGTACCTTCTGAAGCAAGGAATTGGGCAGATATGGACTTACCAGAGCTGGAGATGACAATAACCAATTTCCGGCCGAAAGAGGGGAAAAACCAAATTGATAAGATTCCTGCGGCCAAATGTGAAATTGATTGAGGGCTAATGCGCACAGAGATGAGAGTAAGCGGAGGGAGCAAGGAATTTGAAAATGGTGCACTTACGAGCTAAAGAAGAAGATCACCCTTTACCGAAAGGGAAAACATAAATTGAGCTGCTCTCTGCTGCCAAAAGCAAAACCGACAGAGGGTTAATACTCTTCGAGAGGCTAAGCAACGGAGGAAGCAACAGGTTCGGATGAGAGGGCCAAGAACACCACTTTCACCGAAGAACTTGAAGCTTCAACAATGGCGTAGAGAGCAATATTTCACCAAGGAGCTCACTCGATTGCACTAGAAGTGATCTTTGAAGCTCAAAGGTGTTCAAAGAATGCTAAGGGAGCAATGAAGAAGCTTATATAGGCCGAGAGGGCAAAGGATGGAGCAATGCAACTTTCGGTCAAAAGCTTGTCATCCAAAGCGGCGAAGGGTTGGGGCGGTGCAGAGGTAGAAGACGACTCAGCAGTCGGCGGACTAGCTTTTAATGCTCAAAGGCGTTGGCGAGCGATGGAGGTGACAATGCACCGTGGTTCTTTGATCGTGCACGCTCTGTTGACTTCGCCGACGACGTGAGCGAGAGGAAGACGAAAAGAGGACGGCCGTTCGATCACATAGGATTCCAATCGATGCGGCTACTGCGCGCTCAAAACACTCGGCTATTCGATTCGGGGTCCGAACGTTCCATCGCTTGTCGACCGCTGGATCAAGATCCAACGTTGGTTCTCAGCCGCACTTCTCGGACGGTCCGAACATCCCCTTCCATCGCGGCCGTTGATCGAAGATCAAACGACTAACGCGCTTAAGTGAGTTCGTTCGGTCCGAACGTTCACCGTAGCGTCGGCGCTAGATTTAGATCAAGCGGCTACGGATCGTAGCGCCGAGAGACTGCCCTAAGGTGCTATTAGTTGATCTGGCTGCACCCTTGAGCTCGAACCAGTGTCGGACCCGGACCCGAGCAACAGTGAAACTGATTTTCGACTTAATTGGCTGAGCCGACTTTAGAGAATTATTTGGAATAGCAAACAAACTCCAAAATTCATGAAATTTTAACTGGAGATTTCTGACAGCAGGAGGAACCTTATATAAAATTTTCAGAGACTGTTATGCACTGCATGTTTCTCTAAAAATTCCAGAAGGCGATTTTAGGAGTTTGACTAATGTTTGACTTGTCTCAAAAATTATCAAATAATTTCTGAAAATTATGAAATAATTCTGAGGTGTTAAACATCACTCCTAGGTCCAATGAAAATTATTTTGAGGGGTTGGGCACCAGATTTTCATTGAGGAGATTTATGACCTGAATTTAATTGGGGAAATTTTGAGTTTTAATTTCCACCAATTAAAGGAAAGAGGTTTCAAACACTGTAACTACACATGAGGCAACAAAAGTTTTAATTTATCCTCATTTTTATTACATTTGAAACACAAACCCGATTTGGGATGTTACAGTCGACCCTTCTGTGATACATTAGATGAACAAAGAATTCAAGTTGCTATATACTGTTGGTTCATTGTCAAGAATTTAACAGGACTTAGGGTACTACTAGTTGTTGGATTAATTCATTTTCTTATGGATAATTATCAAGAAAATAGATGTAATGCAAATTATAGTATAATCTGTAGAGATATTCATCCTTGTATATGTCCATGAGTCTTTTTGTACATGGGGAATTGATCATCCAAGTGCTGTTCTTGTGTAGATCATCCTGATAAATGGTATGCTAAAGGAAAAAAGTAATTCAAGACTCATTGGCTGACAAAAGAATTTCTTCATATATGTAGTGTTGATTGAGCATCCTAAATTGAAAATATTAGAGATGTAACTCCCAAATGTATTGTGTGAGCATGAAAATTGTGAGCCAAAGTTTAGATTTGGTTGATTTATGCTCATGGATTCTTGTTATACGTCAATTCACTGTAAAATAATAATTGAAACGTGTACATACATATCTACATGTGATTTTGGATGGTGCAAAATGTTGCTCAATTGTTTGAAACTTAGTACAACAAGTCGTTACAATTTGGCTAATCACGCTTTTTCGGTGTTTGTGTTTGTGTTTGTGTTTGATTAATCACACTTTTCTTTTTGTTGGATCCAAATGTTACAATTTGTGTGTTGGTGTGTTACAAATCCGAAAAAGAACATGAACATGATCTCAACATGAACTATACGAATACAAGCAAACACATATGTGATTTTTGATGTTGCAAAATGTTCCTCAATTATTTACACTAAATCAGCACACAAACATGTCTTCAGAACCCTTAAGGATATTTCCGACATTTCATCCTTCTTCCGCGACTGAAGCAGCCAGTCAGCCAAACAAAAAAGCCAAATTGTCAAATGACATTTCATAAAAAGCTACAGCCATCAGCTACTGCTACTTTGTAGCTCAGAAAGCCAAAAACAGATTTTTCATAAAAGCTACAGCTCCCCCAAACAGGACCTCAATTTGTTTACACAAGCTGACTCAATTAAATGAGAAAAGAGAATGCTCGTGGTCTAGAGAAGAGAAAGAACAAAATGGTACTAACACACACTATGCTTGTAAATAATGTATTAAAAAATACAAAATGCTATCTCGAGAGTTTGATCCACGACTAAAGTGTATGTTAAAATACAAAATGCTGGAAACTATGAGTTTGTTTCCCGTGTATTTACAATTTTAGTTTATAACTGTTGTATTTCATTTCATTCACTTTTCTGCATTTATTAAGAAAAATCTCTCTTGTAGTTGTCAGTTCTTGATCAACATTTTCGCATCTGAAACTTGAGGTATAGTGTCGAATGATGAAAACCTATGGAAGTAAGACGGTGCCGATTTACTAGGTTGGCCTAGGTATCATGGGTATCCGGTGTTGACTAATGCTGGTTAGCCTAGGTGACTTGAAAAAACAAGATGCCGGTTAACCTAGGTTGGTGTGGGTAGTCTCGATACTTAGGGTGCCGACTAATCTGCGTAAACCTGGGAACCGTGATGATTCTTATGGTACACTGATGGCAATTTATTTTATTTTACTCTGAGATGGCAAACGTTGATTATATTTGTTTATATTTTTTGTGCAATTTCCCATATATTATATACTATGTAATAATTGCGTACGTAACTTATATAGATAGGAAGTAAGCGAGATGGCAGAGGCACCGTCTTCGCCGCCGTCACCGACGCCGCAGATACATAAGCGAGATGGTAGAGGAATATCGAAATTGCTCACGGCCGATCGACCATCACAGAGGTCGGTGGCGTTGGGGTCCTCTCGAGTCCCCAATCGGCGGTGAGATTCGGACCATCTGCGGGATACTTGCAAGGGAAAAGGTCCCTATCACCACACCAAAGTGGAAGTCTCGACAAAAGATCGAGACGCGCGTCTTTGTGGGAAGACCTTTCAAGCGTGTTCACTATCCCGTAAATGACATGAAACGCGTCGAGCGGCATGCCTTGCTCTCCATGTGTCACGCGTGGAGGACCTTCAAGAGCGTTCTTGTCACGCAGTACGTGAACAAGAGTGAGACGCCCTTCACGAAGTTTTCATTCTTGACGCGGGAAACATGCAACGCCTTTGTGGCTATGAAGACGACGGAGGAATTTAAGGAGCAAAGTGCGGCGCACAAAGCAATCCAGGCACGAAACACTCACCCCCACAGACTCGGCACCGCTGGGTACGCGGCTAAATCCGCGCAATGGGAGGCGGAGGAGGAGAATCTATTTCCTGATATCACACACCCGCGTTCCCGTACCTGGTTAAAAGCAAGGGCAAAAGTCTCCTCTGATGGCAGCGTCACTTTCCCAAACCAGGCGGACCAGGAAGTGTCCCAACGTGTTGTAAATATGTCGAACTACCTACTTGTTTATAAGTCCATAACTTCATAGTGACTATAATAACATGATGACCTCTTGCAGCGTGAATTGATTGCCCAAACTTCCGAAGGCTCCTTCCAAGAACACAGGGAGAAGGATATACTATCTACGGCCCTAGGAAACAAGGAGCACCCGGGTCGCACGCGAGGCAAGGGGGTTAACGTACCTTGGGTACATGGATTCGCAGACGACTACTTCATGTATAGAAGTAGGAAGAGATCCAAGGCCGAGAACGACAATCAGTTGGAACTGCTTAAGGCAGAATTTCAAGGACAGATAGCAAGTTTGCAGGATCAACTGAATCAAGTACTACGCAACCAGTCGCAAGGCGCCCCGTTATTGCGGGAACAAGTCCTCGACATCGAGTAGTGTCGCGTCCACGCATAATTTTGAACATGACGACGACCAATTACCGATAGACCGCATCAAGGTAATGTACATCTATGGAATGCACCAAAGATAGACCTATAGGACGCCTTAGCTAATTGCGTATCGTTTTGTAGGAGCCGACGGCCTGCATGCTCCAACTGAGGTTAGTTGGGTCCATTCCTATTGAGGTCGGGCGAGGATGGTGCATCCATACCGAGAAGGAGCGATGCAAAGACGGTGTCGTGTGGCGCATGGTTACGCAAGGGTGGAGGTGGACATGGTACATCAACATTTCATGGCCGTCCCGCCGGACATTCGCCCGAACGAAGAGATCACAACACTAGGGGATGCCGTACGCTTTTATCCATGGTCCAAGGCGGACATTGTCTGGACCCAGCAGATCCGCAATCTCGACAGACCATTCCTCTCCAAGAACCCTCCATGACTCCACCTCATATTTCGCCTCGAAGGCCACCTCATCGGTTCCGTGGAGAAGACGCCAAGGAACAACAAAAGCGTGCTACCGTGTCGGTTCCCGAGTCGCCTCGCAGCAAGACGCCGCCAATCGTTAAGGCCAAATCGAAATCGATTTAACATTAAGCCGCCTCCCAAGTCCTAGAAGCACGGAAGTACTCCATCGGAAAACCGTTGTGCCCTAACGCACAATTAGCCCACGCTGGATTTGCTTGTCGCTTTGCATGCACGGTACTTGCGAATACCGCAAAGAAGGGTGCGATCATCGAATCACCGTCGCATACAAGGATGAGCATTTCTTCAACGGGCCGCAACTTCGTGGTGGGCTTCAACGACTTATTCAACCTATTCAATCTCGAAGCCCTCGACGCCTCGCTTCTACGATGTTGGACACTGTAAGTGTGTACAATAAAGTTCTACATTCATGTAATACCGATAAATATCGCAACTCATTGCTTATGTATAGATACATGATGAAAAATGCCCGGGAAGGGCGAGAACCGGTGGGTTTCCTCGACCCACACGTGGTATCTATGCAAACCATCCAAGCAGACGTGACCTTCGTCGAGAACTATATAACGACGGCATTGCTTCTTCAGAATCGCAAGGACTACATACTGGTGCCCTACAACCAGGGGTAAGTGCTTCACTATTTGCTATTCAAATTTCATTTGTACTTAGGTTTAATAGTTATAGCGACATACATGAGTAGGTACCATCGATCCTTTTAGTCATTATACCCAAGAGGAACAACGTGATATATCTTGATTCCCTAGTCAGAAACGATCACGACTTCAGCATTCTGCAAGGAATACTCGACAAGTATGATCATTTCCTCCATACATAACTCTATTGTAGTCTTTCTTCGTTTGAAATGCCCGAGGATAATTTTTTTTAATTATGTAGTTCGTTCATCTCCTATGTTAGCCAACAAGGAAGATACAAAGTGGATCCAAATACCAACTAACACACAGGACGAAATTTCCGGTACGCGCTACAACACAATAATCCTATATATATCATACTTCATAAAAATGTGTCTTCAACTGACTATACGTACATATGTAATTCTATTTTTGCAGTGCCGCCAGCAAAAAAATGATGAGCTATGTGCATTCTACGTTTGCCATCATATGCAGCAAATCATTAGTGCTAAGATGAAGAATCCGGAGGTTTGTCAATCTCGAAATAATTTTTTGTAATTGTAAATTCAAATATATATCCTTACCATTTTTCTTGACCTAGCGGCAGGGTTTGATAATAGATTTACATGGACTCGTTGCGCAAGAGCTCGTGGAAGTTCGAGGGCAGCTATGCACCTTTATCATGACAGAAATAGTTAACAAAGGAGAGTTTCACTCCATCACGACCCGTAGATTCACGCAAACAATTGACTTAATTGTAATCCAATTGTACAACTATAGCAAAAATACTTCAACAAATTCGATCTTTATTAATTTATTTTGAGTAATGGTCAATTTGAGTTGTCAACAATTGATTCTCTGCGATGTATCTGTTTTTTGTACATGCTTGTTTTCAGAGGGCATGGCTAGCAATTCCGAGGTGGCCAAAAACGACAAACAATGTAGCTAGGATCGCTCGGTACCACGAGCGGTTTTATGTTGAAACCGTGCAGGAAGGCTATTACCACGAGCGGTTTCAACATAAAACCGCTCGTGGTAATAGCCTTCATAGACGATTTTAAAGTAAACCGCTCGTGATACTAGACATATCACGACGGTTTACTTTAAAACCGTCGTGATAACCACTTATCACGCAGCGGTTTTTAAAGTAAACCGTGCGTGATAAGTGATTATCACACGGTTTTTAACGTAAACCGTCCGTGATAACCACTTATCACGGACGGTTTACTTTAAAAACCGTCAGTGATAAGTGGTTATCACAGACGGTTTTAACGTAAACCGTGCGTGATAACCACTTATCATGGACGGTTTACTTTAAAAAACCGTCCGTGATAAGTGGTTATCACGAGACGGTTTACGTTAAAAACCGCTCGTGATAAGTGTTATCACGACGGTTTTGAACCGTCTGCGGTAATCGCTGTTATCACAGACGAATAAATATAGACGGTTCGAAACCGCCTCGTGATGACGATTCGAACCGTGCTCGTGATGACGTGTTCGTAGTAGTGCCTCCAAGAAATTTTATGATTTTTGAGCCGGTTTACTACCTTAAGTAAATCCTCCAAAAATCAGCTGTTTAAATCAAACCCTAGCTGGTTTTCACTGTTAATTGGGCGCGAGTCAGACTTGGGCTCGAGCCACTTGACTTGGTTCAATCAACTAACTGCACCGCCGCGGTCGATCAAGCGCGAGCATTGTGGGTCGTTGGATCGGCATCGAACGGCCCACGATCGCATGAACGTTCGGACCATCCGAGAGCGTCGATCCATGTGTACCATAGGATTCTAGATC
The DNA here is from genome assembly GCA_036346395.1 of Hsuehochloa calcarea. Lineage (NCBI taxonomy): Eukaryota > Viridiplantae > Streptophyta > Magnoliopsida > Poales > Poaceae > Hsuehochloa > Hsuehochloa calcarea. The sequence goes on along the minus strand of CM070612.1, from coordinate 4,434,160 downwards.
GATGACTCAGATTCACATGAACGTTCGGACCATCCGAACGCCTCACGCAGTGTGAGCTGTAGGATCCAGATCAACGGCCTGGATCGAGTGAACTTTCAAACCGTTCCAAATCGTCTCTTCTCATTTGAACCATTCGATTTAGATCCAACGGTGGCCCCGTCGACTCCTTCCTCAAGTCTGAGCGGGCGTTTGAGTCAAGCCATGGCGTAAGCAGAGGAGAAGGGCGCAGCGTTGGGTCACCTCGGTGATCACCTTTAAACGGCTCTCTCTGCTCGCATTAAATGCCTATCGTGCACCGCCCTCAAGCGTTCATAGCTCAACTGCTCCCGTCGCTCTCAAGTGCTCCCATGGCAGGTTTGACCCGAGAGGGTTTATTACCATTGCTCTCTGCCTTCTTAGCTATTTAGGCTCCATTGCTTCCCCGTTGGCTTCCTTTAGCATTTCCACACCTCGAGCTAGCACCTCAGTGCTTGTTTGAGCTTGAATCAACCGAAATTGTTTCGGCCGCCATTGCCGAGCTTCAAGCTCACGGTGAAGGCGGTACCACAGTGGGTTTTCCTCTCGAATTCTTGTTCCCTCTGCTCCCTCTTTATTCACTCAAGCTTAACCCTCACTGAATTTCACTTATCTTCCTCAGGGCTTGGCTGAATCGGAGATTCCCCATTTTCCGCCGAAAGCACCATTTTTCATCACCGAAGCAGCTCCAACCTTTCTCTGTGCCTCTTCCGTGCTAAGGTAGCTCCACATTAGTCGCTAGATGCTTGGCACTAGCTGTAACACCCCAGCCCAACACTGAGCCTAGAATGCCACCACACTACACTTTAAACTAATAATTTTCGACACACTATATAATTTCAAAGAAGAAAACAACAAGAATAACAATATCAATAGATCACAAAAGAACATGCATAATCATGGTTCAAACGATAATAAATAATCAAGTGGAATAAAACCAGGTAAACAGTCCGTAATAGCATCAACCAATGAACCCAAATTATTAAAACAAATAGTCTAGTCCAAATGATGTCCTAAACTTTATTCAACCTCTAACATGTCCAAGTGTAATCCAATTCTGAATGAAACGATTATGAAGGTAAATGATCATAAGTGGTCCATGTGCTCTACTCGCTCTCACCACGGCATCCTCGAAGATCACCTAAAGACAACAATAGAGCAAGGGTGAGTCCACGACTCAAAGAAACACATCGATATACAACGAACAATAATAAGTCAACAAGAATCAATAACCTCATTATCATCACAGTACTTCTATTTAATTCACATCCATTAATATCATGTATCAATGCAAATCTAATCTACATGTCCACATGCACTTCTTTCACAGATACGGTATAGCGTGAGTGAATGCTCGCGACAACATTCACTCTCAAGCCCGTTCCTCCATAAGGATCGGGACCTCCTCCACTCCGTGGAGTTGTGATCAATCATGATCACCTTCTCTTATGCAAAGATGCTTATGAATGCAAACATGCAAACTCCATCATAAACATCATATCCAACTTTTCATCATGCTTGTCAACAAAGATATAATCATACCAATTATTTGTTTACAATTAAACCAAATAAAAGCACAACAATAATGGTAATAGAAGATAAAGAAAACAGTGATCGATCATTGATCGCTGTCTACCATGCACTTGCCTTTACTAGTTGCGACGCACGACTTGGCTAGAAGATGGCAACAAGCACGACGCCTCTCCTATATTAAATACACAAACCTCAATACAAGCTTTAACCACAAGAATAGCAATCAATATACTTCGCTCCTACTCGTCCCCAAATATACCACGTTACGCGGTGCATCAAAAGTTACCCATTGCGGTCTTAGTACTAAAACGAACGTAACTTTTGACTCGAAAGTCCGATCACCACAAACCACCCCATTCTGGATTCTTTATAAAATTATCCACATTTTCTTAGATTACAAAGACTTCTAATTAAATCATCTAACCCTCCGTATTTAGCCCGGAAAGTCGGTCTGTCCGCTTCGGAATAGCAGTGTTACTAAATTCATAACTTTTGTTTTACTCAACCAAAACGCGCGTTCGCAGATTCTACAGAACCATTGGACAATTATCTATATCTTTCATGTAGATCAAAAACTCTAATTAGTCTGTTTACTATTTTTAATCCGCAGTCTACCAAAACAGCGCCGAAAGACGACAACCGTAAAAACAGCGGTCTTCCGAAAATCATAACTCAAATTCTACTTGTCCGATTGACATGTTTAAATATGTTATAGAAAGATATCGAAATTATCTACAATTAAATAGTAGATGACATTTCCAAAATTTGCCATTAAGATATCCGAATAAGTCGTACCGTAACAGCGAGGCTATTTACCCATCGCTTTTGAACTAATCTTTCTTGATACATTCCTTGCTTGATGGTACATACAATGCCACTCACACGCATGCAGCAGCAGCTCACATACCAAACTAGTTAACTACTAATATCCAACCAAATGCACTACTGAACTAATGACTACTACTAGTTATTGCATGCATCACTGGCTACGCGCCAAAAATTCATGCAGATTCCATTAGACCGATCCTAGCAAAGCTCTAACATATAGTCGACTACTAAACGCAACACTCTTAATTAATTAATGGAACTAGCATTAGCAGCAGAAAAACAAAAGGACACGAGCGAACCTCCCAAAAATAATTCTCCCCACGACGGCCAAATAAGCGTCTTCACGCCAAGATACACAAAGCGGCGGCGAGGAAACAAGCGGCGATCGCAGCAGTCTTCGGCTCGGAAAATGGCGCGGTTTCGTCGGGGTGGCCGGGACTCGGCAAGGGCCGGCTAGTGGCCACGCCTCGCATGGGCCGAGCCGATCCAGGCATCCAGCCATGCACGCGCGGGACGACTTGCAAATTGTGCCTGCCATGGGCTGAGGACGGTAAAGCTCACGACAAAATCAGCGGTATTTGGATGAACAATATTCTAGGTTGTACATACATGGCGCGATCTTTGAAAAATTAACCGCAGAGTAGTCTAGCGGCAAGGCATCGGCAGCGGATCGATCAAGACGACGGCGCACAAGACGGTACAAGCCGTAGAAAGCAAATAAGCGAAACGCGCCGCTGCTAGGGCGGCGATCGGCGCGACAACTCACAGAGAAAAGGTGCGCGCAGCGTGAATCGGCCGTGGCGGAAAGCGATGCGATCCAAATAGCGAGAAAGAAAACTTCAAATAAGAAGACGGCAATGCAAATACGATGAGGAATACTGGTGGCGGCGTGGATTAACCAAAGGAAAGAAAATGGGATTAGGGTTTCTAGAAAAACCACAATTCATTTATATAGCTCTAAAATTCTGAAATATTCTATTTTCCACGAATACTAAATTCTTTAATTACGCACAAGCCCTTAAAGACGTTTTTATGTATTCTATTCGATTAATTACGCACCGACCCTTAAGACGTGATTATTAATATTATTATTATTTTCAGAGTATTACATTCTACCCCCCTTAACGGAATTCGACCCCGAATTCTAATCGCCGATCTACTCAAATAAAAACCACACTGCTGAAATTAAACAATAAAATAACACGTACTCGACGTGAACAACTCCGGGTATTGCTCGCGCATGCGAGACTCCAACTCCCAAGTCGCTTCTCCCTCGGACTGATGCGTCCACCGCACCTTGACGTATACCAACGTCTTGTGCCTCAGCACTCATCTCTTCATTTTTCGGTACCCTCAACTGGCAGAAGTCGAGGGTACGGTCTTACTTGGTGTTCAACGGCTCTAAGAAAACCTTGTAATCCTGATCTCTCAAATACTACCTTGACATCGGGTTATACAAAATGTTGTGTGCCCTGCGCATGGACACGAGACGGTCCTAACGATACACTTTTTTCCAAAAAAAATCTCCACAACTTCCAGAAACAAACTAATGTAACTTGGGCCAAACTTCGTTTTGGTACCCAACCACACAATCTGAACATAACACACTGAACTCCTGTCCTGTCTCCCAATCAACCACTTCACATTTGCAAGGAGTACCTCCTTTAACCAGGAACGCACAACCAAACTAGTTTCAAACAAACTCTTTTGTAAATAGAACCCAACTGAAAACAAAGGATTCTCATCGCAATCACGCGTTACCAACTCCCCATCAGAATAGTCAAATCAAAAATCAAAGAGTCATCACAAGAACCTTTCCATTTTCCAAATAGGCTGTTTGCAAATAAACACCATGTAAGCCAAAAGAGAAAACATTCGAATGCCAAAATCAATCATTTTTTTTCCTAAATTAGAAAGACTCACATACCAACGTAAAGCCAACTCAAATTGTAAATGACCTCTGTCATAAACACACGGCTCAACCAAGAATCAAGAGGGTATTTCACTACCCGAGGAATCAAATTTTTTTTTTCTCAATTTTTTTCTTTTAGGAATAAACTCTCTCAAATCATAGGATTTCAAATCATCACACTAACTCATTCCTCTTAACTGGTAATCTCAAAGCGATGCTCAACCTGAGAGCAACAACCGCGCCCATTTAGAGAGACTCTACTAACCCATAAAAAGATACTATAGTCCCCTCCTCTACCAAAGAAACTATTTTTGACAAATGATTCCCAACACCTCAAATAAAATCTACACCCACAATCACATCACCACAATCTTTTAAGGATAATCAACTTGAAATTCTCTACACACACACACTGATTTAAAACCAAAGGATTCTATCAATGATCATCATACTATTTGGAATCCACTTTTATTCTACTACTTCTACACATGATCATTGGGCAACCAAGGTTCTAGCATAAAACACATGCTCACGTTCAACAGCCAGGACTCCTAAAGTGACTTCTGGTATACTTGATAGAAATCCGCATATTCGCTGTCTAGAATTCCCACAATCCAAACAATATCCTCAATCATTAATATCAACCATCATCACTAATCAATTGACTGCCCAAAACGATTTACTTCACTAATCTTGGACCCTCAATAAACCACACCATTCAATTTCACCTACATAACCTTGCAAAGTATACCATCACAATATCCCAACTATTCGATAATTCCAATACTCCACCATCATGAACAAATATTCTTGGATCACTATTCAGTATAGGTTCTACTAATTGTAACAATATAATCAGTTTTGTCCCAACGACCATAATTCCTTTTAGATCCAATTCTCTATGAGATTTATATCATGAAATGAATTCATCCTCTAATGTTCCTCAATTAACTTGCAACCTGTGGTCTCACAACATCATATACTTGACCACTATTAACCAGTTCCCAATATACACTCTTTAAGGTTTTGTAAAACAAATCGACTATTCCTTTCTCAAAAGAAGAGACAAATAAAAGATTTTTTTAAGACCAAATCACATTAATCACTTAAGAACCAATAAAGCTTTCCGACTCGTCACTTGCTCAAACCAATTTCATCTACCAAATAAATCATGAACTCCAAAAGTTCATGAATTCAAAACTCAAACCTTTCATTTAAACGATATTACTGAACGGCGATCAAATTACATTCTTTCTAAAAGGATCATCACCACACGAAGCCACAATCCCTTACGCACAATCTTACTAACATTAAGAATAATACACTCTTAACATGATTCATTATCGTCAACTCTTCCATTAATAAGCCCAAAAGTTCACCAAATTGTTCCGTACTACTTTACCATCACATCTTCAAAATGAGATTATACCGAACCATACAACCTCACTACAACAACTACTTTATATTAGAAGGATCCACTACACAAATTAAAAGGTTTTATCAAAACCCTTTCATCACGGATATGCTATTGTCGACTATTCCACAATTGTCTAGGTATAAGCCACCTATTAAATCACACCACTCAACTCTTAGTGATGCTCAACACCAAACTTTAACACTCAAAGAATTGCACTCCAACCATTGTTGTTATCAACTAGCTTTCTTATGATGTCTAGCTGCTACCTATTTTCATTTGCGAATCACTTGAATATTTACCAACACATATTCAGTTGTTCCTCCTCACATTTAGTTTTCAACAAAATCACCCTAAAACTTCAAAAGTCAAAATCTTCTCTCGATCAAAAGTCTCAACAACACTATAATCAAATTCATCGTGTCATTCTATAAAGAAGAACTATCCAGAACTCCTCCTGTAACTTCTAGATCCACTGGTATTCAATCCCTTCAACCTTTTGTACACAATTCCAATAATTAATCATACTAAGGTGTATGTAAAGCTATCAACCAAATATGATCACCAAGTGTCTACAGTAAAGATAACACCACAAATAATATCTATTAAGGCAATAACCTAGCATCTCCTCAAGTTTCCCTTTACACACAATTAGATTAATCCATTGGTACCAAATCCAATAAATTCAACAAACTAATCAATTTTAATGTCCAAGCCAGTTCATCAACGTTCCATACTTCTTAATAACTCTTATGACTCCAATTAGGTATGGACATACTCTTAGTCACTACTCAACTCGTAATTACTCTATGACAATATCAAATTAATCAAGTTCAATTCTAAGGATTTGGGTTAAGACCAATCATGCATCACGCTACAGATCCGACCTGATACTCATACCTTATCAATGAACTTCTATGTTTACCACCTCTAGCTTAAACATAACAAGTCAACCCAAAAGGATTTTAACTCTTTTCAGAAAAAGAATAGGCATTAAACTTCAGCACTCGAAATAATCCAAAAGAGATACATAAAGCCAAAGTTTTCACATGTTAAAGAACTTGCAATAGAAAACTTTCAGTATCCAGAATACCAAGTGAATAAATAAGTCATATTTTCCAATAGGAAGGGCGGAACTCCCACGAAAAGATCAATCTTGCTGTTAACCGATGTTCACACAAAGCAACAATAGATCAACAGTCATGAGAACAAGTAATGGCTTTATGGAACCAAAGGAGACCAATGAAATATCACCCGCTGTATTGTAAACACTATTTCAAGGAAAATTCATCAACCGCAACTATAACCAGAATTGCCCAAAATTCAAGCTCAAGGAAGAGAACAACTTTTATAAAGAAACTCACACACAATACCTATAACTACTGTAATCAAAGTAGCTACCTCTCTATTCCCATACCACGAATGGTGGTGTAACCTGGTAAAACCCAGGGCCACAACCACGATCTCAACTGCCTCAGGAGGGGGCCCCACAGAACCACGCCCGCGGCCCCGACCTCCACGACCGTGGCCACCACGACCACGTCGTCTATCCCTCGACATAGCTATCAATCACAATCAACATTATATAATAAGTTCAAAGGTCAAAATCAAGTCATACATCAATAAACAACATAACGGAAGCGTAAAAACTATGCTCGTACCTCTCTCTAACCTACTGTGCACTAGTGTGTCAAATTTTAGGTTAGATAACCATTAGCAAATTTTAGTTGATTTACTAAAACTAAAACAAATTTTAACAATTTTAGTTTGCCTATGTTGTTAATCTATTCACCACGGACCTAAAGCCCGCTCTGATACCAACTGTAACACCCCAGCCCAACACTGAGCCTAGAATGCCACCACACTACACTTTAAACTAATAATTTTCGACACACTATATAATTTCAGCAAGAAAACAACAGTAACAATATCAATAGATCACAAAAGAACATGCATAATCATGGTTCAAACGATAATAAATAATCAAGTGGAATAAAACCAGGTAAACAGTCCGTAATAGCATCAACCAATGAACCCAAATTATTAAAACAAATAGTCTAGTCCAAATGATGTCCTAAACTTTATTCAACCTCTAACATGTCCAAGTGTAATCCAATTCTGAATGAAACGATTATGAAGGTAAATGATCATAAGTGGTCCATGTGCTCTACTCGCTCTCAGCTACGGCATCCTCGAAGATCACCTAAAGACAACAATAGAGCAAGGGTGAGTCCACGACTCAGCAAACACATCGATATACAACGAACAATAATAAGTCAACAGTAATCAATAACCTCATTATCATCACAGGTACTTCTATTTAATTCACATCCATTAATATCATGTATCAATGCAAATCTAATCTACATGTCCACATGCACTTCTTTCAGATATACGGTATAGCGTGAGTGAATGCTCGCGACAACATTCACTCTCAAGCCCGTTCCTCCATAAGGATCGGGGACCTCCTCCACTCCCGTGGAGTTGTGATCAATCATGATCACCTTCTCTTATGCAAAGATGCTTATGAATGCAAACATGCAAACTCCATCATAAACATCATATCCAACTTTTCATCATGCTTGTCAACAAAGATATAATCATACCAATTATTTGTTTACAATTAAACCAAATAAAAGCACAACAATAATGGTAATAGAAGATAAAGAAAACAGTGATCGATCATTGATCGCTGTCTACCATGCACTTGCCTTTACTAGTTGCGACGCACGACTTGGCTAGAAGATGGCAACAAGCACGACGCCTCTCCTATATTAAATACACAAACCTCAATACAAGCTTTAACCACAAGAATAGCAATCAATATACTTCGCTCCTACTCGTCCCCAAATATACCACGTTACGCCGGTACCGAAAAGTTACCCATTGCGGTCTTAGTACTAAAACGAACGTAACTTTTGACTCGAAAGTCCGATCACCACAAACCACCCCATTCTGGATTCTTTATAAAATTATCCACATTTTCTTAGATTACAAAGACTTCTAATTAAATCATCTAACCCTCCGTATTTAGCCCGGAAAGTCGGTCTGTCCGCTTCGGAATAGCAGTCTTACTAAATTCATAACTTTTGTTTTACTCAACCAAAACGCGCGTTCGCAGATTCTACAGAACCATTGGACAATTATCTATATCTTTCATGTAGATCAAAAACTCTAATTAGTCTGTTTACTATTTTTAATCCGCAGTCTACCAAAACAGCGCCGAAAGACGACAACCGTAAAAACAGCGGTCTTCCGAAAATCATAACTCAAATTCTACTTGTCCGATTGACATGTTTAAATATGTTATAGAAAGATATCGAAATTATCTACAATTAAATAGTAGATGACATTTCCAAAATTTGCCATTAAGATATCCGAATAAGTCGTACACAGAACAGCAGGCTATTTACCCAGTCGCTTTTGAACTAATCTTTCTTGATACATTCCCTTGCTTCGGTGGTACATACAGCGGCCACTCACACGCATGCAGCAGCAGCTCACATACCAAACTAGTTAACTACTAATATCCAACCAAATGCACTACTGAACTAATGACTACTACTAGTTATTGCATGCATCATCGCTCTGCCAAAAATTCATGCAGATCCATTAGACCGATCCTAGCAAAGCTCTAACATATAGTCGACTACTAAACGCAACACTCTTAATTAATTAATGGAACTAGCATTAGCAGCAGAAAAACAAAAGGACACGAGCGAACCTCCCAAAAATAATTCTCCCCACGACGGCCAAACAGTAAGCGTCTTCACGCCGCATACACAAAGCGGCGAATAGGGAAACAAAGCGATCGCGGCAGCAGTCTTCGGCTCGGAAAATGGCGCGATTTCGTCGGGGTGGCCGGGACTCGGCAAGGGCCGGCTAGTGGCCACGCCTCGCATGGGCCGAGCCGATCCAGGCATCCAGCCATGCACGCGCGGGACGACTTGCAAATTGTGCCTGCCATGGGCTGAGGACGGTAAAGCTCACGACAAAATCAGCGGTATTTGGATGAACAATATTCTAGGTTGTACATACATGGCGCGATGCTGAAAAATTAACCGCGCAGAGTAGTCTAGCGGCAAGGCATCAGCAGCAGATCGGTCATGCGAGCCAACAAGACAAGACAATGCACAAGACAAAGAAAGCAAATAAGCAGCGACCACGCCGCTGCGAGGCGGCAATGCAAGACAACTCACAGAGAAAAGGTGCGCGGCAATGTGGAATCGGCCGTGCAGGAAAGCAATGAGTACCAAATAAGAAGAAAGAAAACTTCAACAAGAAGACGGCAATGCAAATGACGATGAGGAATACGGCTGGCGGCGGCGGTGGATTAACCAAAGGAAAGAAAATGGGATTAGGGTTTCTAGAAAAACCACAATTCATTTATATAGCTCTAAAATTCTGAAATATTCTATTTTCCACGAATACTAAATTCTTTAATTACGCACAAGCCCTTAAAGACGTTTTTATGTATTCTATTCGATTAATTACGCACCGACCCTTAAGACGTGATTATTAATATTATTATTATTTTCAGAGTATTACACTAGCTTGGACCGCAGCGGAGCTTCTTTGCATTTTTTGTTTTTCGGCCATTTTTGTCACCTCTGTAAACTCCAGCTTGCCGGCGTTCTATACCGCTGCAGACGCAAATTATGGTCCCATTGTGTGCGCAAAACTATTGCGGATCCATTTTGGACCTTAGCTCGCGCCGCCGTGACCAGAGTCGCCGGCGGTGAGCCCCCTTTTGCCGTCATTTTGTCGGACAAAACTTGGCGCGAGCTTTTGAACGTGGTTCGCTGTGGACCGTCAATCTTTAGATCTGCGACCCAGGATCACGTGAACATTCGAATCGCTCGAACGATTCGATCCGCGTGGATCGTTGGATCCAAGATCAACGGCTCACGTGCGTGTGAACGTTCGGACCGCCCGAACGCTTCGATGCACGTGAACCGTTGGATCCAAATCCAACGGTGAACGTATGAGCCGCGTGCGCGCGCGTTGTCCTGTGGACTTGGACCGTTGGATCCAAGATCAATGATCCAAGTTCGTCCACGTCATTTTAATTTTGGATTTTCCCGAAAGGATTATTTGTTAACTGAAAAATGAAATTAACTTGTAAAATGCATAACTTTCTCATTTTAATTCCTTTTTGGTTGATTGAAATTCTGTTAGTTATGTTTTTAACTGATCTTTAATCTAAAAATATTTATAACCTCATTATAGCTCCAGAAATTATTATGAAAATTTTAGTTTCAATGAATAGTAGCATTTGTGATTTATAAGGCTGAGCAGATTTGTTTTGCTCATATCTTTTGCATTAAGAATCCAAATCAATTGGTTCTTGTTGCTAAATTCCTTATAAATCATGTTGTTACTTCTGTAAAATTTTCAAAGCATTCGGAGAAAGTTTGATGATGAGTCCTTGTGTTTTCTTCGTTCTTATCGGTTCTTTTTCGCTTTCTCGTTACGTTCCGAAGAGCACATTCATAACCTAAGTGGTCCTCTGCAACATCTTGAACAGCAGCAACCAAGCAAGCAGTTTGATCATGTTAATCCCAGTATTTTTCAAGTCTAATATATTGATTTCAACTTGTATGTATGCATTGCTATTTTGTTGTTAAATTATAGTTAGTATCCTATAGTTGCATAATCTGTAGGAATTGATTATCCTCTACTACCATGAGCCTAGGTTATTTGCTGTGATTTGAGTTCGATGGATGAGCTCTTGTCACTTAGTAGACTGCGAATTGAAATCTCTTAGAAATGCTTAGTTTCGGTAGTAATGGGCGACCATCGATTTAGTCGATGATCTTGATCACACATCTAAATATTACTCCTTTATGTCCAGCACTTGTGCTTTGTTTTTTTGTAAAGTCAAAATCTGAAAATGAAAAATTGATTTGGACTTGGGCAAGTGGTTGGATGGTGGGTTATCGGGTTTGTGGATGTCTTGCCTAAGTCAATAAGGACCGAACATCTTGTGTCACACTCTGCAAGCAATTTTGCGTGCTAACCACGCGAGAGGGATATGGGACCTTTCTTGAGTTAGTACTTTGGCGTGTGTTATCTCCGAGTCGCAGGAGGTGGGTTGTGTGTGTTGTGTGAAAAAGGATCTGTGTTCTTCTGTTGGGTGTGCGGTGGTGGAGATTCCTGGTAGGCTCTCCACCTCGAGGGGCATCGTAGTTGTCCAAGGCTTTACCCGCGATGGGTAGTTGACCGAGGCTTTACGGTGACTCCGACACAACGTATGGGTTTCTATCCATACGGGCGACTCGTAGTTAATGCATAATATTGGAAATATCTTGTAGGACTTAGCCGTGCCGGCATACCTAAGGAAGTGTGCTTAATAGCTTGGCAAAAAGGCGGTCTGACGTGTAGGTACATTGGTACACCCCTGCAAGGATAAAACTATTCGAATAGCCTCGTCCTAGGTTATGGACACGCTTGGTTAGGTTTTGCAAGAGTTAGACTACAACTTTTTAAATTAAAATTTGACATGGTTGGTATGAATGGGTAATTCATGCTATTGTTGTGGTGACTATGGGTTTAGTCACTTACAGGATTGTTGTTGTCATCTATCTAGGGTATTATTGTTGTCATTTACTGTTATTTGAACATTAAAAAAATATTTGTCAACTTGCTTTCAAAATGTACTACATTATTGCAAATAAAGATTGCTTTGTGCTGAAAATGAAATGTAACACCCTGGCTATTCGGAAGCCAAGATGTCACACAAATCTAACAAAGATACTAATAGTACACAACATTACCAGGTTAATCAGGCTCAATCATCAATATCCCATAAGGAACGACGATCAATGATTAACAGATTCATGGGAATGAATGGAAAACAATCATAAAACGACGTACAGTAAGCATTACCAAAATTGGATTATTACAATCTGGAAATTTATCAAACAGTTGACATGACTGAAAGATAACATTAGTTATTATGGTTTGATAAAGGTGATGTGCAGCGTGCTGGACTACCCCACAAAAGGTCTTGCCTTCTTCATCATTTACCTAAATAAAATATACAAAGCAAGGATGAGCCAAAGACTCAGCAAGTACATTTAACGAATAACCGAAACATCAAGAGAACAAGGTAATCACAATCCACTTGTAAACACTTCTCTGAACATTTATGGAAATGCAGAGAATGGAATAATGCAATGAAGGAATGGACTGCTCACAACTTATACCGGTATAGTGAGTGACACACCCGTCGGTGTTCACTTAAGCCCGTACCTAACAAAGTCCGGGGACCCAAATGCCCTACGAAGAACGTTTCATACGGGTGTCCGAAACTGCCCACATTAAAATGGTGGGTCTTACATACCCACATTGAAATGGTTGGTATAATGTGCCCATACTGGAATTGATGGGACTTAAAAAATTCCACTCCCGTAGAAGGAAATAGAACAACATGAATGGAATGAATCAATGAATATGAATGCCATTAACTGAAATCACATGATGTATCCATTCGAAATGAAACAAATATCATGGACACATATCAAGAACATTCATTATCTTCTCTCACAAGAATTATCAATTGAACCAGAATCGACATCATGGACGAATAACAAGGACATTCACAAACATATGACATCATCAAGCAACAGTCGAAATCAACACATTTTGACATAAGGTACTTGCATGTAATGGAATATGGACGTTGCTTAACAATTCTCCAACTTTAAAACCCAGCACATCTCCGCCGTTAGTATCAAACATCACAGTTGGAGACTGAAGTTCTTCATGGCTGCGAGGCTGAGTCCGCCGTCCTCTATGATGAGCAGGATTCCCTTGTCGGCACCGTGTGATCCCTGTGGATAAGTAACTTTAGTTAGCTCATCCGACTCTAGTTCGGACGTAAGGATGGTGTCCATGAGTAGTGTCCTGTACAAGATGTTCCCGACAAGAACACTTGGATGTAGTTCGATCACCGAGGAGGGCTTACCAGAAGCACATAAGCTCCTGTCTTCGTCCTTAGTGGAGTTTAAAACATGGTCGACGTACAGTAAGCATTACCAAAATTGGATTATTACACTTGGATGTAGTTCGATCACTGATGAGGGCTTACCAGAAGCACTTAAGCTCCTGTCTTCGTCCTTAGTGGAGTTTAAAACATGGTCACAGACACCTCATCTTCTAAAATGGTCATGAATATGACCTAGAATGGACAGTCAGTGGCGTGGTTGCCATTTCGACAGCACAGACCACATTGGCGTTCCTAGAAATTTACTGTGATGCTAAGACTAGGTGCCACTTGTGTGGTATATGTGTGTTTTGTACACTTTATACACACTTTTTCAACCATAAAAACTACTCTCATTTGTTTGTATTTTGTGCACTTTATATTCATTATTTGTACCATACATGGTAATCTTAGAACTCACTATTAGAAATCCTCATTTCCCTACCACCACCAGCAGGATTCCCTCATTGGCACTGTGCGCTTCCCTTGTCTCCAAAATTTCCACAATTTCACTCAGCTCATCCGACTCTAGTCCGAACACATGGATGGTGTCCATGAGTAGTGTCAAGTATAGGATGTTCCCAACGTGAGAAGTATCCAAATCCTATTTATTATCATTAAAATGTCATGTATTCTTACCAGGAACGTCATGTGCTAGAACCTACTCAGGGACACCATCCTTGCGTTCATACTAGAGTTGGATGAGCTGACTGAAATTTCATATCCCCAAGGAGCGCACGGTCCCAATAAGGAAAACCTGCTCATCATGGGGGATAGTAGACTCGGCTCACAGCCATGAAGAACTACAATCTCCACCTGTGGATGTTCGATAGTAACATTGGTGTTGTGCTGTGTTGTAGAGCTTGACAAGGAGCTTCCTATGTTGTCGTCGAGGGCGATGGCAGGTGTTCGAATGCTGCGGCAGGATGAGGATAGCAAAGTGGCCTTCCCACTTATAGCGGAAGGGATATTGGCAATGCAACTGGACCCCGTGCATTGCAAGAAGTTGTTCGAGCACAAGATGCTGGAAAATATATATACATACAAAAGTTTCTTTCTTGAAGGTGTTAACATCTATTTCTATCTTATGCATTTTAATTCATCATCATACACTATGATTTACATCTATATTGATTTGTAACAATTGTAATTGTAGTATCTGATAATTTTTTTAATAAATAGCATGTATTAAAATGTGTGTATTACATATACAAATTTTGACAAACTTAATGTCTAATATTGCAATGTTCTAGTTTATGTGTGGTACTGTTGTTCTTGTGGGTGTGCCATTCTTCTATTATCTAATTAGGCACCAACAAAGAAATCAATATTCACCTTTCGCCCAGAATTTATACCATGCTCCATGGGTTATATCACGTTCTTTTGGATGGACTAATATTTGGTTGTTGCACTATTAATTTATTGATCATTATGCATGCTGGACTGGATTTGGATGAGTTGACTGAAATTGTGTATCCACCGGGAGAACACGATCCCGACGAGGAAAATATTCTCATCGTGGAGGACGGCAGACTTGGCCTCGTAGCCATGAAGAACTTCAGTATCCACCTGTGACGTTCGAATGTTAGGACCGGATGAGGATGGCAAAGTGGCCTTCCCGCGGATGGGGGATAGGATATCTACACTGCAGCTAGAGATCATGCATTGCAAGAAGCTGTTTGAGCACAAGATGCTGGAAAATTTAGATCGATACAGAAGTTTCTTTCTTCAAGGTGTTAACATCTATTTCTATCTCATGCATTCTAATTCATCATCATACACTATGATATACTTTTGTATTGATTTTTAAAAATTGTAATTGTAGTATCTGATAATTTTTTTAATAAATCACATGTGTTAATATACAAATTTTGACAAACTTAATGTCTTATATTTCAATGTTCTAGTTTATGTGTGGTACTGTTGTTCTTGTGCATGTGCCATTCCTCGGTTATCTGATTAGGCACAACCATCAAAATCAATCTTCTACTTTTGCCCAGAATAAATACCTGAAGGACCGAAATGGCAACAGAGGGGGGGGGGGTGAATGGTGCCTTCTAAAATTAAGATCCTTCCCTCTCAAGTGTCCACACAGCAACCCAATACACTCTAATAATCATAAAATGAGAAATGAATCAAATCCAAGAAGTTAAACAAAATCTGGGCAGTTCTGTCAGAAATCGGAAGTTCCAATTATCCCTGCGGTAGTTCCGATCACCCATGCGGAAGTTCCCAAATTTCTGGGCTGCTCCTTTTTCGGCAATCGGAAGTTCCGGTTCTCGGTCACGGAAGTTCCGCGACCGCAGTAGTTCCGCGCTAAACGGAAGTTCCGATTGCTACTGATCAAGAACAAAGACGTCTCGAATTTGCCAAAAAATTCGAAATACTCACGATTTGCTGCTCTTCCGGGTCAATTCTCACAGTACATCATCCTAAACATTATATTGACCTCGTTGAGAAGAAATTTCAGACAAAGATGCACTAATCAAAGGAAAATCAGATTTCTTGAGAAAACTTGACAGGAGAGACCAAAAACCAAAATTCGCAAGATACTTGGATTCTTGGCTTATGAAACTTTGAGGATAGCTACTTAATAGCCTCAGAACTCAACATGTCAAGTTTCAAGCCATCTCAAGAGAGGAACAAAGAATTTCACCAAAAACCTAGAAAAGAGAAGTGACGAACAGAGGCACACACAGAGAAAGAAACTTCAGAGATTTCATTTCTTGAAACCAAGAATTACAGAAGGGTTCTGATACGTAAAGACATTAGCACAAAAGAAATGATTAAAAGAGACTTAATCCATCCTCTCCCTCTCCATCTCAAGAACACAAGAGAGAGAGACAACAGGGAGTCAAGATGAGAAAAACTAACGTGAACACATCTCCTGCTCTGCTTTCTCCCAACAACTAAAGGCACAAAGCAAAACAACCTCCCAAAGACTCTTTTGACTCTAGCAAAACCCTAATCCTTTCTCTAGTGTCCTACCAACTAAGGAGACATCCCCTCCTTATATAGGCGCCGACTAACGGGTTGCAAACCCGTTATGCCATATAAAATCCGAACGGAGCCCGCTCTCGCTTATGTAGCCTTGTGAAATTACCATTTTGCCCCTAGTGCACCTTCTGGGATACTCCCGCATTCCTTGTTGTCCACGACTCGCAACCACTTCGAGTTCACGCCGTCTTCGACACATCTCGACCGTTCTGACCTCAACGTCACCTGCATCTAGTCCGGTCACCTAGTGTCTAGCCACGACTCCGCCTCGACGTCCTGCAGCCAACATAGACAAGAAACACATCACATAGCATTGTTCGAGATAATGGAATTAACATTTGTACTTGTCTCAAACTCATACACGAACCACACAACTCAAAACCAAAAATTATGCACGCACTGCTCAGGTCTGCGCACAATCGGAAGTTCCGCCTTCCCCCGATGATCGGTACTTCCGCTTTCCTATGATCGGTACTTCCGCTTTCCTAGCGCGGAAGTTCCGCACAGTACAAAATCAAAACAGCAGCAGCACAACAGTAGTGAACCAAAACACAAACTTTTCAACAAAAGTGTCAAATACTCATCACTCGCATGGGGACACCTCTCACATGGTCTCTCAATCTCCCCCTTGATGAGTATATTGACAAACACTGAAAAAGCATAAAGTTGAGTTTGTGATGATGATCAAACATGGTCTAAACTAGGAACAAGGAAGCTCAAGACCATGTTGACAAAAGAGAAAGACTGGAGCAGACAATGAAAGAGCAAATTTTTCTGCAAAACTCCTGAAGACTTTTTCTCTTCAAAATTCTCCCCCTTTTGGCAATAAACACATCAAGATGCATTAAAGAGAGAAAATAACTATATGTTATTCATTTTATGCATTTGGAGCCATGAAGATTATCCAAAATGACTATTAGAGTATTACACCAAGCCATAACACATCAGAATGCTATCAAGATCATGACAATTGACGTATAGAGTAGCTAAACCAAGGAAGTCATAATCTGAGAATTGGTCCAATTTCTTAGCATGTCAAATCAACCAATATTATAGTCTAGCTAAAGGTATCCAAGGATGATACAAGCCACGTAAAGTAATCTAAGTGGAATCAAGAAGCGAATATTGAACAGTTTTAGAGAGTTACTAGTTTTAAGAATGACTCAATTCATCAAGTACTTGGTCTGTTTGAAGATAAGCAACTTTAGCACATTTTTGTTTTTCTGAAAAACATTTATGGCTTTATCTTAGTAAAGCAAGTCCTGGACTGTGAGACCCCGGTTTATTGGGCTTGTAATGCTTAACCATCCATTTGGTCCTAGCATCACAAATCGAATAAACCGAGACTCGAGACATGTATACTTCCCAGAAATGCAGTATACACACCTCTTTCCAAAATTCATGCATCAATTCCATTCATTCACATAGAACCGAAGCAAAGCAACAAACCAGAGGATAACATAAATAAAGGATAGTTATTACAAAAGAGAGGCCGACCGGCCAAATGACATATACATATAGAAATTGAATAGCGGAAGCAAAAGTGCCATAAGATGGACATAAACCAAAAGAGCCAATCAGTGTGCCTTTAACCCACAAGGCAACCGTCAGGACCGCCAAGCTAGTCGTCGAATCCACAGCACATCTCACAAAAGTGAGGCCCTTGGGGCTCACCTTCCTCCTCTGCAACAAATAGTTAAGCAAAGTAAATGAGTACAAAATTTGTACTCCGCAAGACTTACGTGTAGAGTAACAGACCTATACGTATGCTACATGCAAGCTTATTTAAGTGGAGGCTGTATGTTTCATTTTCAGCACAAAGCAGTGTTTATTTGCAATAATGTAGTACATTTAAAAGCAAGTTAACACATCTTTTTTTAATGTTCAAATAACCGTAAATGACAACAATATAACAATAGATAGATGACAACAATAATCCTGGAAGTGACTAACCCATTAGTCACCTCAACAATAGCATGAATTACCCATTCATACTAACCATGTCAAATTTTAATTTAAAATGTTGTAGTCTAGTTCTTGCACGACCTTACCAAGCATGTCCATAACCTAGGACAAGGCTATTCGAATAGTTTTATACCCTGCAGGGGTGTACCAATGTACCCACACGCCAGACCGCCTTTTTGCCACAAGATTAGCAAACTTCCTTAGGTATGCCGGCACAGCTAAGTTCTACGAGACATTTCCAATATTGTGTATTAACTACGAGTAGCCCGTATGGATAGAAACCCATACGTTGTGTCGGAGTCATTGTAAAGCCTCGGTCAACTACCCATCTCAGGTAAAGCCTTGGACAACTACAATGCTCCTCGAGGTGGATAGCCTACCCGGAATCTCCACCACCGCACACCCAACACAAGAACACATATCCTTTTTCACACAACACACACAACCCCCTCCTGCGACTCGGAGATAACACACGCCAAAGTACTTAGTCAAGAGAGGTCCCATATCCCTCTCGCGTGGTTAGCACGCATAAGCGCTTGGCTTAGTGACACAAGTAACTCGGTCCTTGATGACCTAGGCACCATTCCATTCACACCAACAGATCACACCAACATACCATTGTGCCCAAGTCTAAAACAATTTGATTTTCAGTTTTTGACTTTACAAAATTAACAAAGCACAAAGTGCTGGAAATAATGGAGTAATAATTACATTTGTTTGATCGAGGTCATCGACCAAGTCGATGACTGCCCAATACTACCGACATCTAAGCATTTCTAAGCATGACATCGAAAAGACAATAAAAGAGCATAATTAAATCACCGGGCTCTAATTCACCAGCGATATTAATAACTTATGGTTGTGGTAGGGGATAACAATTTGAGGGCAACAATGCAATAGGAATAACTACCTCTATTCGGGAAAATTAATTTGACACAAAAGCATGCATACATATGATTTGTAAACAAGATGTTAGACTTGAAAGTAATGGGAAATTTTATGATCAAACTGCTTGCCTGTTTGCTGTGGGTTAAGATGTTACTGAGGATCAATAATATGGTCAATGTGCTCTTCGGATCCTAACGAGAAAGCGAGAAACAACCGATAAGAACGAATAAAACGCAAAGACCCAACAAAAAACTCCTTCCAAAAATTCTGAAAATTTTACAGTAGCAAGAGCATGATTTATAAAGAATTTAACAATAAGAACCAATTGATTTGGATTCTTAATGCAAAAGATATGACCAAAACAATTTTGCTCAGCTTTTATAAATAAAAAAAGCTACTATTCATTAGCAAACTTTTCTGGAGCTATACTGGGGTTGCAAACATTTTTAGATTAAAGTTCAGCTGAAAACATAACCCACAAAATTTGAATCTCCTGAAAAGGAATTAAAATGAATTAGTTATGCATTTTACAAGTTATCACATTTTTCAGTTGATAAATAAATCCTTTCGGGAAAATCAGAAATATCAAATGACGTGGACGAACGAGGAGCATTGATCTTGGATCCAACGGTCCGAGTTCCTGTGCTGACGCGCGCGCGCGCGTCCGCGAAACCCTAAACGTCAACTGTTGGATCTGGATCCAACGGTTCACGTGGATCCGAGCGCGCGGGCGGTCCGAACGTCCACACGCACGCGAGCCGTTGATCTGGGATCCAACGATCCATGCTAACTCGAGTCGAGACCGTTGATCTTGGATCCAACGGGTCACAGACCGAGACGCGCGACGAATTCAAATCTCCGCGCGAATGTGGGCCATAGATCTGAGGATCGACGGTCCAGACTGACTCACGTTCAAAACAACCGTCCTGTTTTCGTCCGGCAAAAACGACGGGAAGATCGCTTCGCCGGCGCTTTCGGCAGCGGCGGTGCGAGCAAGTGCCCAAAATGGGTCCCAAACATCATTGCGCACCTAATGGTACCAATGGATTTAGCTGCGGTGGTCCAGAACGCCGGCAAGCCGGAGAGAACCGAAGTGGCCCGAAATGCCAAAAACGAAAATGGCAAATGCGCTCAGCTGCGGTTCAAGGGAGCACGTGCTAGGCCACTAGGGACTAAAGAGGAGTTACCTGAGCGCAAAGAATGCACCGAGGAGAGCCGAAGCTGCCCGGGCGAAGAAGAATGCTGATTTCGACTGAAATTGGGTGAATCCGAATTCAGTTCGACCCTGAGCAAATTGAACCGAATTGAGTGAGTGTTAAGCTTCAGAGAGTAAAGGGGGAGCAGAGGGAGCAAAGACTTGAAGAAGAAAACCCCTGCTGCACCGACTCCACCGGAGCTCCAAAACCGACAATTGCGGCCGAAGGATTCTCGAGGATCTGCGGCTCCAGCGGACTTGTGAGTGTTAGCTAGAGTTGCGGAGGTGCTAAAGGAAGCTAAGGCAGAAACAATGGAGCTTAAATAGCCGAGGATGGCCGAGAGCAACGGCGATATCCCGCTCGGGTCAACCCGACCATTTGAGCGCGAGAGCGACGGAGCGCTTGGAGAGTGGGCGCTGAGGAGGAGCACGACGGGCATTTAATGCGCGCAGAGCTAGCCGTTTAAAGGCGACCGTGGAGGGGACTGCACGCGCGGCTTTTCTCCTCTGCGCATGCCATGGCCGAGCTCACGCGCGCGCTGACGGAGGAAGGAGACGACATGTCGACCATCGGATTGGAATCGAACGGCTGAGTTAGATCGGGTGGATTAAAACGATTCCGTCGTTCGGTTGATCAAGGACCGTTCGATGCTGATCCAACGGCTCACAACGCGCGCGCCCGAGCGACCGCGCCGGTGCGATTAGTTGACTGGACCGAGTCAAGTGGCTCGAGCCCGAGTCTGGTTCGGACCTGAGGAACAGTGCAAACCAGTTAGAATTTTAATTTTAAACATCTGATTTTTGAGGAATTATTTGAGGAAGCAAACAAACTCCACAATTTATGAAATTTTAACTGGAGCTTGCTGACAGCAGGAGTAACCTCCCATAAAATTTTCGGAGATTTTCATGCACTTAAGTTTTCTCCAGAAATTCCCGAAGAGGAGAAATAGGGTTTGACAAAATTTGACTTGCCTCTAAAAATTATCAAATAATTTCTAAAAATCATGAGATAATTCAGAGGTGTTACCAAGCCTCCCTAGAACTCAGGGAAAATATTTCCAAGGGTTTGGCACAAGACCTTTGTCACAAAGGTTTTTGATTGGAGTCAATTGAGGATTTAAATTTGATTTTCCATAATTCTTTTTAAAAGAATTACAAAAATGACTAAGGGCTTCAAGATGCAAGAAAAGTTTTAATTTTTTTTTATTTTCTTACATTTGAAACACAAATCCATATTTGGGGATGTTAAATGGACTAGGAGCCATCCACAACTGCCTCCTAAGCTTCATCCATTTTTCAATTCTTAACCATGTGCTAGATCCCAAGCCTTATGCGATCACTCCAAGCAACAGACTTAAGGAAGTGATCTTAGGTCATCCAAGACTCCCCCTGAGTTCATGTTTAGTGCAATGGCAAGCAGTCTAATGAGAAAGAGTTGGTGAGATCAGTTTTTTCGCACAAAAGGGATCATTTTTGCTTTTCATGTTTTAGACCAAAGATTTAATGATAAGTCATGCTTCTTAACGAACTGATATAGCCCAATCTAAAGATCAATAGAGATTCAAGACTCAACTCAGCCTACTTAACATGGCGAGAATCATAAATGGATAACTACAACAGACTAGTCTCAAGAGCTATCATGACAAGATTTTAATTCAAGTTGAGCAATTTTTAGTCACCTTATCATGGCAAAGACTAGACTACACATAAAAAGTCATGATAAATCTGGCAATTTAGCACAGGTCATGGCAAGATGGAAGACATTGAAAACAGATCATAAGGGATAACAATCAGGGCTCCATGTAATTATATTACAATGCAAAATGAAATGCAAGAAAATCCAGATCCCCTTCAGAATGAGATGCACTTTTATTTCAGGTTGAGTTATGTCAATTTTAAGAACTAGAAGATCCAAGATGAACTCTCCCTGAACCAAAGGAACAAAAATGAGAAACTGGCAAGAGAAATAGAAAACGCAGTCCTTAGAGCATAGATAAGATATAGAGGATACTATGGCTCAGACTGATTCTCATCTACCCCATATGACTCCAGGACAATCAGCTGGTCAATTAACACACTAAGGAGCAAACACTATCCCTGTCTACCCAAGGGTGGCCTGTAACATCCCAAAATTGGTTTGTGTTTCAAATGTAATAAAAATGAGGAGAAATTAAAACTTTTTCTCTGATCTTGATTTTTGTAATCAGTTCCATAATTTTTGTAAAGGAAATTATGTGAAATCAAAAATCAAATTATCATTTGGACACCAACACAAATATCCTTCATAAAAATCTGGTGCCCAACCTTTGGAAATAATTTTTCTTGGGTCTAGGGTTGATGTTTAACACCTCTGAATTATCTCATGATTTTTAGAAATTATTTGATAATTTTTGGAGGCAAGTCAAACTGGTCAAACCCCATTTTCCTCTCTTCTGGAATTTCTGTAGAATAATTCAGTGCATGAAAGTCTCTGAAAATTTTATGGAAAGCTCCTCCTGCAGTCAGCAAGCTCCAGTTAAAATTTCATAAATTTTGGAGTTTGTTTGCTACCTCAAATAATTCCCCAAAAATCAGATGTTTAAAATTCAAATTCTAAAGGGTTTGCACTGTTCCTCGGGTTCGAACCGGACTCGGGCTCGAGCCACTTGACTCGGTCGAACCAACTAACACCGCACGCGCGCAATCGGCGCGGGAGTTGTGAGCCGTTGGATCAGCATCGCACGGTCCAGGATTGAACGAGCGTTCGAATCGTTTAAATCGAACCGATCTATTGCAGCCGTCCGATTAAATCCAACGGTCGTCGTTCGTCGTCTTCCTCCGCTCGCTGAAGTTCGGCCGAGTCAACGATCTTTGGTGTGCACAAGATGCGCGCGAGCCGGTCGCATCTCCTTTTTGGCCAACGGCTCTGCGCATTTATTGCTCCCGTCCGCCGCCCCACGTCACCGTCTCCCTGCGATTACACTGCTCCGTCGCCTCGGCCGACCTCAACACCGCAAGCAAGGCCATTTTTCTTGCCGTTGCTCCCTCTTGCTCCTCCGCCTATAAGACTCTACCCGAGGCTTCCTTAGCATCCTTTGAACACCCTTGAGCTTCAAGACCCTTTGTTAGTGCACCGAGTGAACTCCTTCGTGAATTTTCTCTCGGCCGCCATTGTTGGAGCTCCGGCCTCTTCGGTGAAAGTGGTATTCCGGGCATCCTCTCTCAAAGCCTTTGTTTCCTCAGTTGCTTGGCATCTCGTGGAGTATTAACCCTCTGTCAATTTGGCTTTTGACAGAGAGGAGCAGCTCAATTTCGGACTTCCCCCTTTTCGACCGAAATCGCCATTCTTCTTCGCCCGAGCAGCATCGACTCTTCTCGGTGCATCCTTTGCGCCCAGGTAACCCTCTTTAGTCCCTAGTGGCCTGGCACCAGCTCCCGTGGACCGCAGCTGAGCCGTTTGCATTTTTTCGTTTTCGGTCATTTTTGCTCACTTCGGTTCTCTCCGGCTTACCGGCGTTCTGGACCACCGCAGCTAACGCCGCTGGTACCATTGGGTGCGCAAGAGTATTAAGGACTCATTTTAGTCGTTTGCTCGCACCGCCGCGGCCAGAGCCGCCGGCGGCGAGCCGTTCTCCTCCGACATTTTTGCCGGACGAAACTAAGACGTTGGTTTGAGCGTCGTCATTTTGGACCGTCGATCCTAAGATCTGCGGCTCGGGATCGCGCCAAAAATTGAGTCTGCGCGCGCTCGGCTCGTGGTCCGTTGGATCCAAGATCAGCGGCGCAGATCGTAACGAACGTTCGGACCACCAACCTCGGATTCACGTGGACCGTCGGATCCGGATCCACGGCTCGCGTGCGCATGAACGTTCGGACCACCGAACGCTCTAGGCCACACGAACCGTTGGATCCAGATCCAACGGTTAACGTTTGAGGTTTCGCGCGCGCGCGCGCGTCAGCGTCGGAGCTTGGGCCGTTGGATCCTGGATCAACGTCCCAGGTTCGGCCACGTCGTTTTGATTTCTGAATTTCCCCGAGAGGATTTATTTATCAACTGAAAAATGTGATAACTTGTAAAATGCATAACTAATTCATTTCAAATCCTTTTCGGTTGATTCAAATTTTGTTGGTTATGTTTTTAACTCATCTTTAAGTTAAAAATGTTTCCAACCTCAGTATAGCTCCAGAAAATTTTGCTCATGAATAGTAGCATTTTTGATTTATAAAAGTTGAGCAAAATTGTTTTGGTCATATCTTTGGCATTAAGAATCCAAATCAATTGGTTCTTGTTGCTAAATTCATTATAAATCAAGACCTTGCTACTGTAAAAATTTTAGAATTTTTGGAGGAAGTTTACTGTTGGGTCTTTGTATTTTATTCGTTCTTATCGATTGCTTTTGCTTTCTCGTTAGGATCCGAAGAGCACATTCATAATATTGTTGATCCTCAGCAACACCTTGACCCACAGCAAGCAGGCAAGATATTTGATCATGAATGTCCCATTACTTTCAAAGTCTAATATCTTGTTTACAAACTATATGTATGCATTGCTTTTGTGTCCAATTATTTTTGCCCTGTTTAGAGGTAGCTATTCCTAATGCATGGTTGCCATGAAAATGTTATCCCCTGCCACAACCATAAGTTATTAATATCGCTGGTGAATTAGAGCCCGGTGATTTAATTATGCTCTTTTATTGTCCTTGCGATGTTATGCTTAGAAATGCTTAGCTACCGGTAGAATTGGGCGGTTATCGACTTAGTCGATGACCTTGATCACACAAATCATTTTGTTTATTTTTGGTTCAGCACCTTATGCTTTAGTTTTGTAAAAACCGAAAATGAAACAAAATGATTTGACTTGGGCACAATGGCATGTTGGTGTGATTGTTGGGTGTGACAAGGAAAGGTGCCCAGGTCCCTAAGGACCAAAAATGTTGCTTGCGCCATTGATCCAAGTACTTTTGCGTACTAACCACATGAGGGTTATATGGGACCCCTCTTGACGTAGTACTTTGGCGTGTGTTATCTCCGAGTCGCAGGAGAGGGTTGTGTGTGTTGTGTGAAACATGATATGTGTTCTCTGTGTTCTTGTGTTGGGTGTGCGGTGGTGGAGATTCCGGGTAGGCTCTCCACCTCGAGGAGCGTCGTAGTTGTCCAAGGCTTTACCCGGGAAGGGTAGTTGACCGAGGCTTTACGATGACTCCGACACAACGTATGGGTTTCTATCCATACGGGCGGCTCGTAGTTAATACACAATATTGGAAATGTCTCGTAGGACTTAGCTGTGCCGGCATACCATAGGAAGTGTGCTTAATCATGTGGCAAAAAGGCGGTCTGACATGTGGGTAAGTTGGTACACCCTGCAGGGATAAAACTATTCGAATAGCCTCGTCCTAGGTTATGGGCACGCTTGGGGATTTCCCGCAAGATCTAGACTTCAACAACTGCTTTTGTTTTAAAATTAAAACTTGACATGGTTGGCATGAATGGGTAATTCGTGCTATTGTGGTGACTAATGGTTTAGTCACTTCCAGGACCGTTTTACTGTTGTTGATACTTGATTACTACTGTTTTTATCAAATAAAATCAGATTGCAAAATTGCTTTTAATCTATTACATTATTGCAAATAAAACTTGCTTTATGCTTAAAAAAATTGAGTCCTAACCTGCTCCACTTAAATAAGCTTGCATGTAGTTATTGTATAGATCTGTTATCATTCTTATATATCTTGCGAGTACATTCAAAGTACTCACCCAGTTTTTGCTGGGCTGCTTTTATTTGCAGAGGAAGAAGGTGAGCCCCAAGGGCCTCACTTTTGCGAGTTGTGCTGTGGATTCGACGACTAGCTTGGCGGTCCGGTCGGTTGCCTTGTGGGTTAAAGGCACACTGATTGGCTCTTTTGTTTTATAGCCATCTTATGGCACTTTTGCTTCCGCTGTTAAATTTCTTTATGTATTTGTCATTTGGCCGGTCGGCCCCTCTTTTGTAATGACTATCCTTTATTTATGTTATCTTTGGATTGTTGTTTACGTTTCGGTTCTATGTGGATGAACGGAATTGATGCATGAACTTTGTAAAGAGGTGTGTATACTGCACTCTGGGAAGTATACATGTCTCGAGTCTCGGATTATCTGATTTGTGATGCTAGGACCAAGTGGATGGTTAAGCATTACAAGCCAGATAAACCGGGGTCTCACATGGCCCGACCCTCGCTTGAACCTATAAGAAGTGAGTAAGCTCAACCTAGTGAGAAGAGAAGCAGCTAATAAGTAGCATCCTAGAAGCACAAGATAAGAACAAGCAGTCTAAGCAACTCGGCAAGAGAACCACGCTAACCTATGCGGGAAGGACTAGACCCAATGCACCCAAATGCTATGCAACCAGAAAGCAGTAAGAGCATAATAAAATATAATACAGCAGTAAAGCACAAGCTCCCCCTCACAACATTCCATAAGGACAAACCACCCCAAGCTGTCCCCGTAGAGCTGAAAACCGAGAGCTATCCAAAGGCTTGGTGAAGATATCAGCCAACTGGTGGTCACTCTCCACAAACTAGAGCACGATGTCACCCTTCTCTACATGGTCTCGAAGAAAGTGATATCTGATATCAATATGCTTGGTCCGAGAATGCTGTACTGGGTTCTTGGCAATGCTAATCGCAGACGTGTTATCACAAAAGAGTGGAACACGGTCGATTACTAACCCAAAGTCCCACAGGGTCGAGACCATCCAAAGCACTTGGCTACAACAACTGGCTGCAGCAACGTACTCGGCCTCTGCGGTGGACTGTGCAACACCGGACTGCTTCCTCGAAGACCAGGAGACGAGAGAAGTGCCAATGAATTAGCAAGTGCCAGAAAAGCTCTTCATATCTATCCTACAGCCAGCAAAATTTGCATCGGAGTAGGCTCTAAGGGATAGACAAGAAGAGGAAGAGTACCAGATACCATAGTCAATGGTAGCTCGAAGGTACCGAAAGATGCGCTTCACTGCCTGGCGGTGAGATACGCGAGGAGAAGCCTGAAACCGAGCACAAAGACACACGGAGAAATGTATGTCTGGTCTCGAGGCTGTGAGGTACAAGCGAGAGCCAATCATGCTTCTGAACTCCTTTTAATCAACTGGCTCGCCGTCCTCATCTGGGTCAAGTGAGGCTGTAGAGGCCATTGGAGTTGACACTGGCTTACCATCACTCATGTCAAAGCGTCTCAGGAGATCACGAGTGTACTTGCCTTGGTGCAGAAAAGTACCTTCCCGAGTCTGTTTGATTTGGAAGCCAAGGAAGAAACTCAACTCGCCCATCTTGCTCATCTCAAACTCCGAGCTCATGACATCGAAAAACTGGGAAACAAGAGCATGCGAGGAGCCGCCAAAGATGATGTCTGTAACATCCCAAAAATGGATTTGTGTTTCAAATGTAAGAAAAATCAGGAGAAATTAAAACTTTTTCTTGCAGCTTGAAGCCTTGGTCATTTTTGTAATTCTTTTAAAAAGAATTATGGAAAATCAAAATCAAATCCTCAAAGTGACTCTAATCAAAAACCTCCTCGGTATAGATTTGGTGCCAAACCTTTAGAAGTATTTTTCCTGAGTTCTAGGGAGGCTTGGCAACACTTCTTAATTATCTTATGATTTTTAGAAATTATTTGATAATTTTAGGAGGCAAGTCAAACTGGTCAAACCCTATTTTCCCCTCTTCTGGAATTTCTGGATAAAATTTCAGTTCATGAAAATCTTTGAAAATCTTATGGAAGGTTCCTCCTTCTGTCAGCAAGCTCCAGTTAAAATTTCAGAATTGTTGGAGTTTGTTTGCTACCTCAAATAATTCCTCAAAAATCGGATGTTTAAAATTCAAATTCTAACTGGTTTGCACTGTTCCTCGGGTTCGAACCAAACTCGGGCTCGAGCCACTTGACTCGGTCCAGTCAACTACACGCACCGGTGCGACTCGGTCGGGCGCGGGCGTTGCAAGCCGTTGGATCAGCATCGAACGGCTCTTAATCAACCGAACGACGGAACCGTTGTAATACACTCAGCCGTTCGATTTCAATCCGACGGTCAGCGCGTCGTCTCCTTCCTCCGGTCATCTCGCGCGTCAGCATCGGCCATGGCGTGCAGAGAAGAAAAAGCCGCAGCGTGCCGTCCCTTCGTCGGTCGCCTTTCAAAGGCTCTCTCTGTGCGCATTTAATGCCCGTCGTGCTCCTCCCTCAGGTGTCCACTCTCCAACCGCTCCCGTCGCTCTCTCGCGCTCGAACGGCCGGGTTGACCCGAACGGTATATCATCGTTGCTCTCGGCCATCCCCGGCTATTTAAGCTCCTTTGTTTCTCCCTTAGCTTCCTTTAGCACCTCTGCAACTCTAGCTAGCACTCACAAGTTCGCTGGAGCCGCAGATCTTCAAGAATCCTTCGGCCGCCATTGTCGGTTTTGAAGCTCCGGTGGAGTCGGTGCAGCACGGGCCTTCTTCTTCAAGTCTTTGCTCCCTCTGCTCCCCCTCTACTCACTGAAGCTTAACCCTCACTCAATTCGGTTCAATTTGTCCAGGGGGCGAGCCAACTGATTTCCCCCTTTTCGGCCGAAACCAGCGTTCCTCCTCGCCCGGGCAGCATCGACTCTCCTCGGCGCATCCATTGCGCTCAGGTAGCTCCTCTTTAGTCCCTAGTGGCCTGGCACCTGCTCCCTTGAACCGCAGCTGAGCGCTTTTGCCGTTTTCGTTTTGGTCATTTTGGACCACATCGGTTCTCTTCGGCTTGCCGGCGTTCTGGACCACCGCAGCCGAATTCATTGGTACCATTAAGTGCGTAATGATGTTTGGGACCCATTTTGGGCACTTGCTCGCACCGCCACGGCCGGAGCCGCCGGCGGCGAGCCGTTCTTCCCCGTCGTTTTTGCCGGACGAAAACAGGACGGGTGTTTGAACGTGAGTCGATGCGCACCGTCGATCCGTAGATCTACGGCCCACGTTCGCACGCAAATTTTGAATTCATCGCGCGTCTCGGTCTGAGACCCGTTGGATCCAAGATCAACGGTCCCGATTCGAGTTAGCGTGGACCGTGGGATCCCAGATCCACGGCTCGCGTACGTGGGGGCGTTCGGATCAGCCCGCGCGCTCGGATCCACGTGAACCGTTGGATCCAGATCCAACGGTTGACGTTTAGGGTTTCGCGGCCGCGTGCGCGCGCGTCAGCACAGGGACTCGGACCGTTGGATCCAAGATCAACGCTCCTCGTTCATCCACGTCATTTTAAATTTCTGATTTTCCCGAAAGGATTTATTTCTCAACTGAAAAATGTGATAACTTGTAAAATGCATAACTAATTCATTTTAAATCCTTTTCGGTTGATTCAAATTTTGTTGGTTATGTTTTTAACTAAAATTTAATCTAAAAATGGTTCAAACCTCAGTATAGCTCCAGAAAATTTTGCTAATGAATAGTAGCATTTTTGATTTATAAAAGCTGAGCAAAATTGTTTTGGTCATATCTTTGGCATTAAGAATCCAAATCAATTGGTTCTTGTTGCCAAATTATTTATAAATCATGATCTTGCTGCTGTAAAACTTTCAGAATTTTTGGAGAGGTTTACTGTTGGGTCTTTGCATTTTATTCGTTCTTATCGGTTGCTTTTTGCTTTCTCGGTAGGATCCGAAGAGCACGTTGACCACATAATTGATCCTCAGCAACATCTTGACCCACAGCAAGCAGGCAAACAGTTTGATCATGTCAATCCCATTATTTTTCAAGTCTAATATATTGATTTTAACTTGTATGTATGCATTGCTATTTTGTTGTTAAATTATGGTTAGTATCCTATAGTTGCATAATCTGTAGGACTTGTGTATTCTCTAGTACTATGAGCCTAGGTTATTTGCTATGATTTGAGTTCGATGGATGAGCTCTTGTCATTTAGTAGAATACGAATTGAAATTGCTTAGAAATGCTTAGTTTCGGTAGTAACGGGCGATCATCGATTTTAGTCGATGATCTTGATCACACATTTATTTATTATTCCATTATGTCCAGCACTTGTGCTTTGTTACTTTGTAAAGTCCAAAAACTAAAAATAAAATTGTTTTAGACTTGGGCACAATGGTATGTTGGTGTGATCTGTTGGTGTGAATGGAATGGTGCCTAGGTCATCAAGGACCGAGTTACTTGTGTCACTAAGCCAGCGCTTATGCGTGCTAACCACGCGAGAGGATATGGGACCTCTCTTGACTTAGTACTTTGGCGTGTGTTATCTCCGAGTCGCGAGGAGGGGTTGTGTGTGTTGTGTGAAAAGGATATGTGTTCTTCAGTTGGGTGTGCGGTGGTGGAGATTTCGGGTAGGCTCTCCACCTCGAGGGGCATTGTAGTTGTCCAAGGCTTTACCTGCGACGGGTAGTTGATCGAGGCTTTACAATGACTCCGACACAACGTATGGGTTTCTATCCATACGGGCGGCTCGTAGTTAATTCGCAATATTGGAAATGTCTCGTAGGACTTAGCTGTGGCGGCATACGAAAGGAAGTATGCTAATCATGTGGCGAAAAGGCGGTCTGGCGTGTGGGTACATTGGTACAGCCCTGCAGGGTATAAAACTATTCGAATAGCCTCGTCCTAGGTTATGGACATGCTTGGTAAGGTCGTGCAAGAACTAGACTACAACCTTTTAAAATTAAAATTTTGACATGGTTGGTATGAATGGGTAATTCATGCTATTGTTGTGGTGACTAATGGGTTAGTCACTTCCAGGATTGTTGTTGTCTATTTACTGTTATTAATTTTGTTCTTTCGGTTATTTGAACATTAAGAACAGATTTGTTAAATTCCTTTCAATCTATTGCATTATTGCAAATGGAAACTTGCTTTATGCTAAAATGAAACATACAGCCTCCACTTCAATGAGCTTGCATGTAGTATATGTACAGGTTTGTTATTCCACATGTAAGTCTTGCGAGAACATTCAAAGTACTCACCGGCTTTTGCCGGCTGCTTTTGTTTGCAGGGGAAGAAGGTGAGCCCCTAGGTCCTCACTTTTGTGAGATGTGCTGTGGATTCGACGACTAGCTTGGAGGTCCGGTCGGTTGCCTTGTGGGTTAAAGGCACATTGATTGGCTCTTTTGATTTATAGCCATCTTATGGCACTTTTGCTTCCGCTGTTCAAATTCTATATGTATATGTCATTTGGCCGGTCGGCCTCTCTTTTGTAATAACTATCCTTTATTTATGTTATCTTCTGGATGGTTGCTTTTGCTTCGGTTCTATGTGAATGAATGGGATTGATGCATGAACTTTGTAAGGAGGTATGTATACTGCATTTCTGGGAAATATACATGTCTCGAGTCTCGGATTATCTGATTTGTGATGCTAGGGCCAAGTGGATTGTTAAGCATTACAAGCCCGATAGACCGGGGTCTCAGAATATCATCCACATAAATCCGGACGAGCAGAAGATTAGTGCCATGCCGGCGGATGAACAAGGTCTTGTTTATTTTACCCATCTCAAAACCATGACTCAACAGATAGGACTTAATCCTTTCATACCAGGCTCTAGGAGCCTGCTTAAGTCCATACAAAGCTTTGGAAAGCTTGTAGACATGATTAGGGTACTTGGGGTTCTTGAAACCTGGAGGCTGTCTGACATAGACTTCTTCCTCAATAAATCCATTGAGAAAGGCACTCTTGACGTCCATCTTGTAAAGCTTGAAACACTTAGAAGCTGCAAAGGCATGCAAGATTCTAATAGCTTCAAGTCTGGCTACAGGGGCAAAAGTCTACTCAAAATCGAGACCCTCAAC
Source organism: Hsuehochloa calcarea (assembly GCA_036346395.1). Taxonomy (NCBI): domain Eukaryota; kingdom Viridiplantae; phylum Streptophyta; class Magnoliopsida; order Poales; family Poaceae; genus Hsuehochloa; species Hsuehochloa calcarea. The sequence goes on along the minus strand of CM070612.1, from coordinate 4,401,670 downwards.
CTGGGAGAAGCCCTGAGCTACCAGTCTAGCCTTGTTTCGAATGACTAACCCATCTTCACTTTCCCGATTAATAAACTCTCAAAATCGATATACGGAGTATTACATTCTACCCCCCTTAATAGAATTCGACCCCGAATTCTAACCATCAAAACGGATACGAGAACAACATACCACTGAATTTTGGAAGCAACGAATTAACACGTACCCGAAGCAAACAAGTCTGGATACCACTCGCGCATGTGAGACTCTAGCTCCCAAGTGGCTTCTCTCTCGGACTAGAGAAATCACAACACAAAGAAGTACAACAAAGACTGATCTAACGCTCAACCTGAACTTTCTAGGTTCACTCATCAGAAGAGGGTCGAAGGTAAGACCGTACTAGCTGGTCAATATCTTTAACTAAATCTCAAACTTTGAATGGCTCATCTGCCCACACAGCACCAGAATACACCAGATGTTGCGTACTTCGCGTATGTACCCGAGACGAATAAAACGATATGCCAACTTTCTAATTTCTGCAACTTTCAGAAACGAAAAGAATCCAACTGGAAATAGAGAGTTCTCATCGCATCCACGCAATGCTAACTCTCCACCAAAATGTTAAATTCCAAATTTGACAATTCATCTCGGAAACAAATCCATTTTCTAAATAGGCAGTTTACAAATGAACACCACGACAGCCAAAGGAGAAATTAATCGAACGCCCTAACCAATTACTTGCGATTTGTCTGAATTGGAAAGAATCAACATGCCAACACAACCCCAACTCAAATTGGAGAAAACACTGGTCAACAACACAAAAACTCAAACGAGAATCAAGAAAACGCCTCATTGTCCGATGAAACATGCTTTCCTCAGTTTCTCTCTTATAGGAATAAAATTTCTCTGGAACCTTGAAATTCGAATTCATCACAAACCACCTAAGCTTAAAACTCTTAGTTAAACATCATCAAATTATGTTCAAACTGAAGTACATCATCAACACCATTGTGGAGAGGCTATATTGAATCCACCGAATACTCTAGATAACTCATTCTACTAACTAAAATTGATTTGATAGAAGGCGTTCAAAGCAACACAGAATAGGTCCCACACAATGACATTACCTTCAATTTCCAAGAACAACAACTCAGAATTCTTAGCACGCACGTTCATATACTTCATCAGAAGGGTTCTATCAATTATCATTCCACTGCTCAGGAAACTCTATTATTCCACTCTCTCTACACACAATCATTGAGTGACCAAAGGTCTAGCACGAAAATACAAAGCCCAGATTTAACCTCCCAGACTTCTACTACAAATTGCAATTATAACAGATAGGGAAATCAATGGATTGAATCTACAACATTCCCACAATTCTAACATACTCACTTATTGACATCCTCAAAAATTACCTACATAATCTCACAATCTTATCCAATTGCGTTACTCTATAAAATTAATCAAGGTCTCCATACCTTCGATAATCCTCAACCTTTTAACATGAACTGAAGTTTAGGAATTTCTCTATACCATAGGTTCTACTCAATCGTAATACTATTCAGACATACTTCGAAGCAAAACATTCCATGTGAATCAATTTCCCTCCAAGGGGTACAGAACAAAACCAATTCATTTTCTACTACTCCAACAGTTTGGTAGCAAAATCTCACCACTACCATAACTAAACCACTACCACTACCAAACAGTTGCCAATTTATACTTTGCAAAACTTGGCAACATAAAACTGTTGATTCCTTTCCAAAAGAAAGCGACGAACAAGGACGAGTTTCGTCACACAGAAAAAAAAATTGCTCCTCACAGCGAGTACGAAACAAAAAGAAATAATTTGGTAACGAGGATCTTGAAAAAACAAAAGTTGAATTCACGGTTGAGTGCACACATTCCTCAAAAGGAAATAACAAGTAACAGCCGATAAGAAAAATGACATTACGATTGAAACTCGACATCTCTTAAGTGCAAAGAGCAGAAAATTTAGGCATGATTCGAACAACCACCGGTTACAAAACTTGATTCAAATTATCAAATACTTCTACTGCACTCTTTTCTTTAACACAACAACTAGTCCTTGAACTAACAACACATGCCACAACGAACAAAGTAAGTTCTTTAGTCCAATCCATATAACTATTTAAGAACCAATAAAATTCTTCAACATGCCAAATTTGCTCGGAACAGTTCATCTACTCATGAAACATGAGATCCAAATGATCTCAGCAACAAAACTCGAAACATTTTCAGTTACAGGATTTCACGGAAAGCAAACGGATTAATTTCCTCTTGAAGAAATGAACGAAAGTTTTCTTTGATTGCAACCTCACTTTGCGAACTCAAATCAAAGAGCATTTAAGATCAAATCGCATGAAACTCTTAAGAAGCAATAGGACTTTCCCATACACCATTTTATTTAAAATAATTTTAGCTACCAGAATATTCTTGAGCTCCAAATGATCACAGAAACAAAAATTGAAGTATTCTCATTTAAGCGATTTCACCAGTCGCGATCAATTTACTTCAAGTATTAACATCAATCTCACAACTACAATTAGAAAACACCTAGAAAGACTCATACGAAAAGAGTGGGTCGAATCTTTCTCAAAAGAAGAGGCACATGAAAACGATTTTCGCCAACTAGAAAAATCATTTACCACTCGCACTGAATACAGGACCAAGGAAAAACCAATTAGGCGAAGTGTTCCGAAAACATATCTGTAGTCCACAGTTGAGGCACGAGGAGAAAATTAAACTTCAAATGAGAAGAAGGTATTGACTTTGAAAGTTAGAAATTTCAATGCGGCAAAGGCATAAGGTTTCATCAATATTAGCATGCCAAGAAAATATGTAGATCTAGTACTTATGTAAGATCAACAAGCAGATATTTATGAGGAGAACACTCCAACTACTCGAAAAGGAATGAGTTGAGTCAAAAATTTATTCAATGAACTTTGTGAAAGGTAATTCATATTCTCCAAAATACAAAACGGATAACTAGGTTACCTTTACCAGCAAGAAAGATAGGACTATCATAAAAGAGAATGATATTGTCATTAATAACGTTTACAAATAGTAAATAGAGCCCAGCTGTCAGGAAGACAAAAAAATTGTTTTGAAAAACAAATAGGGACCAATAGAAACCCCTAGCCCATAATTTTTGTTTGAGTACAACCTCCGACTTAATCATAACACAACACCACCAGAGGGTTTTAACACTTTTCTTCAGAAAAGAGACGCATTAAACTTCAACAAGCGGAATGATCTAAAAGAAATACATGGAGCCAAATGCTTTCTTGTGTCAACGAACTTGCAATAGAAAACTCTCGTTATTCAAACTGTCAAACGAGTAAATGAGTCGCTTTTTTCAATAAGAAAGATGGAACATCCATGGAGATAACAATATTGCCAATTGTCGAAGATCACCAGTAGTAAAAGCAACTCAACAATTAAAAACAATAGTGTTTTCAGGGAACCATTAAAGACCTGTGGATATCGTGAGGATATGTGCATGATCTTAAGATGATGAGTCAATTGGCAATGGCTTTGTTGGTTTGCCAAATCTCGCATTTTCAGGGTTTGCTTCAGTCTGTCAGACCACAGGCGGTCTGACCGGTGACGTGGGCGGTCAGACCGCCCGTGGAGAGGTCCGACCGGCCGGGCGCGCCGGTCCGACCGGGTATGGTTCAAAGTGGGTTTTGAAGCCAGGCCAAAAATAGGCTGTGTAGGCAAGTGAGGGGAGTCTCCTGGATGTGGTCACATAATTTTTGGAGCTCCCAGTCAAAAGTTCTATTCATTTGAAAATTCCAGAAGGTTTCGGATTTTCAAGATGAAATTTTGGCTAAGTCATTTCGGGCGATCCGACCGCCGTTATGGAATCGGTCCGACCAGTCTGAAATCGGTCGGACCGGCTGTGTGGGGCGGTCAGATCGCCGATCACTTGGAGGTTAGCCTTGTTGGCATTGATGTGTTTTGAATGTGTTTATTGTATGGATTTCAATGCTTTATTGTTGCATATTGCATTGTTGAACTGACGTGGGTCAAGTTGTGAAGAACTTGTTCCCGGAGACGATTTGTTTGTCTATTGCTGTGCAGGTGGCTTGCAGGTCAACGACATCAACGGTGAGGTGGATCGGGACTACGCTTGGAGAGTTGACGTCCAAAACGATCATGGATGTCGGGTGAGGTCGTGTGACTCAAGCATGGTGCAGAATGGGCAAGATGGATCGAACGGGTAGTTCAGTGCAGCTGGTTGGATCAGGTGGTGCGGAAGTCGGTGCATGTCTCTAGGAGATTCCGATGGGATTCGGACGAGAGAGACTTGCCGACGTGATGAGAGCCGCTGATCAACCTACACGTGGTGAAGCAGGCGATTGCTTCAACAGATGGGTGTGAGTGGGTCCCATGTGTGTGTGGGTCCCATGTGTGAAACCCTAGGTCTCCTATAAATAGAAAGGGGGAAATGTAAAACCTCTTGAAGCACTTTAGCCCTCATTTGCAAAGTCCCTTGTTAGGGTTAGGGTTTGGAGAGGACAGGAGAGGTTTGGAGAGATTGTGTGTGTGCTCTTTGTTGAACTCTTGTCCTCCTTGACGGAGTGGCTTTGTAAGCATCTTGTGGGATCAATAAATCTTGTGATGCTTGCTTAAGAGATCGATTGTCTCCTTTGTGTTCTTGTCTCTTTTGTTTATTTTGGTTTTTCCTTGATTCAAGTGTTTATGCTTGGTCTCTTGACAAATTTTATCTTGCTTTGATGTGTGGGAATACTCCTAGAATCATCTAGATAATCAACCCCCACAAGCAAGTCTTGAATCAAGATTTTCATATTTCTAGGTTTTGGAACACTTCTTCAGTAAAACCTTAAGAGATCGTTTCTACGAAGTGGATCTGAACGATCGTCGCTAGAAATATGTCTTAGATATCCTAAAGGAGATGTGCTCCAAATTTGGTCAAGTTTCATTGGTTGAATCAAAAGTTGGACCAAATTTCATTTTGGTTTTGGGCATTGTGTTTCGGTTCTGGACTAAATCGGTCCGACCGGTTTATCAACGGCGGTCAGACCGCCAGCTTTTAGACCGCCCATTAACGGCCAGTCCAACCGATTTCAATCGGTCGGACCGCCAGTGTCCATCAATCGGTCGGACCGCCTGTGTCCAGACCAGCCCAATGAGATCAATTCTCCACATTTGTGTCTTGTGGTTAAGGGGGTTATCGAATTCAGCACAAGGCTTTCTCTGTGCGTGTACTGATCTTCTTAGCTTTCCTAGCTAAAGGAGAAAAGTTAGTGTTGAATTTGATTAAGGCGAAAAAGTCAAGAAAGCGCCTATTCACCCTCCCTAGTCGCCTTTACGGTCCTACAAGTGGTATCAGAGCCGGTTAGCTCTTCTCATAGATCTTAACCTGTCTTTGGAGCCATGGCGACTGACAGGTATTCAATCAGGCCACATGTTTTTGATGGAGTTGATTTTGCTTATTGGAAGGCCCGAATGGAGGCCTACATCGAGGCTCAAGGGCACGCAATTGGGCTTAAGGTGAGAAACCCTTATGTCGTGCCAGCCGATGACGATGTGTTCACTCCAGATGTGGAGGCAAACAGCAGGGCTCGGAATTTTTTGATCCAAGGCCTTAGTCGATCGGAGTTTGAGCGTGTCGCTCATTTGCGGTCTGCTCATGAGATCTGGCGGACTCTTTGTGATTATCACGAGGGGTCCACAGCGATCAAGGAAGTGAGACAGAACCAGCTTAAGAAAATTTACTCCAAGATTGAGCAAAGACCTGGTGAGTCTTTAGATGAACTGTGGGGAAGATTTTTCTAATATTCTTCATGATCTCCGCGCTGTTGATCTTGTCTTCACTGAGTCAGAAAATGCACGCCAACTTTTGGGTGCTCTGGATGTGAAGGTCTGGGGTATGAAGATCACTTCCATCAATGACAACACTGTCATGAGTGAGCTTACCATGGATAAGCTTTACTCGAGGTTGAAGACGCATGAGATTGATTTTATCTCGCGTCTCCCCAAGACAGAGCCGATGGCTTTAGTGATCGACCAATCTAAGGGTAGCTCTTCTGATTCTTTTGATGTTAGCTCATCGGGTTTTTCTTTATCAGCTTTGCATTCTTTGAGCGATGAGCAACTTGAGAGACTACTTGAAGATGACTTAGCCCTCCTATCCACTAAATTCACGAGAGCTTACAACAAGGTGAGGAATAGGGGGAGAGGTGGACCTATCACATGCTTCGAATGTGGTGAGCCAAACCACATTCGCTCTAGTTGCCCTAAGCTGAAGGGCAAGGAGGAGAAGGAGTCACAAAGGCATCCTCAAGCGAGGGATACTAAACCCAAGAATACAAACTATCGCAAGTTTGTCAGCTGGGTCCTTGAAGCTCTAGAGGATGTGAGCATGAGCGATGTGGACTCGGAGGTGGAGGACGACAAGAGTGACTCCCGTGGCAAGAAGAAGGCTCGTGATTTCACGGGCATGTGCTTCATGGCCAAGAACAACCACGACAGCGACTCCTCCAACAACGAGGATCCTTTTATTGATCCCGATGAGGTATGCCCTTCACTTCCTGACATGAAAAGGGCTTTGGTGCTTACTGAACATAAATTGCATAAGCAAGCTAAATTGATTAAGAAACAGGACACTATGATTGATAATTTGAACCTAGAAGTTGTTAGGCTCAAATCCATTAATCCTGATGATTTCTGTGATTCATGCTCTAGCTTGCTTAATGAGTTGACAAGCTTAAAAACTGCTCATTCTTCTGTTGAAAATCAATTAAAAGATGCTCTTGTTGAACTAGAATCTCTCAAGTCTAGTTCTGTTTGCATGGATGCCATTTCTCTTGATGTGACTGCTTTAGATGCTATTCCTTTAACTTGCTCAAATTGTGCTTTGCTAGAATTAAAACTGGATAGCTCTTTGAAATAATTGCAAAAATTTGATGCTAGTCACACTTACTCTCATTTTAAGAATAACAGGATTAAAATGCAAGAGATGACCGAAATAGTTGTTTACTCTAGAGCTGCTTCTTGTGAAAATTATCCTAAGTTTACAATTGAGATTGAAGCTTTAAACAAGACTCTAGAAGAGAAAGCTAAAATTAAAAAATCCATGTCTCTTACTGCTTCCAAGAAAGTCATTGATTCTTCCTCTTGTATGTTGCATGCTGAAGTTGAAACTATTGTTGGTAAGATACAAGAGGCTTTTATAGTCAAATTTAAGGAGCAGTTGAATAGTATTGGGGATTCCTATTGTGTCTCTTGTGAGGCTTTAAAAGTGGAAGTGGCTCTTCTTAAGAGCAAACTTGATGAGGCAATCAATTCTAGAAAGTGCTATAAATGTGGAGTTTTAGCCAAAGAGAATGATTACCTCAAAGTGACTCTTGAGAAGTTTACTGGTGGGAAAAAGAAACACAATATGATTCTTGATCAATCTAAAGTGAGTAAGAAGAATAGTGGCCTAGGTTTTATTTCCCTAGAGCATTCTAAGAATCACTCACCTAAGATTACAAGAGTTGTGAAAAGTGGTCTGTTTGAGCAAAAACCTCCTAAGACTACCAAGGTTGTTTTCAAAGCTGCAGGTTTTGCTCAAACTCTTTCTGACAAGAAAGGTGCTTCTGTTTCTCCAGTTCAGACCCCTCAAAAGGTCAAGTATCATTGCACCTTCTACAAGAAAGAGGGCCACACTGTTGAGTTTTGCTTTCGGAGAGCAAAGATTGAGAGGAAAGAGAGAATGAGCGTTTTGAGATCCATTAGTGGAGTCCCTTCACCAGCTGTAGTCTCTAGAGCTAGGCAGGCTGTTTATCGTACCACATATAGGCCTAGATTTTTAGAGAACCTTGTTGACTCTTTTGGTGGGTCTAGGCAGCATTTTGGTTTAGGATATCGTGAGGAGAGACCACGGGTAGCACCTAGACAGGGGGAGAATCAATCTTTTGGTAGATCGTTTCGGAGAGGTCCAGGTGGTTCTCGTGTGCATTCTTATGATTTTGTTCCTAATCATTTTATTGCTGCTTCTTCTGTTGTTCTCAGGCATCGTGCGTCTCAGTACTAGACTCCTAGATCGTTTATCTCTAACCCCAGTACCGAGACATGGATGTTTTGAAGGGAATTTGCTCTTTCTGCATTCCTTGTATCATAATGCATTTTATAATTTCAAAATCTTGCATTGTTTAATAAAATTTGTGGAGCTTTGACTATTATTCCTCTATGGCTTGATTTCATACTCTATAACTTGTCATGTCAAGTGATAGTCTGCTAGACTTCTTTTATGGCTCTTCTTGTTTAGCTTAGCTTTTGCCTTGCTAGCTTTATATCTGTGAGCAAATTGAATCAAATCATGTCTTGTTGGATCTTGTGTCTAGTTTTGCTCTAGTGATCCTCTTATGATTCTTGCCATATCTTATAGGTTAAATTGAGTCTTGAACTTATTTTGAGATGTAAAATGAGCTTTTTAATTTCTTAAGTCAAGCAAATGAAGAATGAGATTTTACATATGAAAAACAGATCTCACCAATCCTTTCTCATGAGACTGCTTGCCATTGCACTAGGCATGAACTCAGGGGGAGTTTTGGATGAACTAGACCACTCTTTTAAGCTTCTTGCTTGAGATGGTCGCGGAAAGGCTTGAGATCTAGCACAATGAAAAAAATCCTTTTTAGGAAAATGCTCAAAATGCTAAGTGCTTGAATATTGCTTCATATTGGAACTCTTAAATGCTCAAAATGCCTCGGTCCCAGTTTTGGGTCTCTTTTTACTTATAGACATGGCTTGACTCATTTTTGGTTGCTTTTTGTGAAACTATGATATTGAGCAACTTTTCATGGTATCGATTCATTTAATCTCAGATTATTGCTATGCTGGTCTTAGCTTTGCAATACATGATTTGCCATGATTGAATATAGTTTCTACTCTTCATATGGCTTGGTGTAATACTTGTACTGTCTACATGGATAATGGTCATGGCTCCTTTTTACTAAAGTTCAAAAATAAAGTCATTCCTTCATACTCTATCTTTTCCCATGCATCTTGATGAATTCATTGTCAAAGGGGGAGAAAGATTGAGAAGAAAAATGTTATTTTGGAGCTTTTGGTTTCATATAAAAGAACTCACATATAAAAAAATGAACCTTTTGAAAATTTGTGATCATAGTGAGTTGAGTCTCTTGGTTTTATTGCCTTTTTATGATTATATTTGCAATTGAAAAAGACTCACAATGATCAAAGGTTAAATAGAATATTTATCTTTCATTTGGACCTAAGTGAGATTTTTGGCTACTTTCTGGAAATTGAATCCTTTTGTGCTTTCATTGCCTTATCTCACTTGCTTATACTATTCTGAAGCCAGCTTGGTCGTTTCCTAGGCTTTTTCTTGCTTATGGACCACGTTGTGCCTTTACGCGAAAACGGCGAATTTTTTTACTTTTCAAACCGAAAAACCACATTTTTTGGGAAATTGCCAATGTGTCAAGAGGGAGATTGTGGATATCGTGAGGATATGTGCATGATCTTAGGATGATGAATCAATTGGCAATGGCTTTGCTGGTTTGCAAAATCTCGTGTTTTCGGGGTTTGCTTCAGTCTGTCAGACCACAAGCGGTCTGACCGGTGACGTGGGCGGTCAGACCGCCCGTGGAGAGGTCCGACCGGCCGTGCGCGCCGGTCCGACCGGGTATGGTTCAAAGTGGATTTTCAAGCCAGGCCAAAAATAGGTTGTGTAGGCAAGTGAGGGGAGTCTCCTGGATGTGGTCACACAATTTTTGGAGCTCCCAGTCAAAAGTCCTATTCATTTGAAAATTCCAGAAGGTTTCGGATTTTCAAGATGAAATTTTGGCTAAGTCATTTCGGGCGGTCCGACCGCCGTTATGGAATCGGTCCGACCGGCCTGAAATCGGTCCGACCGGCTGTGTGGGGCGGTCATACCGCTGATCACTTGGAAGTTAGCCTTGTTGGCATTGATGTGTTTTGAATGTGTTTATTGTATGGATTTCAATGCTTTATTGTTGCATATTGCATTGTTGAACTGACGTGGGTCAAGTTGTGAAGAACTTGTTCCCGGAGACGATTTGTTTGTCTATTGCTGTGCAGGTGGCTTGCAGGTCAACGACATTAACGGTAAGGTGGATCGAGACTACGCTTGGAGAGCTGAGGTCCAAAATGATCATGGATGCCGGGTGAGGTCGTGTGACTCAAGCATGGTGCAGAATGGGCAAGATGGATCGAACGGGTAGTTCGGTGCAGCTGGTTGGATCAGGCGGTGCGGAAGTCGGTGCAAGTCTCTAGGAGATTCCGATGGGATTCGGACGGGAGAGACTTGCCGACGTGATGAGAGCCGCTGATCAACCTACACGTGGTGAAGTAGGCGATTGCTTCAACAGATGTGTGTGAGTGGGTCCCATGTGTGTGTGGGTCCCATGTGTGAAACCCTAGGTCTCCTATAAATAGAAAGGGGGAGATGTAAAACCCCTTGAAGCACTTTAGCCCTCATTTGCAAAGTCCCTTGTTAGGATTAGGGTTTGGAGAGGACAGGAGAGGTTTGGAGAGATTGTGTGTGTGCTCTTTGTTGAGCTCTTGTCCTCCTTGAGGGAGTGGCTTTGTAAGCATCTTGGGGATCAATCAATCTTGTGATGCTTGCTTAAGAGATCGATTGTCTCCTTTGTGTTCTTCTCTCTTTTGTTGATTTTTGTGCTTCCTTGATTCAAGTGTTTATGCTTGGTCTCTTGATAAATTTTATCTTGCTTTGATGTGTGGGAATACTCCTAGAATCATCTAGATCATCAACCCCCACAAGCAATTCTTGAATCAAGATTTTCATATTTCTAGGTTTTGGAACACTTCTTTAGTAAAATCTTAAGAGATCATTTCTACGAAGTGGATCTGAACGATTGTTGCTAGAAATAGGTCTTAGATATCCTTAAGGAGGTGTGCTCCAAATTTGGTCAAGTTTCATTGGTTGAATCAAAAGTTGGACCAAATTTCGTTTTGGTTTTGGGCATTGTGTTTCGGTTCTATACTAAATCGGTCCGACCGGTTTATCAACGGCGGTCAGACCGCCAGCTTTCAGACCGCCCATTAACGGCCGGTCGAACCGATTTCAATCGGTCGGACCGCCCTTTGGTAGCCGGTCAGACCGCCAGTGTCCAGACCAGCCCAGTGAGATCAATTCACCATATTTGTGTCTTGTGGTTAAGGGGGTTATCGAATTCAGCACAAGGCTTCCTCTGTGATTGTACTGATCTTCCTAGCTTTCCTAGCTAAAGGATAAAAGTTCGTGTTGAATTTGATTAAGGCGAAAAAGTCGAGAAAGCGCCTATTCACCCCCTAGTCGCCTTTACGGTCCTACAAGATCCAATGAAACTCATCTACCAAGCATCATGAACCCAAGAGAAATTTATCAACCACCACCGGACAGGAGCTTGTCAAATTCAGAATTCAAGGAAGAGAACGACTTTCTAAAGTAATCCACAAGAAATATGCAAGGCCAATGTACACTTAATAAAGAACTTTGTAAAAGAAATCTTCCAACGCCCGAAATTCCAAGCGAACAAATAAGTTAAAGTTTCCAACAGGGGTAAAGCATAACTTTCGTGAAAAGTTAAATCTTGCAATTTAACTATGCTCACGCGGAGCAGTAATATCACCATAGTCGAAAGTACAATAACTGTTTCAAAGAACGATCAGAAACCTACTGGAGCTTGCCCACTGTAACATCCCAAATTGTGATTTGTGTTTCAAATGTAAGGAAATAAGAAGAAATTAAAACTTTTCTTGCATCTTGAAGCCCTTGGTCATTTTTGTAATTCTTTTAAAAGAATTATGGAAAATCAAAATCAAATCCTCAACTGACTCTAATCAAAAACCTCCCTCGCATAGATCTTGTGCCAAACCTTTGCAAATATTTTTCATGTGTTCCTTGGAGGCTTGAGAACACCTCAGGATTATTCCATGATTTTTATAAATTATTTGATAATTTTTGGAGGCAAGTCAAGTTTGGTCAAACCCTATTTCTCCTCTTCTGGAATTTCTGGAGAAAATTTCAGTGCATGAAAACCTCTGAAAAGTTTAGGAGAGGTCCCTCCTGCTGTCAGCAACCTCCAGTTAAAATTTCATAATTTTTGGAGCTTGTTTGCTACCCCAAATAATTCCTCAAAAATCAGATGTTTAAAATACAAATTCTAACTAGTTTGCACTGTTCATCGGGCTCGAATCGGACTCGGGCTCGAGCCACTTGACTCGGTCCAGTCAACTAAACGCACCGGCGCGGTCGATCGGGCGCGAGCGTTGGGAGCCGTTGAATCGGCATCGAACGGCCCTTGCTCAACCGAACGATGGAATCGTTTTAATCCACCCGTTCTAACTCAGCCGTTCGATTTCAATCCGACGGTCGACACGTCGTCTCCTTCCTCCGGTCGGCTCGCGCGTCTGCTTCGGCCATGGCGTGCAGAGAAGAAAAGCAGCGGCGTGCCGTCCACTCTTCGGTCGCCTTTAAACGGCTAGCTCTGCCCGCATTAAATGCCCGTCGTGCTCCTCCCTCAGGCGTCCACTCTTCAACTGCTCCCGTCGCTCTCTCGTCCTCCAATGGCCGTGTTGACCCGAATGGAAAAATCGGCCGTTGCTCTCTGCCATCACTCTATTTAAGCTCCTTTGTTTCTCCCTTAGCTTCCTTTAGCACCTCCGCAACTCCAGCTAGCACTCACACGTTTGCTGGAGCCGCAGATCCTCGAAAATCCTTCGGCCGCCATTGTTAAGCTTGGAGCTTCGGTGGAGGCGGTGCAGCAGGGGTTTTTTTCTTCAAGTCTTTGCTCCCTCTGCTCCCCCTTTACTCTCTGAAGCTTAACCCTCACTCAATTTGGTTCAATTTGCTCAGGGTCGAACTGAATTCGGATTTCCCCAATTTCGGCCGAAATCTGCATTCCTCCTCGCCCGAGCCGTCTCGACTCTCCTCGGTGCATTCTGTGCGCTAAGGTAACTTCTTTTTAGTCCCTAGTGGCCTGGCACCTGCTCCCTTGAACCGCAGCTGAGCTCAACGCCGCTTTCTTTTGGTCATTTTCGCCACTTCGGTTCTCTCCGGCTTGCCGGCGTTCTGGACCACCGCAGCCAAATCCATTGGTACCATTAGGTGCGCAATGATGTTTGGGACCCATTTTGGGCGCTTGCGCGCACTGCCGCGGTCAGAGCCACCGGCGGCGAGCTGTTCTTCTCTGTCGTTTTTGCCAGACAAAAACAGGGACGGGCGTTTGAACGTGAGTCGGTCTGGACCGTCGATCCTTAGATCTACAGCCCACATTCGCGCGGAAATTTGAATTCGTCGCACGCCTCGGTCTATGGCCCATTGGATCCAAGATCAACGGTCCCGATTCGAGTTCGCATAGATCGTTGGATCCCAGATCCACGGCTCGCGTGCATGTGAACGTTCTGACCGCCCGAACACTCTGATCCACGTGAACCGTTGGATCCAGATCCAACGGTTGACGTTTAGGGTTTCGGGGTCGCGCGCACGCGTCGTCCGAGGGACTTGGACCGTTGGATCCAAGATCAACGATCCAAGTTCGGCCACATCGATTTCAATTTCTGAATTTCCCGAAAGGATTTATTTACCAACTGAAAAATATAGTAACTTGTAAAATGCATAGCTATTTCATTTTAAATTCTTTTTGGTTGATTCAAATTTTGTTAGTTATGTTTTGGACTAAACTTTAATCTAAAAATGTTTCCAACCTCAATTTAGCTCCAGAAAATTTTCCTAATGAATAGTATCATTTATGATTTATAAAAGCTGAGCAAAATTGATTTGGTCATATCTTTGGCATTAAGGATCCAAATCAATTGGTTCTTGCTGTTAAAATCTTTATAAATCATGCTCTTGCTACTGTAAAATTTTCAGAATTTTTGGAGAAAGTTTACTTTGGAGTCTTTGCGTTTTCTTCGTTCGTATCGGTTGTTTTTCACTTTCTCGTTAGGATCCGAAGAGCACATTGACAATATAATTGATCCTCAGAAACATCTTAACCCACAGCAAACAGGAAAGCAGTTTGATCATGTTAATCCCATTATTTTTCAAGTCTAATATATTGATTTCAACTCGTATGCATGCATTGCTATTTTGTTGTTAAATTATGGTTAGTATCCTATAGTTGCATAATCTGTAGGAATTGGTTATCCTCTACTACCATGAGCCTAGGTTATTTGCTATGGTTTGAGTTCGAGGGATGAGCTATTGTCATTTAGTAGAATACGAATTGAAATTGCTTAGAAATGCTTAGTTTCGGTAGCAATGGGCGATCATCGATTTTAGTCGATGATCTTGATCACACATTTATTTATTATTCCATTATGTCCAGCACTTGTGCTTTGTTACTTTGTAAAGTCAAAAACTGAAAATAAAATTGTTTTAGACTTGGGCACAATGGTATGTTGGTGTGATCTGTTGGTGTGAATGAAATGGTGCCTAGGTCATCAACGACCGAGTTACTTGTGTCACTAAGCCAAGCGCTTATGCGTGCTAATCACGCGAGAGGGATATGGGACCTCTCTTGACTAAGTACTTTGGCGTGTGTTATCTCCGAGTCGCAGGAGGGGGTTGTGTGTGTTGTGTGAAAAAGGATATGTGTTCTTGTGTTGGGTGTGCGGTGGTGGAGATTCCGGGTAGGCTCTCCACCTCGACGGGCATTGTTGTTGTCCGAGGCTTTACCTGCGACGGGTAGTTGACCGAGGCTTTACAATGACTCCGACACAACGTATGGGTTTCTATCCATACGGGCGGCTCGCAGTTAATGCAGAATATTGGAAATGTCTCGTAGGACTTAGCTGTGCCGGCATACCAAAGGATGTATGCTAATCTAGTGGCAAAAGGCGATCCAGCGTGTGGGTACATTGGTACACCCCTGCAGGGTATAAAACTATTCGAATAGCCTCGTCCTAGGTTATGGACATGCTTGGTAAGGTCGTGCAAGAACTAGACTACAACCTTTTAAATAAAAATTTGACATGGTTAGTATGAATGGGTAACTCATGCTATTGTTGTGGTGACTAATGGGTTAGTCACTTCCAGGATAGTTGTTATCATCTATCTACTGTTATATTGTTGTCATTTACGGTTATTTGAACATTAAAAACGGATTTGTTAACTTGCTTTTAAATGTACTACATTATTGCAAATAAACATTGCTTTGTGCTGAAAATGAAACATACAGCCTCCACTTAAATAAGCTTACATGTAGCATATGTATAGGTCTGTTACTCTACACGTAAGTCTTGCGGAGTACAATTTTTGTACTCATTTGCTTTGCTTAACTATTTGTTGCAGGCGAGGAAGGTGAGCCCCAAGGGCCTCACTTTTGTGAGATGTGCTGTGGTTTCGACGACTAGCTTGGCGGTCCGGTCGGTTGCCTTGTGGGTTAAAGGCACACTAATTGGCACTTTTGGTTTATGGCCATCTTATGGCACTTTTGCTTCCGCTGTTCAATTTCTATATGTATATGTCATTTGGCCGGTCGGCCTCTCTTTTGTAATAACTATCCTTTATTTATGTTATCTTCTGGTTGTTGCTTTGCTTCGGTTCTATGTGAATGAATGGAATTGATGCATGACTTTCGTAAAGAGGTGTGTATACTGTATTTCTGGGAAGTATACATGTCTCGAGTCTCGGTTTATTCGAATTGTGATGCTAGGACCAAGTGGATGGTTAAGCATTACAAGCCCAATAAACCGGGGTCTCACACCCACCTCACTATAACCCTCTTTTCAAAAGAAATTCACAAACTACAAGAAACTACAACCAGGAAACCAGATACAAATTTGAGAAAGACAACAACTTCAACAATGAGCTCAGGCTCAACACAGAACTATGGAACAGGGGTAAGAACTTCTCTACTCTCATACCACGAACAAGGGTGTAGCCAGCAAAACCGGGACAACAACCACGAACTCAACTGCTCAACGTCCGCTACCGATACGCATAGCTAATGCAATCAATTATGAATATATAGGATCATCTCATGACAATCATAGAATAATTCATAGATATAGGATACCACATCGTGTCACAGATTAACAACATGAGAGATAGTACAGAAACAATTCTACACAGTACTACATAATGAACCAAATCACTAGAAATGCGGAAGCAATGGATTTCCCAAACCCCACCTACTGTGCACAGTGTGTTATTTTAATACTTTTCGACTAACCACGGACCTAAAGCCCGCTCTGATACCAACTGTAACACCCTGGCTATTCGGAAGCCAAGATGTCACACAAATCTAACAAAGATACTAATAGTACACAACATTACCAGGTTAATCAGGCTCAATCATCCATATCCCATCAGGAACGACGATAAACGATTAACAGATTCATGGGAAGGAATGGAAAACAATCATAAAACGACGTACAGTAAGCATTACCAAAATTGGATTATTACAATCTGGAAATTTATGAAATAGTTGACATGACTGAAAGATAACATTAGTTATTATAGTTTGATAAAGGTGATGTGCAGCGTGCTGGACTACCCCACAAAAGGACTTGTCTTCTTCATCATTTACCTAAATAAAACATACAAAGCAAGGATGAGCCAAAGACTCAGCAAGTACATTTAATGAATAACCGAAATATCAAGAGAACAAGGTAATCACAATCCACTTGTAAACACTTCTCTGAACATTTATGGAAATGCATAGAATGGAATAATGCAATGAAGGAATGGACTGCTCACAACTTATACCGGTATAGTGAGTGACACACCCGTCGGTGTTCACTTAAGCCCGTACTTAACAAAGTTCGGGCACCCGAATGTCGTATGAAGAACGTTTCATACGGGTGTCCGAAACTGCCCACATTGAAATGGTGGGTCTTACATACCCACATTGAAATGGTAGGTATAATGTGGCCATACTGGAATTGATGGGACTTACAAAATTCCACTCCCGTAGAAGGAAATAGAACAACATGAATGGAATTGTTGGACCGTAAAGGCGACTAGAGGGGGGGTGAATAGGAGCACGCTCACTTTTTCACAAATTATGAACTCAATACAATTTCACTCCAGTAGCTATTAGAAAGCTATGAAGATCAATATACCAGTACAGCGGAAGACTAGTATTGAATCCAATAAAAACCCCTAAGCAATGCGACAATAATCGCAAGAATCAAAGCAACACAAGTCTGGCGGTCGACCTCAGAGTGAACCGGTCGGACCGATTGCGGGCGGTCGGACCGCTGTTATATCAAGGCGGTCGGACCGCTCAAAATCGGTCGGACCGGTGGTGACGGGCGGTCGGACCGGCGATCGTAACCGATCCAAACGATAAAATCAGCCCGATGACGAAGTTGCAATTAGGTCTAACTTTTGATTCTCAACTCCAAACTTCACGAAACTTTGCACACACCTTCTCTATGCTATTGAGGACCTATTCCAATCGAATATTATGATAATTCTTGGAACGATCTTGAGCAATTACCAATTGATTAACAGAAGGTCTAAAACCGGGCAAGAACGAAAACTTGATCCTAAAGCTTGTTCGTGAGGATTGATGATCAAGATGATGCTAGATAGATTCACGCATATCACAGCAAGCTAATTCACGTGAAAGAATCAATCACAAACTCGTGGATCAAAGAAAGCCCTAAAAACACGAAATTGAAAGCAAGAATGAAAAGAGACTTATCTCAAGCAAACCTTGCATAGATTGATTTCGTGATTGTTCTTTGGATTACATCCACACCATCATGGATCGATGGACAATCAAAGATCACGAAATTCACCACAAACCATCAAGAGCCCTTGCCTCCACCTCAACTCCCTAAAGACAATTAGGGTTTTGAAACATAAAAGGCGAGAGAGAGAGATGCACCACCATCTCCTCCTATTTATAGTGGAGGCCTAAAACTCTTAGGGTTTGACTTAATTGGGCTCCGTTAAGGCCCACTAACAAACGGGTCACACACGCACGCTCGCATAAGCGCCGTCTTTAACCTTTTGACCTAAACCGCTTCACCATGCATCATGGATTCGCCAATAGGTCACCCTTGTCCATCTTGTGTCACGCTTGAGTCGTTGACCTCACCCGCATCGCCGATCGTTACGGACCTCAACTCTTCACGTCTAGTCCGATTCTCCTCGCCGTTGACCGTCGTTGACCACCAAGCTACCCGCACAACCACGCACAAGAAAACACGATTCGGGAACAAGTTCTTCACAACTTGACCCATGTTAGTCAAAACATGCATCATGCAAATCATATGCCATGAAACCAATGACTTTGATCTAACAAAACAACATCGCCACGGTTGGCCGACGTTCAAGTAGTTACCGGTCCGACCGCTCCAGTGAGCGGTCGATCGCCGCCATGGCGGTCGGACCGCTCCACGTGAGTCGGTCGACCGCCTTAGACTTAGCCAAAATTCAAGCTCCCAAAATCCAAACCTTCGAAACTTTAAACCAATAGAACTTTTCACCGAGACTCCAAAATCATGAGACCAAGTGCATTGGGATCCCTTACTTGTCTACAACACCTATTTTTGGCCCACTCGATTTGAACACTTTTGGTTATCGTCGGTCCGATCGCCCCACATGGCCGGTCCGACCGATTTGGGACCGGCCGGACGCCGCAAGGACCGGTCGGACCGCCTGAGCAAGAAGCTCAGTAACTTTGTCGAAAACGCGTGAAACGACAAACCGTAAACGCCATTGCCAATTGTCACATCATCCTAAGATCCGAGCATATCCCCATGAAATCCACAATCTCCCTTGATGAACACATTGGCAATTATCCGAAAAGTGTAAGTAAGAGGTTTGAAAACGAGTTTACTCGCGGTTTTAGACAAAGGCACAACTTGGTCCATAAGCAAGAAAAAGCAATGAAAATGACCAAGCCGGCATCGTAATAGTATAGGTATGTGAGACAAAGCAAAAGTAAGCATAAAACTTTAATTTCGAAAAGGGTCAAAATTATCACATAAGGTCCATATGAAAGAACAATTGTTCAATTAACCTATGATCATTGTGAGGATAAAAGAATGCAATTCAAGTTCAGAATATTCAATAAGACAATAAGAATGCAACTCAAGAACTCCCCCTCACTATGATCATCAAATTTCAAATTTTCGTTTCTCCCTTTGTATAAACTTCTCCCCAATCTTCTTATTAACACATCTTCTCCAAATAAGAGTAGCAAAGAAATATTACACATCTTCTCCCAAAGAAATATCTTTTCATTTAACACATCTTCTCCCCCTTTGACAATGGATTCATCAAGGAATCACGCCTTCCTCTCATCCAGGGATAACAAATAGAGAATAAAGAAAGAAGCAGAAACAAAAGAAGCATAAAGAGGAATATGCATGAAGTGCAATGGAGTGGCTTCAATTTTTGTATTTTTCAATTTTTGATTACAAGAAGCTTTGGAGATTACCCAAAAGAACAAGCTAGTATCTCGAATAATGCACAAACAGCATATCAAGCTGATAAATAGCTAGCAAGATCATGGTAAGACATATATATCAAAGCTAAGCACAAAGGCTCAAAAGTGAAGCGATGGATTTGATCAATTTAAGCAACGCTTCAAAATCGACAAGTTCATCAACGAGATCCTAAAGTGAAATTGGCCATGTCAAACTGTCAAAGTGAGATCAAAAATCTAACAAAGACCACAGTAAGAGTAAATCAAGTCCCGTATTGAATCATTTTGCTCAATATTTTGTAAACGCCCATTTGTCAAAAATTTTTTTATTTGCATTGAATATTGAAGTTGACTAATGATCTAACTTAGTGACAAGATCCTGGACTAGGAGCCATCCACAAACTCATCCTAAGCTTCGACCAAAAGTTGATTAAAGGTATATCTTAGTAAAGAAGATCCTGGACTAGGAGCCATCCACAAACTCTTTCTAAGCTTCTACCGGGGCGACAAATCTTGAGGTTCATGTCATTTCTGACAAGCAGTCCCCATGAGATTATGCGGTTCATCAAACTATCTCCAAGTTCATGTCATTTG
Organism: Hsuehochloa calcarea; assembly: GCA_036346395.1. Lineage (NCBI taxonomy): Eukaryota > Viridiplantae > Streptophyta > Magnoliopsida > Poales > Poaceae > Hsuehochloa > Hsuehochloa calcarea. The sequence goes on along the minus strand of CM070612.1, from coordinate 4,381,679 downwards.
ACAAGCAGTCTCGTAAGAATAGTTTGGCACAATTTAAGCATAAGACAATCTTGATTTTCATTTTCACACGAGCATTTTTAGAATCTCAAGAACACAAACGCTCAAGTAATGGTCAATTTTAGATCAAAGAGCTAACAAAGCAATTCTGACAGGGCCAATGTCACAAGAGGAGCACTAATTGCGCAACTCGCTAAAACATCCACAAATTGCAATTTCTTAGTTTGAGTTATTTAAAAGGTTCTAGCTCATATAGCAAAGACTTAGCTACACATGTAAAAGCATGATAATTCTAGCAAGTCAAAGAACTAGACATGACATTGAGCAAGAATTGAAATACAAAAGCTCCAAAGGGTAATAGGCAAAGCTTCATCATTTTTAAAAGATAAGCGAAAAATCTTATATTACAATGCATCTTTTGGATTTTTCATACCACTTGTTGTAACCACTTGTTGTATTTTTCATAAGAATGCAATATGATACAATGAGATGCAATAAAAGCCTAAACACCTAAAAAGTTCAAAAGATCACTAAGTTGGAAAAGAACAATAAAAGATCAAAAGAACAAGGAAAGGTTAGAAAAGATCAAACTCCCCTCAAACCAACCCATAAGGATAAATTACCCTAACTCACTTCTCAAAGAGGAAAATCGGTTTGATCTAAAGGCTTGGTAAGAATATCTGCATTGAGCTTGGACTCTCGAAGTGCATCACAATATCACCTTTTTCAACATGATCTTTAAGGAAGTGAAAGCGAATGTCTATGTGCTTAGTCCTAGAATGTTGTCTTGGGTTTTAGCAATATTAATAGCGTAAGTGTTATCACGAAAAGAGGAACACTAGCAAAGTTTAACCCATAATCTTTCAAAGTGGGCGTCATCCACAAAATCAAGCTCTGACAACTAGCGTGACTACATACTCCGCTTCAAAGATGGATTGTGCAACAAGACCGCTTCCTAGAAGACCAAGATACAAGTGAAGTGCCTAGAAGTGACAGTGCACGAGGTACTCTTCCTATCTAACCGAACGACCCGCAAAATCGAATCAAAAACCTCTAATGGACAATCTCAAGAGCAGAATACCAAATGCCATATAAGAGGGTAGAGTGTAAATACACGAATATGCGCTTAACGGCTTGGCGATGGGAAGTTCTCGAGACGCTCAAATCTTGCACAAAGACATACCGTGAAGTGAATGTCCGGTCTCGAGGCCACAAATCTGAGAAGAGAGCCGATCATCTTTGCGGTACTCGCGTTGATCCACGACTTCTCCTTCCTCATCTGGATCCAAAACAGTCGAAGTTGCCATGGGAGTGGAAATTGGCTTGCAGTCACCCATGTTGAAGCGTTTAAGTAGATCTTTAGTGTACTTCGTCTGATGGATGAAAGTTCCTTCCTTGCATTGCTTGATTTGAAGTCCCAAAAAGTAATTAAGCTCTCCCATCATACTCATCTCAAATTCCCTGGACATAGTGTCAGAAAAGCTGGAAACAAGAGCATTAGAGGAACCACCAAAGATAATATCATCCACATAAATTTGAGCAAGCAGGAAGTCATTGACACGTCTAAGAATAAATAGAATTTTATCCACTTTACCCATCTCAAAATTATTTTTAAGCAAGAAGGTCTTAAGTCTATCATACCAGGCTCTAGGGGCTTGTTTAAGACCATATAATGCTTTAGATAGCTTGAAAACACGATTTGGATATTTAGGATCCTCAAAACCAGGGGGTTGCTTAACGTACACTTCCTCATCTATGAAACCATTTAAAAAGGCACTTTTAACATCCATCTGATATAATTTAAAACCTTTTGATGCAGAAATGCAAGCGAATCACGAATGGCTTCTAGTCTAGCAACAGAGCAAATGTCTCATCAAAATCTAACCCCTCAACTTGGTCAAACCCCGAGCTACCAATCGGCCTTATTTCTAACCACGAACCATCCTCACCTTGTTTATTCTTAAACACCCAACGGGTTCCTATAACATTATGACCACTAGGAGGTTCTACTAGGTTCCAAACTTTGTTTCTTTCAAATTCTCTAACTCCTCATGCATGGCATTTACCCACTAGAATCGGATAAAGCATGTGATATATCGCGGGGTTCAAAAGAAGCAACAAAAGCCGAATGAGAGTAGAGATTTGGATCATTATACCCGAGCGAGTGACTCGCTCATGTAGGTTACCTATTATCCATTCCGGAGGATCTTTGTCTCTGAATGCGAAGTGGAGCGCCGGGTGAGATGTCGTTTCTTGACCTCCGCAGTATCTGCGATGATGATGATGCAAGCAGGAGCCTCAATCAAGGTGAAGTAGACGTAGCGAGTTCTTGTATCAATATGGGCGCCTCGGCGAGCGAGATGAGGGAATGACATTAGCTTCGTCCTCATCTTCCTCCACAAAAATACTCTGTCACACTGTAAATCATCTCAGAGCAATTGATCTAGCTCGTGGCTAGTCTCATCAAAAGTGACATTACAAGTCTCCTAAGCTTGTCCACAAGAGCGACATCCTTTAGAATGAATTTGTTGTTTACCCTAATTGATCCTGTTCCTTCAATTCGCCTTGTGTATCATCTCCAAAAGTGATGAAGTCATCACCGCTGCCTGCGTGAAAGAGGTGAACCATTTTGAGTTCCCTGGTCATGTGGTGTGAACATCCGGAATCAACGAACCACGTGTTCTTCCCCTTTCGCGATAATCCACGAAAATCAAGGAACAAAAGAACGATGTGTCTCAATCTGGGATTAGATAAACATGATTTAGGAATCCATCTTCGAGACACACGCGTCTAAGGAGTATACAAACCGAAGTAGTATCCTTGATTTCATCTAACATTCGGTTATGAGCAATGTTTAAATTAAAATGAGACTTGAATCGTCCATGAGCGGTCTCGATCGGCATTGGTCAAGGCGGTCGACCGTGCGACCAAAGCGGTCGGACCGGTGACCACCAATGATCGGACGACCGATCGATAAACATTAGAATTAGGATATTTAGAAACATAATGATTTGCATGAGAGACAAATCCTAATCCAGGTTTATTCTTTTCAATGTTACCATGTCTCATAGAAGCTCTAGGTTGCATGAATGAGATTCTATCAAAACTTTTCCTATCATTTTTCAACCTACGCCAACAGAATTCAATCAAATGTCCACCTTTTTTGCAATAAGTGCAATGGTACTTGGTACCACTAGAAGAAGCACCATTTGAATTAATACAAGGTTGGGCAAAACCTGCAGATTTAAAAGATTTTTTTGCAGGTTGGGTTTTGAATTCAATTAAACCTTTTTCCAAGACTTGAATGACTTTTGGGTTTGAATTGTCTTGAAAAGAATTGAATCCTAAACCTTGCTTCTTATAAGGAGTTTTAGACTTGTCAAGAATCATGTTTAATTGTTTCTTACCTTTAGAAAATTTCTCTAATGTATCATGAAGGTAAGCATTTTCTTTTCTCAAGTTAACACAAGCATCACAAGTTTTATCCATAGATTTCTCCTTATACAAAGCAATTTCAAGCTTAAGAGCGGAACAAGAAGCACAAGTAGTATTTTCAATATTGTCCTTAAGCTTAGCATATTTGACTCTAGCGACTTCTAAGATATCTTTGATTTCACGTTCCTTTTCTAAACATGAAGTGCAAGGGCTAGAATCAAACACATCAAAAGCAATCAATTTACTAGATTCTAAACATTTTTCCACAAGGAGCACTTTTAATTTCATTTAGTTCAGATCTAGCATTCTCAAGTTGTTGTACAGAAATATTATGAGCAGTTTGTAACTTAGTAATTTCGAGTGCATAGCATGACAAGATAAACATTCATCGAGTTCAAGAGTCTTAGCATTTTAAGCTCTACTTTCAGTTTGTTAATCTTTGACTCTAATTTCTTATTTTTGTCATAACAAAGTCTAGCGCTTCATCTTGACTAAGCAATTGCTCAACTATAGAATCATATTTAGCGAAAGCTCATCATAAGAAAAAGATACCTCATCATCATCAATGTCGTCTTGTCGACCATGAAGCACATGCCGTGAAGTCTTTGGCCTTCCCTTTCTTTTGCCTTGAGGATCTCCTCCTCCTTGTCCTCCTCACTCCCGGTATCCACATCGCTCAAGGATTGATCCTCAAAGCGGCAAGGACCGGTGAGCAGCCTTCACAAGCTTATTAGCCTCATACCTTGATTTGTTGAAAGGAGGCTTCTTCCAAGTCGGCTTACCTTCCTTATGATTGCTCTTACCTTTCGACTTGGGGCAATTTGCGGATATGATTGAGCTCACCACATTCATAGCATGTCACCGACCACCTCTCTTTTGTTTCTCACATTATTGTAGGCCCGTGTGAATTTTTAGCTAGAAGAGCTAACTCTGTTTGAGAATACTTTCAAGCTCCTCTTCATGAATAGCGAGATAAACAAGCAAATGAAAATCCGTAAGAAGATTCAAAAGAGTCATCAAAAGCCTTGTTGAGAGGATCTGCTACCAAAGCTAAATTATCTTTCTTGGGATGATCAACTCTTTTAATTTCATGAGTCTTGAGTTTACTATAAAGCAATTCTAAAGTAAGACTTGAAAGATCAACATTTTCCTCTATAGCAAGAGCTTTCATCTCCCACTCCTTGGTGTTGATTGCGGCCAAGAGATGGGTGGCATTTTCAGATTGAGAATATTCAATATCAACGACTTTCATTTGATTAATTACTTTATTAAAGCGATGAAAATGTCATCGATGCTCTCTCCAGACGCATCTCGAATTTATTGTATTCACGCTTGTAAACAGCTTGGCGCACCTTTTTGATTTGGGACGAACCCTCATGATATGTTTCGAGAGTGTTCCAAATTTCATGCTTGCTTGAAAGATTACAAATTCGATCATATTCTTGTCTACCAAGTGCACCATATAAAAGATTCTTAGCCTTATTGTTGTTAGCCAAAAGAATTGCGTAAGCGGTGTAGCAATTTCAGAATAACCAATGGGGCTCTAACAACATCCCAAATAGCTTGTCCTCGCTCTCAAGAAAGACGCGCATACGATTCTTCCAATAGGCATAGTCGTGCCCATCGAAGATATGCGGTTTAGTAGAAAACTTATCCATCGCCAAAGTTCAAGGACCGGTTAAGATCAAGATTGAACTAACAGGCTCGATACCACTTGTTGGACCGTAAAGGCGACTAGAGGGGTGAATAGAGCACGCTCACTTTTTCACAAATTATGAACTCAATACAATTTCACTCCGGTAGCTATTAGAAAGCTATGAAGATCAATATACCAAGACAAATGGAAGACTAGTATTGAATCCAATAAAACCCTAAGCAATGCGACAATAATCGCAAGAATCAAAGCAACACAAGTCTGGCGGTCGACCTCAGAGTGAACCGGTCGGACCGATTGCGGCGGTCGGACCGCTGTTATCTCAAGCGGTCGGACGCTCAAATCGGTCGGACCGGTGGTGACGGGCGATCGGACCGGCGATCTACGTAACCGATCTGAACAAAGAAATCAGCCGATGACGAAGTTGCAATTAGGTCTAACTTTTGATTCTCAACTCCAAACTTCACGAAACTTTGCACACACCTTCTCTATGCTATTGAGGACCTATTCCAATCGAATATTATGATAATTCTTGGAACGATCTTGAGCAATTACCAATTGATTAACGAAGGTCTAAAACCGCAAGAACGAAAACTTGATCCTAAAGCTTGTTCGTGAGGATTGATGATCAAGATGATGCTAGATAGATTCACACATATCACAGCAAGCTAATTCACGTGAAAGAATCAATCACAAACTCGCGGATCAAAGAAAGCCCTAAAAACACGAAATTGAAAGCAAGAACGAAAAGAGACTTATCTCAAGCAAACCTTGCATAGATTGATTTCGTGATTGTTGCTGGATTATATCCACACCATCATGGATCAGTGGACAATCAAAGATCACGAAATTCACCACAAACCATCAAGAGCCCTTGCCTCCACCTCAACTCCCCTAAAGACAATTAGGGTTTTGAAACATAAAAAGGCGAGAGAGAGATGCGCACCACCATCTCCTCCTATTTATAGTGGAGGCCTAAAACTCTTAGGGTTTGACTTAATTGGGCTCTGTTAAGGCCCACTAACAAACGGGTCACACACGCACGCCATAAGCGCCGTCTTTAACCTTTTGACCTAAACCGCTTCACCATGCATCATGGATTCGCCAATAGGTCACCCTTGTCCATCTTGTGTCACGCTTGAGTCGTTGACCTCACCCGCATCGCCGATCGTTCGGACCTCAACTCTTCACGTCTAGTCCCGATTCTCCTCGCCGTTGACCGTCGTTGACCACCAAGCTACCCGCACAACCACGCACAAGAAAACACGATTCGGGAACAAGTTCTTCACAACTTGACCCATGTTAGTCAAAACATGCATCATGCAAATCATATGCCATGAAACCAATGACTTTGATCTAACAAAACAACATCGCCACGGTTGGCCGACGTTCAAGTAGTTACGGTTCCGACCGCCCAGTGAGCGGTCGGATCGCCGCCATGGCGGTCGGACGGCTCCACGTGAGTCGGCCGACCATACTTAGACTTAGCCAAATTCAAGCTCCCAAAATCCAAACCTTCGAAACTTTAAACCAATAGAACTTTTCACCGAGACTCCAAAATCATGAGACCAAGTGCATTGGGATCCCCTTACTTGTCTACAACACCTATTTTTGGCCCATTCGATTTGAACACTTTTGGTTATCGCGGTCCGACCGATTTGGGACCGGTCGGACCATTGCGGCAAGGACCGGTCGGACCGCCTCGAGCGATAAGCTCAGAACTTTGTCGAAAACGCGTGAAACGACAAACCGTAAACGCCATTGCCAATTGTCACATCATCCTAAGATCTGGAGCATATCCCCATGAAATCCACAGGAATGAATCAATGAATATGAATGCCATTAACTGAAATCACATGATGTATCCATTCGAAACGAAATAAATACCATGGACGAATATCAAGAACATTCATTATCTTCTCTCACAAGAATTATCACTTGAACCAGAATCGACATCATGGATGAATAACAAGGACATTCACAAACATATCACATCATCAAGCAACAGTTGAAATCAACACATTTTGACATAAGGTACTTGCATGTAATGGAATATGGATGTTGCTTAACACTTTCGACTGAAAACATGGATCTTGGAAATATTAGAAAGAACACAACCACAAATCATTCATCAAGGTGAAGGATTGCAATGTACTTGCCTTCCGTGCTGCGACGTACTTGGAAGCAACGAAGGTGTCCTTCCACCCACCGCCTCACCGCCTACACAAGCATTTACACGGGATAAGGATAACAAGGTATGATATATCTACACGTGCTCTACCATACCCTCTAACCATTCCACACAATCATGGGTTCAATTTGACAATTTCACCCAAAAGGCCGGATTACTGCTGTACTGACAGTTGTACGAGAAAATTCACAATTCAATATCTGTAAATCCTAAAGACCTAAAACCAGTGCTCAGCTAATCCTAACGAACCAGGCTACGAAACTTTAGTTGGCGGGATCCTCTGATTCGGCAAAAACAGAGGACTAAACAGCCCAAGAAGACACCGATAGAAACCTGTCCAGATTCCAGAACAGTTGTAAAGAAAAGCCTGTAACTTTCAGTCTACTGATCCTATGGAGATGATCTTTATCAATATGGAATCATGGAGAAATTATCTTCAAAAACATATTTTGGTGGCCGCCCTGGATCTGGCTCTAACTAGAACAAAGCGGCTGCAGCAACCGATCTCCAAAATCTCTCGATGATGCAGTAGTGTGCGGTTAAAAATTCATAACTCCTAAACCACAGGGTGGAATCTCGTGATCTCGGTGCCAAAAGAAAGCTAACGAAACCAGGAACAAAACTCTAGGAGACTAAAACCAAGATTCGGCCTCTAAGAACCCAAAACTGGCCACGCAACCTACTGGACAGATCTGATCTAAAACCTGACGCAAAACGATCCAACTAATCGAATCAAATTCTCATCTCTTATGAATCAAACAACAAGGGGAGGCCATTGTTACCCTTGTAGCACCTCAAGAACGACGTGGATTGACCTCCCGAAAAACTTCCCTCTCCTCCCTTCAATGGCCGACCAAGGCGAGGAAGACGAACGGTCGGCGGTGACGACAGGAGAGATCGGTTCGGGGAAAACCTTGGGGTAGCGCCGGGGATCGCCGGAGGCCAGCACCAATGGGGAGGGGAGGCGCCAAAGGGCAGGGGAGATGCTGGATTGGGGCTAGGGGGTGGCGGCTGAAGGAGGGAGGAAATGAGGGGAGGGAGAGGGCAAGGGGGTGGCTGGCTAGGGTTGGAGGGAGAGGTGGGGCGGCATGGGCTTGGGCCCTAGGGGCACCTCCCCCCTCTTGGCCCACCTATGGCCGGCCCTTAGGTGGCCCTAGCCTGGGTCGGAGGCCCAGGTTCCAAAATTCCCCCGAAAACCCTGAATTTTTTATTAATTCTCTCTCCCGATTAATAAACTCTCAAACTCGATATACGGAGTATTACATGAAACCTACAGCCTCCACTTAAATAAGCTTGCATGTAGTATATGTATAGGTCTATTATTCTACACGTAAGTCTTGCGGAGTACAATTTTTGTACTCATTTGCATTGCGTAACTATTTGTTGTAGAGGCAGAAGGTGAGCCCCAAGGGCCTCACTTTTGTGAGATGTACTGCGGGTTTGACGACTAGCTTGGCGGTCCGGTCGGTTGCCTTTTGGGGTAAAAGCACACTGATTGGCTCTTCTATTTATGGCCATCTTATGTCACTTTTGCTTCCGCTGTTTATTTTTGTATTTGTATGTATTTGGCCGGTCGGCCTCTCTTTTGTAATAACTATCCTTTATTTAGCATATCTTCTGGTTTATTGCTGTGCTTAGGTTCTATGTGAATGAATGGAATTGATGCATGAATTTTTGAAAAGATGTGTGTATACTGCATTTATGGGAAGTTTTATATCTCGAGTCTCGGTTTTTTTAATTTGTGATGCTAGGACCGAATGGATGGTTAAGCATTACAAGACTGATAAACTGGGGTCTCACAATACCCAAGTAAATTAATGATAATTACTATGAACCTCATCAGCATGTATGTTGTTTTTGAAGCATTTCATCATGTATTGTACTTGAAAATCTTAAACAAATATTAAACATTAACCTAAATCAACTGCTCAAAAGAAAAATATAAATAAGGCCTCACAAAGACCTCTGTGAAATAATTTATTCAAATACTATAATATTTATCATGAATAAATATATTTTTGCCAAATTTTATAACCTAAAACAACCTTAAGAAAATTCAAAACCCATCAAAAGAGTCCTTGCAGTTTTGAATTTAAAATAAGCAATTAAATAATGAGAAGTGATAATTACAAATTTACATGGGTACTAGGCCGTCCCTGTAAGCTCTCTGAACAATGATATTTACTAATTTATTTGCTAATTTTGGTAACTCAGTCAAAGTAGTCAACTTTTCGACCGGCTACTCGATTTGGACCAGCCCTTGATTTTGACCACCATTTCGACCACCTACTCGAATTCGACCACCATTTGGACCAGCCTACTCAAATTTAACCCCCATTTCATCCAACCAACTCGAATTCGACCATGATTTCGACCACCTAGTCGAATTCGACCAGACTACCTAACCCAAGTTCGACCAGGCCACTCTGTTCGATAGAACCAACTAAACACACCGTGCCATTGGACTAGACCGAACCAACTTATTTCACTGATCACGCGCCAGTCCACTTGTTAGACCTTTCTCCCTCCTCTCACTAGCGCTCGCGCAGAATAGCATTGCCACACAGCCGCCGAGCTCTACTCTGTGCTAGTCCATAGCATCAATCCGCCGCCCACTTCGACCAGTCCCAAAGCAATGCCTCTTCACACCGTTTTGCATTGTCGTCATCGCCCGAGGATAATACCCCTCTGCCTTCTCCATCCAGCTCATTCCTTCTCTTAGGCTGAGAAGGAAAAAACTCACTCTTGCATACCTCTCAAGTAAGCTTCCTTCCCTCACATCCCATTCCTTTCTTCTTCAACGTCGATTCCATGTTGGCTAATGCCGAACCTTGGTTTCGCTTGTAGCTTCTGAATCGCCAAGGTCGTCCTCGCCGGCTCGAGAGCACGCACCGCCGTCACTTCAACTCATCCTGGTGTTTCCTGGTGAGATAGTCCTCAATATTGTGCATCATATTGAGTCTTTGAGCTTGATTAAGAGCTCCCCCTGCTATTTTGGATAATGCACTGACAGAGTTGTTGGATTTGGGATATTCTTCTTTATCGGCCACATAATTCCCTCAGTTCACACCATCTCAGTACATCCCTTGACATGCTACGACATCCTTTGGCCTCTCTCCATCTCCAAGTCATCCTCTCCCTCGAGAAGCCTCATCGCCGCTGTCACACTCCTGACGTCGAGTAGCCTCCAGCCAACGCCGAGCACCCACCTCGCTCAGGTAGCCTTCTTATGCATCGTAGAGTCTTTAGCACCCGCTTTCCTGGACATCGCATAGTTTATTTGTCACATGCACATTTGCGAGCAACACACTGCCGCCCCTCTCCGGTGAGCTGTCGCTACTGGCCACCCCAGTACTCGTGGCCAGTGCTTGATAGATATGTAAAGCTATTAGGAACCCATCTATGCCCTTGGTTTGTGCCGCTGTGCCCAGAGTCACCAGTGAGGCTTCGGTCAAGCGAGCAGTGTTGTTGGACACTCCGACCAACTCCTATAGCATTATGATTAGGAAAAATCCAGATCATTACAGCTAAAGATTGTTTTCGGTGATTAATGACTACTTAAAGAAGTAATGAGTGTATTACATGCGGGCCCACAGTTTAGTGCATAGTAGTGAACTCATGGACCGGACTCACAGACCTGCGGTCCATGCACTGTTGCGTAGACTAGTGTCTATGACATACAGGCCCCACATCTCAACGTGGTTCAATTGGAAATTAAAATAGAACATGACCCTATTCAGTGGACCGCGCTTGTCATCAACTAAGGCTGGTATGGTTCGGTGAGAAAAGTATAAATGCATTTATAAATTCCGAAATGAATTTTTGTTGCACTGAAAAATCTTTTAACTTTGAAAATGCATAACTAATTCATTTTAACTCTAAATACAGTGAAACCAATTTTAATAATTTTCATGTTAAGTGAACTTTAACCAAATTATTTTTAAACTAGAAAATGCTATTAACTTTAAAAATTCATAAGTAATTCTTATGAACTACAAATGAGATGAACCAATTTATTTTGGTCATGACTTATTATTCTCTATCCACCCATATAATCCTTATCTCCACCACTTTCTACAAAATTATGCAAAAAAATTACATTTCGGATGTACAGTGATCGAAGGGAATTTTTTATCCTTTTTTAAAACCTGATTTTCAAACTGTCTGTAACATCCCAAAGTTCTGTTACCAAAATAAAATTAATAAAGTTATTATTTTATTTGATTTTGTGAAATTTAAAAGAGATTTATTGCTTTTCTTGAATTTCCTAAATTCTAAAAGTTAAAAATAAAATTTATTGAGTTTTCTGCTATTTAATTGGATTTAAATTGAAAAATAAAGTTTTAATTAATTTTTGGAATTTTCTGGTATTTAAAAATGCTTTTCCTATATTTCAGAAAATGAGTTTAATTACTGTACAAAAATAAATTAAAATTTAATTATTAATTATTTTTTATTAAGTTCAAAATAAATAAAGGAATTTCTCTAAATTTTTCTAGAATTTTTGAACACTGTTTGTTATTTTCTAAAAATCTCTATTTGATTTTTGTATTATCTAGCACATAAAAATGAATTGCCGTTCGCAAGTAAAAGAGAAATTTTTATTGAAACTATTTTATTTAAGATACAAATACCCTATTGAACTACTCTAAAAAGTTATAGAATTTTTAGACCTATATTACTATTTTTCAAGATTAAAAATAATTTTCAGCAATATAAAAATAATTACTGTATAATAATAAAATTATTATTTTTACTTTTATTATTTTATTTACGTTCAGAATCTGGTGTTTAATATCTGTTATTTATTTGGGATTTTTCGGAATTAATTTGCTATTTTTTCGGAATTAATTAATGCTTTTCGAATTTTGAAAAAAAAGAATATTCATCGGAATATTCCTACGCTTCTGATCGCGCCAAAATTTAGCCCAAAAATCCGGTCATAACTCCGTGAGTAATTCCCGCCAAACCAATTCTTTTGTGCTTATAAATTGAACCGTAGCCCTCCTCCTCATTCCCCACATCTCACTCGCTCAGATTCGCGAAAAGCCTCCCGGAACTCCCTCTGCTAGCTCTTCTTCTCCAACTCCGGCGACAACACCGGCGAGCCCGATCTCGCCATCCGGTGCTCCGTTGTGCGTCAAATTTTACCAGTGTGTTCATCTCGAGATTCTCTACATTTCTATTCAAACCGAATTTTGATTTACCTATTGTTTCACCTCTCAAATAAAAGCACCGACGGCCTCTTCTCCAACTCCGGACAACTCCGTGAGCCCGATCTCTCCATCTGTAGCTCACAGCACCAAATTTTACCGGTGTGTTCCTATAGAGATTCTCTACATTTCTATTCAAGCCAAATTTTGATATACATATTGTTTCACCTCGGCCACAAAAGCACCGACGGTCTTCTTCTCCAACTCCGGCGAGAACTCCGGCGAGCCCGATGTCCTCATCCGTTGATCCACTGTGTACCAAAATTTATTGGTGAGTTCCTGTTGAGATTCTCCATATTTCTATTCAAGTGGAATTTTTATTCACTAACTTTTTCACCACCGGTCACATCTTCTTCCCCAAGTCCGGTTAGAACTCCGTCGAGCCCGATCTCTTCATCTGTTGGGTAATTGCGTGAGCCCTTTTACCTACATGTTCCTTTCAATATTATCTACCTTTCTATTCAAACAAAATTTTGAATTTCGCAATAATTCAGCACCGCTATGTCGTGCCATGTGACGCCAAATCATTGTCATGTCACCGTCACATCACCACATAGTCTACATGGTTGTCACCCAAGCGCCACCTCACTTTCTCTCTCCAAATCAATAGCCACGTCATACCATGTGTATATTTCCTATTTATCTTTAGAAAATCAATCTCTTAAATTCTGAAATTCAGAATTTAATCTTTTCATGTGACTTTCAACCTTCCAGAAATTCGTTCTTCTTCATACGAACTCCGATTCCATCGATTCAAATTCCTATATTCATATAAAGTAGATATCTTCCTTATAATATTTATTTTATAATTTTTGGATTTTATTAGTATTTTGTTTGAATTTGTCTTATGTACGCGTATAAATTTCGACGACTTCAGAGAGTCAAATTTCGACGCCGTTTGAGAACAACATATAACCAAGCAAGCCAAGTTATACCTTTGATCATATTTGATCCCAATATTTCAAATTATTTAAATTCTGTTTTAAATTATTATTGCATGCTATTTCTATTATAGTAATTTAAATACCTGTTTTTAAATTATAGTTATTCCCATTGCCATTGTATAGCTAACTTTGTTGTTGAATGAAACATACCTTGACACATTAGATAAAAATCTGGTTTATGCAGTAGTATGAACCAGAACATTTTGGGAAAAATTATGCTTAGACATGCTTAGACCAAAAATGCTCAGTTCCGGGAATTTGGCCCAAATAATCAATTATTGTTTAAAAGCCTATGACATTGGTTTGTCATGGAAGATTTTACAAATGACTTTGAAAAACAAAAATAAAAAGTTGGTTTGTACTTGGGCGAAATGGATGCTTGGTGGGTGCAGAGTTTATGCACTGCTCAATCCGGTAGGATTGAGGCCTGTGGTTATTTTGGAAGTCGCCCAAGTCGCTTAAGGACCGGTCTTGAGCCGCATCTTGCTAAGCCACATCAGACTACCACATGTCCTGTATGGGGGGGACTGCTAAATAATTTATAACATTCCATCGTAGTTGTGCCATTTTGGTGTGTGGGTGTCGGTTAGACAGATTCCCACATGGCGCAAGAGGGGCTTGAATCCGTGGTGGTTAGCCCAATGGAAGCGAAACCTTAGCGAGGCAAGGCTACGGTGGGATGGCGCATTGTAAAAGCCTTGACACGTGCTCTCAGACCGCTTACCTAAGGTAGTGAGCAGTGGGATCGACGGATGCCAAACAAACTAGAGAATTCATGTCTTGTGGGTAAAGTTGTACAACCTCTGCAGAGTGTAAAACTATTCGAATAGCCGTGTCCACGGTCATGGACATGCTGAGCAAAGCCACTCAAAGTTAGACTTTGATTTTGTTTTAAAATGATTTTAGCAAATGATTTGAGGATGGTTAATCCTTGTGGTAAAATTCGGCGGTTAGCCATGTGATAGGAGGGTATCCATCACCATGTTTCATATGGAGGTTATCCTACTATAAAACTTGAGAATTTATAAAAATGAATTTTAGTTATTAAATATCTGCTTTGAAACTTAGTAACAAATATTTAAAGAAAACATTGCTTTATGCAAATTCAACCAATAAGCCTTCCTTTGATATATCCATACATGCATTAACTCTGTTATTGGGTGTAACTTGCGAGCACGGTAGTTGTGCTCACCCTTGCTTCATGCAAATAAATTTCAGAGGAGAAGGACTTCGGATCTCGATGACTAGGCCGCTACCCGATCGATTGCTCATGGCGCATCACCGACTCCACTACTTCTTCGTCTTCCGCTGTGTTTTGTTTAATGTTGGCTTGTAAGCCTTTCTTGTAATCAACTCTGATATTTATTAATAAAGTTGTGCGATTTATGGATGTTACCATATCTGTTTACTGTGTGAACTAGCTACTGATCATGGGACTAGTTCAGAAATGCACAGAGGATTCTGGGGTGTTACTCCCGGGTCCGACAGAAATGGCATCAGAGCCATGTCGACTGTTGGTCGTGACCTAGTTAGAATGGTCGTTAGTTGAAAAACTTCAAAACTTATTTTATATAACAAGAAAAATAAATTGTTCTCTCCTCATCTTGGTCATCTATCTATCTTTAGTTCCTTCATGGTATTCTTTCTTACCTAATTCTCTCTTCACCGTTTTATAATGTTAAATGGATTCTCTTTCCCTTGTAAAGCTTCTATAGATGGTCAACACGTTCTTACCATTACGTTCAAGACCACAAGACCTGGAACTATCAAGAAAACATCGTAAAATCGTCAAGTCATTCAAGGACAACATGCAAGATTTACCGAAGATTGCGATTTCAGCCTAACCATATAGTCTAAGTTTGCCAAGACTCATTCTGTGTATTGAGTCCTTTCACCAGCTTACGAGTATCGATCGAGTAGAACGTTGTATTGTTTCTTAACTTGTATCGTATGTTTTCTTTTGGTACGTCGTACATAGATCTTTTGATCTTGTGTACAACGTTTGCTTTAAATGTGTAATCTTCTCTCCTCATAGCTTTCTTTCTCATCCTTTGCTATTATCTCTTCTCTAACAATCCATTGGACTTCTAACCCATCGATGCGCTTGGAACTTGAAGGACGAATTGATGCTTCAAAATATCAGACAATTCAACACCCTTGGACTTAAGCCAACTTGAAGACACACTCTCTGTCTCAATTCATTTATCCTATGTGCATATTCCTTCTTTCTAGCTTCTCCGAATCTCGGGGACGAGATTCCTTTTAAGGGGGGTAGTTTGTAACATCCCAAAGTTCTGTTACCAAAATAAAATTAATAAAGTTATTATTTTATTTGATTTTGTGAAATTTAAAAGAGATTTATTGCTTTTCTTGAATTTCCTAAATTCTAAAAGTTAAAAATAAAATTTATTGAGCTTTCTGCTATTTAATTGGATTTAAATTGAAAAATAAAGTTTTAATTAATTTCTGGAATTTTCTGGTATTTAAAAATGCTTTTCCTATATTTCAGAAAATGAGTTTAATTACAGTACAAAAATAAATATAAATTTAATTATTAATTATTTTTTATTAAGTTCAAAATAAATAAAGGAATTTCTCTAAATTTTTCTAGAATTTTTGAACACTATTTGTTATTTTCTAAAAATCTCTATTTGATTTTTGTATTATCTAGCACATAAAAATGAATTGCCGTTCGCAAGTAAAAGAGAATTTTTTGTTGAAACTATTTTATTTAAGATAAAAATACCCTATTGAACTACTCTAAAAAGTTATAGAATTTTTAGACCTATATTACTATTTTTCAAGATTAAAAATAATTTTAGCAATATAAAAATAATTACTGTATAATAATAAAATTATTATTTTTACTTTTATTATTTTATTTACGTTCAAAATCTGGTGTTTAATATATGTGATTTATTTGGGATTTTTCGGAATTGATTTGCTATTTTTCCGGAATTAATTAATGCTTTTCGAATTTTGAAAAAAAAGAATATTCATCGGAATATTCCGGCTGCTACAGTGCCGCGCCCAAAATTCAGCCCAAAAATCCGGTCATAACTCCGGCGAGCAATTCCCGCCAAACCGTTTCTCCTTTGTGCCTATAAATTGAACCGTAGCCCCTCCTCCTCATTCCCCACATTCCACTCGCTCAGATTCGCGAAAAGCCTCCCGGAGCTCCCTCTGCTAGCTCTTCTTCTCCAACTCCGGCGACAACTCCGGCGAGCCCGATCTCTCCATCCGGTGCTCCGTTGTGCGTCAAATTTTACCAGTGAGTTCATCTCGAGATTCTCTACATTTCTATTCAAACCGAATTTTGATTTACCTAATGTTTCACCTCAGCCAGAAAAGTACCGACGGTCTTATTCTCCAACTCCGGTGACAACTCCGGTGAGCCCGATCTCTCCATCTGTAGCTCCGTTGTGCACCAAATTTTACCGGTGCGTTCCGATAGAGATTCTCTACATTTCTATTCAAGCCAAATTTTGATATACATATTGTTTCACCTCGGCCACAAAAGCACCGACGGTCTTCTTCTCCAACTCCGGCGAGAACTCCGGCGAGCCCGATCTCCTCATTCGTTGATCCACTGTGTACCAAAATTTATTGGTGAGTTCCTGTTGAGATTCTCCATATTTCTATTCAAGTGGAATTTTTATTCACTAACTTTTTCACCACCGGTCACATCTTCTTCCCCAAGTCCGGTGAGAACTCCGTCGAGCCCGATCTCTTCATCTATTGGGTAATTGCGTGAGCCCTTTTACCTACATATTCCTTTCAATATTATCTACCTTTCTATTCAAACAAAATTTTGAATTTCGCAATAATTCAGCACCGCTATGTTGTGCCATGTGACGCCAAATCATTGCCATGTCACCGTCACATCACCACATAGTCTACATGGTTGTCACCCAAGCGCCACCTCACTTTCTCTCTCCAAATCAATAGCCACGTCATACCATGTGTATATTTCCTCTTTATCTTTAGAAAATCAATCTCTTAAATTATGAAATTCGGAATTTAATCTTTTCATGTGACTTTCAACCTTCCGGAAATTCGTTCTTCTTCATACGAACTCCGATTCCATCGATTCAAATTCCTATATTCATATAAAGTAGATATCTTCCTTATAGTATTTATTTTATAATTTTTGGATTTTATTAGTATTTTGTTTGAATTTGTCTTATGTACGCGTATAGATTTCGACGACTTCAGAGAGTCAGATTTCGACGCCGTTTGAGAACAACATATAACCAAGCAAGGCAAGTTATACCTTTGATCATATTTGATCCCAATATTTCAAATTATTTAAATTCTGTTTTAAATTATTATTGCATGCTATTTCTATTCAAGTAATTTAAATACCTGTTTTTAAATTATAGTTATTCCCATTGTCATTGTATAGCCAACTTTGTTGTTGAATGAAACATACCTTGACACATTAGATAAAAATCTGGTTTATGCAGTAGTATGAACCAGAACATTTTGGGAAAAATTATGCTTAGACATGCTTAGACCAAAATGCTCGATTCAAAATTTGGCCCAAATAATCAATTATTGTTTAAAAGCCTATGACATTGGTTTGTCATGGAAGATTTTACAAATGACTTTGAAAAACAAAAATGAAAAGTTGGTTTGTACTTGGGCGAAATGGATGCTTGGTGGGTGCAGGTTTATGCACCGCTCAATCCGGGTAGGTTTGAGGCCACAGGTTATTTTGGAAGTCGCCCAAGTCGATTAAGGACCGGTCTTGAGCCGTATCTTGCTAAGCCACATCAGACTACCACATGTCCTGTATGGGCAGGACCTGGCTAAATAATTTGTAACATTCCATCGTAGTTGTGCCATTTTGGTGTGTGGGTGTCGGTTAGACAGTATTCCCACATGGCGCAAGAGGGGGCTTGAATCCGGCGGGTGGTTAGCCCAATGGAAGCGAAACCTTAGCGAGGCAAGGCTACGGTGGGATGGCGCATTGTAAAAGCCTTGACACGTGCTCTAGACTGCTTACCTAAGGTAGTGAGCAGTGGGATCGACGGATGCCAAACAAACTAGAGAATTCATGTCTTGTGGGTAAAGTTGTACAACCTCTGCAGAGTGTAAAACTATTCGAATAGCCGTGTCCACGGTCATGGACATGCTGAGCAAAGCCACTCAAAGTTAGACTTTGATTTTGTTTTAAAATGATTTTAGCAAATGATTTGAGGATGGTTAATCCTTGTGGTAAAATTCGGCGGTTAGCCATGTGATAGGAGGGTATCCATCACCATGTTTCATATGGAGGTTATCCTACTATAAAACTTGAGAATTTATAAAAATGAATTTTAGTTATTAAATATCTGCTTTGAAACTTAGTAACAAATATTTAAAGAAAACATTGCTTTATGCAAATTCAACCAATAAGCCTTCCTTTGATATATCCATACATGCATTAACTCATTATTGGGTGTAACTTGCAGCACAGTAGTTGTGCTCACCCTTGCTTCATGCAAATAAATTTCAGAGGAGAAGGACTTCAGATCTCGATGACTAGGCCGCTACCCCAGTCGATTGCCTGTGGCAGATCAGCTAGACTCCACTACTTCTTCGTCTTCCGCTGTGTTTTGTTTAATGTTGGCTTGTAAGCCTTTCTTGTAATCAACTCTGATATTTATTAATAAAGTTGTGCGATTTATGGATGTTACCATATCTGTTTACTGTGTGAACTAGCTACTGATCATGGGACTAGTTCAGAAATGCACAGAGGATTCTGGGGTGTTACTCCCGGGTCCGACACTGTCATAACTATGTCATCTCCAATCCGAATTGAATAATTCTTTCACCTAAATTCATATAAAATCATATTTTATATACTGTAGAAGTTTCATTCATTTTTTAGCAATTTGATATTTTTACCTTTTCTCTATGTTTATTCGATGTCGTATTTATATAGATTCCGAAGTGCTCGATATAGACTCCTACGCCACCGAGAGCGAGCAACTCGAGTACCAGCAAGGCAAGCATCATTTGAACTTTCTTTTTGCATCATATTGATGTTGGAAATATGCCATAGAGGCAATCATAGAGATGATGATATTTCATTATGTTCATATTTTTGATAATATGTTATCGTGTTCCTTGAATGAATCATTTGTTATAGATCAATAAGTATGTGACTTATTGGTAGAACTCTTTAACTTATATGATGTCAATCTAAATGTATCCCTGGTCGGAGGTCACTAGTCGGAACACCAGTGACTCTAAGACTAGCACATGTATTGATTGATGACCTGGTTTCACCGGTCATGGATATAGTGATATCGAATCAATAATGTGAGCACATGTTAGAGAACATGGGGTTGGATAGACCCATCATTGAGATACTATTGAGATTGTTATGAATCTTTGTGTCATTAGTTGGTCTCAAGTAATGATGATGTATAATCTTTAGACCTGAGATCAGCATGGTTCCCTACATGTGTAATAGCACTCTTAGGGTTTGCCAAACACTACTCGTAACTGGGTAGTTATAAAGGTGGCTTTCCCCTCTCCTTCCACTTTGCCACCACTTTCCTCCCCCCTTCTTCTCCTGGCTGCCGCCACCTCCCCTGGTCCTTGGCACCTCCACCTCCCTCCACAACCGAGTTCTCCAAATGCTTCACCTCCCCGCACTGCCATGTTCCAGAGCCGCCGCTTCCATGCAGTTGTGGCCGGCCGTGGGAGGAAGAAGGAGGGGAGGGAGAGAGGAGAAGAAGAGGGGAGGAGCGCCCACGGGAAATTCAGTGGGCTCACATGCCTTCAAGGTTAACGATCATCTCCCGCTATTTGGATCTAGTTAGATTCTTAATTTCCATTGATTAGAGAATCATTGAACTACTGTGATTAGAATCGGTAATCTATTCCTGTTGTATGATAGATTTCGTGTAGTTCAAGGCATAATTTGAGGTTAGGCTCTCCTAGATAGTTGTGGGGATTGTCATCAGGTTTTTATAGGTATTGAGATCACCTAATTCGGACTTGTACTTTGGGAGATATGTTAGTTTCTTTACTGCTGCCCAAAAATCCTAATGAGATTACAACAGTCGTCTTGTTTAAGAATTAAGGTTCTGTTAATGGCCAATTCAGGGAGGTCTCCCAACACAACTTTCATATGAAATTTATTGGGCTTTCCATATTGGTAAAGACCATGAATTTTGGTTCAGCCATTCGAAAGATATGAATTTTTGAATTTAATGTTGTAGTTTGTCCTTCTGTTGTGGACAGTAGAGTAAGACTGTACTGTTGCAACCTTTGTTGCATGGTGGGGATATCTGTGATAAATTTATTGAGGAAGCTAGTTTTCTGTAGTTTCTAACATGGCTTAGAACATTGAATTTGGTGCATGTAGTTGTATAAAACAATATACTTTTAAAATTATAGGTTCAATATGATCAACGGACCACGACTTGCCTTGGAATAAATCCTGGGATTGATCTTGATCTTGGTGCACTCGTCCTTGCTCAAAACTTCCTGGAGTACTAACGTCTACTCGTAAACAAAGCAAATAAAATAAATAAATAAATAAATAATAGAGAGAAAACATACTCTAAAATTTAAATAAAAATCTCATATAAATATATCTTGAATTTATATGAATTTAGAAATTTGAATGGGCTCAATTGGAGTTCGGATGCAAAAGAATTGGGGTTTGGAAGATTGTAACAATTGGAAAATACCCTAAATTGGATTTTTCAGATTATCCCGAATTATTTTCCTATTGGAAATTTTGGAATATCATGCACGCTAATGTCAGCAATGGATTTTCGGTTGAAAAGAAATAAAAGAAATTGGATCTGACACGTGGGTCACACTTGGCATTGAGATGGCTCACGGTGGACTTAGTCTACCGGGCTGGGATCTAGGGTTAAGATGCGGTTGTGCCACATGGGTGCTGACAGGGATGCCGCGCGAGTGAACACGTGAGCAGTGTGAGAACCTGCGGTATTTAACTTGTAATACTTAACCACCCGAATGGTCCTAGCATTACAAATCAAATATCTCGATTCACGGCGCATATGTACTTCTCAAAATTGCAGTACACATACCCCATACAAAAATTAAGCATCCAACCATACAAGTCATTCATTAACCAGTCTACAAGCGTACAACATAAGGGCATACAAGTTCATATCACAAAAGTAGGGCCCACCGGCCAAATGACAATTGAATAACCAAAATAACAGCGGAAACATAAGCCATAAGATGGCGATAAACAAAAGCCAAACGGTTTGCCATTACCCACAAGGCAACCGACAGGAAACGTCCAAGCTAGTCATCGAGAGCAAAGTCGAAGTCGGTCTCACAATAGATAACCACTTGGGGGTCAACCTCCTTTGCAACAATTAAGCAAAGCAACTGAGTACAAAACGTACTCGCAAGACTTACGAGTAATGTGAGGACCCCCGATTATTGGGCTTGTAATGCTTAGTCACCAATTGACCCTAGCATCACAAACAAAATAACCCGTGTCTTCGAGACATGTATACTTCCCAGAAATGCAGTATACACACCTCTTTACAAAATTCATGCATCAATTCCATTCATTCACATAGAACCGAAGCAAAGCAACAAACCAGAAGTTAACATAAATAAAGGATAGTTATTACAAAAGAGAGGCCGACCGGCCAAATGACATATACATATAGAAATTGAACAGCGGAAGCAAAAGTGCCATAAGATGGCCATAAACCAAAAGAGCCAACCAGTGTGCCTTTAACCCACAAGGCAACCGACCGGACCGCCAAGCTAGTCGTCGAATCCACAGCACATTTCACAAAAGTGAGGCCCTTGGGGCTCACCTTCCTCCTCTGCAACAAATATTTAAGCAAAGCAAATGAGTACAAAAATTGTACTCCGTAAGACTTACATGTAGAGTAACAGACCTATACATAAGCTATATGCAAGCTTATTTAAGTGGAGGCTGTATGTTTCATTTTCAGCATAAAGCAATCTTTATTTGCAATAATGTAGTACATTTAAAGGCAAGTTAACAAATCTGTTTTTAATGTTCAAATAACCGTAAATGACAACAATATAACAGTAGATAGATGACAACAACAATCCTGGAAGTAACTAACCCATTAGTCACCACAACAATAGCATGAATTACCCATTCATACTAACCATGTCAAATTTTAATTTAAAAGGTTGTAGTCTACTTCTTGCACGACCTTACCAAGCATGTCCATAACCTAGGACGAGGCTATTCGAATAGTTTTATACCCTACAGGGGTGCACCAATGTACCCACACGCCAGACCACCTTTTTGCCACATGATTAGCATACTTCCTTAGGTATGCCGGCACAGCTAAGTCCTATGAGACATTTCCAATATTGTGTATTAACTACGAGCCGCCCGTATGGATAGAAACCCATACGTTGTGTCGGAGTCATTGTAAAGACTCGGTCAACTACCCGTCGCAGGTAAAGCCTTGGACAACTACAATGCCCCTCGAGGTGGAGAGCCTACCCGGAATCTCCACCACCGCACACCCAACACAAGAACACATATCCTTTTTCACACAACACACACAACCCCCTCCTGCGACTCGGAGATAACACACGCCAAAGTATTTAGTCAAGAGAGGTCTCATATCCCTCTCGCGTGGTTAGCACGCATAAGCGCTTGGCTTAGTGACACAAGTAACTCGGTCCTTGATGACCTAGGCACCATTCCATTCACACCAACAGATCACACCAACATACCATTGTGCCCAAGTCTAAAATAATTTTATTTTCAGTTTTTGACTTTACAAAATTAACAAAGCACAAAGTGCTGGACATAATGGAGTAATAATTATATTTGTGTGATCAAGATCATCGACTAAGTCGATGACTGCCCAATACTACCGACATCTAAGCATTTCTAAGCATGACATCGAAAAGGCAATAAAAGAGCATAATTAAATCACCGGGCTCTAATTCACCAGCGATATTAATAACTTATGTTTGTGGCAGGGGATAACAATTTGAGGGCAACAATGCAATAGGAATAACTACCTCTAATTGGGAAAATTAATTTGACACAAAATCATGCATACATATGATTTGTAAACAAGATATTAGACTTGAAAATAATGGGAAATTTATGATCAAACAACTTGCCTGTTTGCTGTGGGTCAAGATGTTGCTGAGGATCAATAATATTATCAACGTGCTCTTCGGATCCTAACGAGAAAGCGAAAAACAACCGATAAGAACGAAGAAAATGCAAAGACCCAACAGTAAACTTTCTCCAAAAATTCTGAAAATTTCACAGTAGCAAGATCATGATTTATAAGGAATTTAGCAACAAGAACCAATTGATTTGGATTCTTAATACAAAAGATATGATCAAAACAATTTTGCTCAGCTTTTATAAATAAAAAATGCTACTATTCATTAGCAAAATTTTCTGGAGCTATACTGGGGTTGAAAACATTTTTAGATCAAAGTTCAGTTGAAAACATAACCCACAAAATTTGAATCTCCCGAAAAGGAATTAAAATGAATTAGTTATGCATTTTACAAGTTATCATATTTTTCAGTTGATAAATAAATCCTTTCGGAAAAATTAGAAATATGAAATGAAGTGGACGAACGTGGAGCGTTGATCCTGTATCCAACGGTCCAAGTCCCTGCGCTGACGCGCGCGCGCGCGGCTCCGAAACCCTAAACGTCAACCATTGGATCTGGATCCGACGGTTCACGTGGATCCGAGCGCGCGGGCGGTCCGAACGTCCCCACGCACGCGAGCCGTGGATCTGGGATCCAACGATCCATGCGGACTCGAATCGGGACCGTTGATCTTGGATCCAACGGTCCACAGACCGGAACGCGCGACGAATTCAAATTTCCGCGCGAATGTGGGACGTAGATCTAAGGATCGACGGTCCAAAACGACTCACGTTCAAACGACCGTCCTGTTTTCGTCCGGCAAAAACGACGGGGAAGAACGGCTCGCCACCGGCGGCTCTGGCCGCGGCGGTGCGAGCAAGTGCCCAAAATGGGTCCCAAACATCATTGCGCACCTAATGGTACCAATGGATTTGGCTGCGGTGGTCCAGAACGCCGGCAAGCCGGAGAGAACCGAAGTGGCCGAAAGTGACGAAAATGAAAAACGACAAAGAGCTCAGTTGCGGTTCAAGGGAGCAGGCGCCAGGACACTAGGGACTAAAGAGGAGTTACCTGGGCGCAAAGAATGCACCGAGGAGAGTCGAAGCTGCCCGGGCGAAGAAGAATGGCGTTTTCGGCCAAAAGGGGGAAATCCGAATTCAGCCAAGCCCTGAGCAAATTGAGCAAAATTGAGTGAGGGTTAAGCTTCAGAGAGTAAAGGGGGAGCAGAGGGAGCAAAGACTTGAAGAAGAAAACCCTGCTGACCGACTCCACCGGAGCTCCAAAACCGACAATGGCGGCCGAAGAATTCTCGAGGATCTGCGGCTCCAGCGGACTTGCGAGTGCTAGCTGGAGTTGCGGAGGTGCTAAAGGAAGCTAAGGGAGAAACAATGGAGCTTAAATAGCCGAGGATGGCAGAGAGCAACGGCGATATCTCTTTCGGGTTAGCCCAGCCATTAGAGCGCGAGAGAGCGACGGGAGCAGTTGGAGAGTGGATGCGTGAGGGAGGAGCACTACGGGCATTTGATGCGCGCAGAGCTAGCCATTTAAAGGCGACCGAGGCGTGGACTGCACGCCGCGGCTTTTCTCCTCTGTGCACGCCATGGCCGAGCTCACGCGCGCGCTGACGGAGGAAGGAGACGACGTGTCGACCGTCGGATTGAAATCGAACGGCTGAGTTAGAACGGGTGGATTAAAACGATTCCATCGTTCGGTTGATCAAGGACCGTTCGATGCTGATCCAACGGCTCACAACGCGCGCGCCCGATCGACCGCGCCGGTGCGATTAGTTGACTGGACCGAGTCCAATGGCTCGAGCCCGAGTCCGGTTCGAACCCGAGGAACAGTGTAAACCAGTTAGAATTTGAATTTTAAACATCTGATTTTTTAGGAATTATTTGAGGTAGCAAACAAACTCCAAAATTTATGAAATTTTAACTGGAACTTGCTGACAGTAGGAGGAACCTCCCATAAAATTTTCAAAGATTTTCATACATTGAATTTTTCTCCAGAAATTCCAAAACAGGGGAAAT
Source organism: Hsuehochloa calcarea (assembly GCA_036346395.1). NCBI lineage: Eukaryota > Viridiplantae > Streptophyta > Magnoliopsida > Poales > Poaceae > Hsuehochloa > Hsuehochloa calcarea. The sequence continues at coordinate 4,356,105 of CM070612.1, read as the reverse complement.
AGGGTTTGACCAATTTTGACTTGCCTCCAAAAATTATCAAATAATTTCTAAAAATCATGAGATAATTCAGAGGTGTTGCCAAGCCTCCCTAGAACTCAGGAAAAATATTTCCAAGGGTTTGGCACAATACCCATGCCACAAAGGTTTTTGATTGGAGTCAAATGAGGATTGAATTTTGATTTTTCATAATTCTTTAAAAGAATTACAAAAATGACCAAGGGCTTCAAGATGCAAGAAAAGTTTTAATTTCTCCTTATTTTCTTACATTTGAAACACAAATCCATATTTGGGATGTTACAAGTAACAAGCCTATACATAGCTACATGCAAGCTAATACAAAGGAGGAGGTTATATGGTTCATTTGACGCATAAAGGAACAATTCATTTGCAGTAAGTAATAGATTGAAAGCAATTTGACAAAATCTGTTTTTAATTGATTAAAGAACAGCGAGACAACAATAATAAACATAAATAACATCCTAGAGATGACTACCCAGTAGCCACCACAACATAGCACGAATTACCCATTCGTACCACCCAAAATCAAGTTTTATCAAAAACTGTTGAGTCTAACTCTTGCAGAGACTTAATGTAATATTCTGAAAAAAATAGTAATAACCTCTTAAAGTGTCTGTACGTAATTAATCAAAGAGAATACGTGAAAATAGAATAATTTAGAGTTTTACGGACGAGGTAGACTATGCGAGATATAAAGGAATCGTAGGGAGAGTGGATTCTAGAAACCCTAACAGTCTTCTCTTTTATTCCCCTGTTCTTTCCGTGAGCCGCCTTGTTTGTTTTCTTTTCTCGGGCGCCGCCAGCCGTTGTCGCCGTCATTTTCTTTTCTCTTCCACTCAGCACTTGGAGACCAACGCCAGGAGCCGCCGTTCGGCCGACACGTGAACGCCTGCATGTGCTTTGCCTTCCAGTGCTAGTGCCCTGCCTGCTTGTCCGTTGGCCGCTCGTTGCCTGTCGGCTGCCCCCACAACTGAAGACTCGGCCGCCTACCCGTGTGCACAAGGATCCTTGCCAGTCCGCTGCATGCATGCATTTGTGAGCCACCCATAGCCTCCCGAGTAAGTGTAATCAACTAGTTAACATTGCATGCTCGGCTGTTAGTTGGCTTGCTATGTGCTGCTACATCCTGGACGTGGAATCATGAAGCTTGGATTAATACAGGAGAGAGAATAAAGCAAAGGGGATTATTTGCTAGCAAAGAAATAGGAGGAAAAGATTAGAATAAAAGAAGCAGATATCTGAATTCTTGTGGGTAACGATTTGTAATTTTGTTTCCTCTCTGTGTTTGCTGTTTTAGTTAGAGATTAGAATCGAGATTAATTAGAGAGCGGTTTTAGAATTTTCTAGTCACAGGGACCGATTAATAGATCTGTTTAGCCTGCTGTTTTGTTGTACGATTTATTCGGGTACCTTAATAGCGAATTTTGGGAATATCACCTACTAGTTAATTGTAGATAATTTCGATATCTTTCTATAGCACATTTAATCATGTCGAGCGTACAAGTATAATTCGAGTTATGAATTTTGGAAGACTGTTGTCTTTGTAGTCGTCGTATTTCGCACTATTTTTGTAGAGTAGAGATTAAAAATATTAATTGGTCTAATTAGAGTTTTTGATCTATATGAAAGATGTAGATAATTGTCTAATGGTTCTGTATAATCTAAGAACTCAAATTTTGGTTAGGTAAAACAAGAGTTATGAATTTAGTAAGACCCACTGTCTCGAAGCTCGACAGATCGGCCTTCTGGGTTTAAAACAGAGGGTTAGATGATTTAATTAGAAGACTTGGTAATATAAGAAAATGATGGGAATTTTGTAAAGAATCTATAACTATGTGGTTTGCCATGATCGGATTTTTGAGTCAAAAGTTACGCTCTCTTTAGTACAAGGACAACAAGAGATGACTGTTCGGTACCGGAGAAGCGTGGTAGACATGGGGACGTGTAGGAGCGATGTCGATTGATTGTTGATCTTATGGTGCTGTAGCTTGTACTGAAATTTGATCATTTAATGTAGGAGAGGTGTCGTGCTTGTTGCCATCTTCTAGCCAAATCGTGTGTCGCAACTAGTAAAGGCAAGTGCATGGTAGACAGCTGATCAATGATTGATCATTGTTTTATTTATCTTCTATTACCATTATTATTGTAATTTTAATTTATTTAATTACAAACAATGGAATGGTATTGTTATATCTTTGTTGACAATCATGAGGAAAAGTTGGATATGATTAATATGATGGAGTTTGCATTTTTCATACATAAGCATCTTTGCATATGAGCAGGTGATCATGAATAATCACAACTCCACGGGAGTGGAGGAGGTCCCCGATCCTTATGAAGGAACGGGCTTGACAGTGAATGTTATCTCGAGCATTCACTCATGCTATACCGGTATACGCGAAGGAAGTGCATGTGGACATGTAGAGTAGAGTTGCATTGATATGAGATGAATGGATGTGAAAACAAAGTGAAGAGAACATCATGAGAATATTAATAAAAGTGCAAGTGATGATAATGAAGCTATTGAATTCGGTTGATGTTTCATTGAACGTTGTATATTAATGTATTTGCTGAGTCGTGGACTCACCCTTGCTCTTCTATTGTTTTAGGTGAACTTCGAGGACACCACGACTGAGAGCGAGTAGAGCACATGGAATAGATTCATAATTCAAACACATGATCATTTGCCATAAGAATTCTTTTATTCAATACAGGAATACTCTAGTACATGTTAGAGGTCGAATAAAGTTTAGGTCAACGTTTTGGACTAGACTCTTTGTTTCAATGATTTGGATTCATTGGTTGATGCTATTTTGGATTATTTACCTGGTTATATTTCCCCTTGCTTATTTACTCTTGCTTGATCCATAATTATGCACGTTCTTTTGTGGTCTATGGATGTGTTTATTGATGTTTTCTTGCTAAAATTTTATAGTGTGTCGATAATTATTAGTTTAGAGAGTAGTTTAGTGGCATTCCAGGCTCAGTGTTGGGCTGGGGTGTGACAGTTGGTATCAGAGCGGGCTTCAGGTCCGTGGTGAATAGATTAACAACTTAGCCAAAATGAAAATTTTAAAATTTATTTTAGGTTTAGTAAATCAACTAAAATTTGCTAATGGTTAAATAATCTAAAATTTGACACACTAGTGCACAATAGATTAGAGAGAGGTACGATCAACGTTTTACGCTTCTGTTATGTTGTTTATTGATGTATGATTTTATTTTGACCTTTGAACTCATTTTGTATTGTTGATTGTGGTTGATAGCTATGTCGAGGGGTAGAGGACTCATTCGCACAGATGAGCAATGAGCTGATGCAAAGACGAAGGTGTTGCTTGCAAGGCCTGGCAATAATGCGGCACTGCTAGGTGTTCGTGATCTTGGGCCACATCAGGATTAAGGGGGAGTATGTTGGAAATAATCCTGTGTGGACCCGAGTTTCGTATTGTACAAGATTGAGTTCAAATTGATTCCTCCCAATTGTTTCATGTTTTATGCTTTCCATAAGTAGCTAGAACATACTATATCTTCTGTAATTGAGTACTATAAATTGAGGAGGAGAATAGAAGAGAAAATTGCCCCAAGCAAAAACACATTGCTTTTCTCTGTTCTTTCAAGAACCAACACCAATTCCGTATGGAGTCGCGACGTAGGACGAGGCAGTGGTGGCACCGTGGCAGTCCACAAACATCCAGGTACGGTGATCATCGGGCGGCTCGAAGGGGAAGCTAGCGGGTCGCTGTTGTGCTCGTAGCGGCAGGGAAGGCCGAGGGAGTTGTGGAAGAAGCTGATGGTGAGGCGCGCTTCGTGGCGCGCAAGTTACCGGCAGAGAAATCAGGATCATCCATGATATGGCGCCACTCCCTGCAGACGGCGGAGACATGGACGAGGATCTGGGAAGCGGTGGGAGGTTCTTGAGGATCAAGGTGTAAAGTCCGTCCGTGTTGGTTTAGATCGAAGATGAACACACGCAAGAACAGAAGAAAGATTTTTGTGTCGCCTGATCAACAGCAGTTTTTCTGAATTTTTTTGCTCTATTGCTCTTGATGATTAACTTACATGATTATATGTGCCTTTATACAGGCTGAGCACTTGGATTCTTTGATCCAATTCATTTTTGAGTAGGAAACCTACTCAGACTCGCATTAGGAAACCAAAACATAATGAAAAAACTTTCTGAACAATGATTACCTAATAATCACTCCCTACTCTATGTATACTTATTTATATTTTTGTGTCCTACTAGTTGGACTCAATTTCAACATAGCTTCCACACACTCGGCCGAAGACGGTGACACAACTCAAACACGTCTTGGACACTGCTAGTTGGACTCAACATCAACTTGGCTCACACTTACTTGTCCGGAGATGGTGGCACAATTTGAACACATCTTGGACTCTTACTCATTGAGGCAGTCGGTCTCAACTACGACTTACGCCCCAACTCATACTCAACTCAGGACAGTCGGTCTCAACTACAACTTGCCCAACTCATATTCGGACTTCAAGTTGGTCACGACTTCAACTTGAGTAACACATGGACTCGACTCAGTATCATAGCAGTGTTGGTTCATCATCGCTGAGAGCTTTAGCAAAAAGCGCTTTCTCCTTCTTCGGCTTGCGACATTCTGAAGCAAAGTGTTCAAAATCTTGACAATTATAACATCTCGCCTTTGTCTTGTCAAATTTTAAATTCTTGCGGCCTCGGCTACCACCACTGTTAGAGCCGCCGAAAAAACCCTCGCATTTGCCTTGTGATGATCGGGCCTCCCACTCGGCGCTAGTTAACAGCAGGTGTTCATCTTTGCCGCTGCCAGATCCTCGATCTGTTCCTCGTGCGCCTTCAAGCGACTAATCACCTCCTCAACCGTCATCACCTTGAGGTCGGCAAACTGCTCAATGACGGAGACAATTTTTAAAAACTTTTCAGAAACTGCCCGAAGGAACTTTCTCACGATATAGCTTTCTTCCATCTTGTCTCCCAAGACTCAGATCTGATTGACAATCGTTGTCAACCTCGTGGCGAAGTCGTCGATCGACTCCGTCTCTTTCATGCGCATCCCCTCGAACTCGCTCTTGAGAGTCTGTACTTGTGCTTCCTTGACACGATTGACGCCAAGTTGCATCGTTTTCAACGTCTTTCACGCAGCTTTGGCCGTCTCCTTTTCGGCCAGTAGGAAGAGCGTTTCCTCCGAGATGCCTCCATAGATCGCCGCCAAGGCTATCTGATCTTTGCGCACATCAACGTTGTCGTCCTCGACCCCATCCTACACTCCCTGAGCGCGCATGTACACCTTCATCTTGATTGCCCATACTGCATAATTACTTTTGGTGAGCATCGGATATTACAGCGAGACGACATAACTCTCCTCCGCCATCACACCCGACGTCGCCTCGTCCCCGGTAACACAACTTCTCGGAGAGCACGGTATGATCTTAGGCATACACAGGTCAAGAACTCAGGCTCTTATACCAATTATTGACCTAGACAGAAGATGAATACACGCAAGAACACAAGAAAGATTTTTATGCCGCCGGATCAACAGCAGCTTTTCTGAATTTCTCTTGCTCTATTGCTCTTGATGATTAACTTACAATATCATATGTGCCTTTATATAGGCTGAGCAATTAGATTCTTTGATCCAATTCATTTCTGAGTCTCAGACTCACATTAGAAAACCAAAACAGAAAGAAAAAAAAACTTTCAAAACAAATATTACCTAATAGTCCGGCAGGGTGCGGCGTCTCATGGCTATCACGATGCGGCGGCGGCGGCTGCGAATTAGGCTTTGGTCTTCTTGTTCACGGCGGCGGCGTCAACTCTGCTAGAAATGGGGAGTTGGGATTGGGCTACTGTAGATTGCAGTAATACTTACTACCAGGGTCCTTTCCCGGTCCGATTGACACACGTAAGGAAATTTGACATCACCATCACGAGGGAAAAGTGTCAGTCCATCCTTTTCCAGTCCGACTGATTTCACACGCTCGTGAATTTTTCCCTCGCGCCATAAGCCAGCACATTTCCTGCAAGCGTTTCCTTAATTGTACGTGCCTATATATACATTTTGGGATGAAGAAATGAAACTGCGGATTTCCCTTCGGTTCTAACATAAGATAAGCATATCAAAAAATACGTCTACTGTTTTTTTGCCATCCAAATGCATACATATATAGAATAAGAACAAAGTAAAATCTGCAAATAGAATAAATATTGTAGTTGGCTAATGGAAGGTTTGTTCTAACTAATGGAAGGTTTGTTCTAAATGCCCGTAAATATATGAATACCAACATGTCGATAAAAAATATCAAATTTAGTGACACAATAGTAAATTTCGAATACCTATAGACATAAAACGAAACATACCACTAAGTCACTAGATTTGATTGGGATAGTCTTCAATTGGTTTGCGACGTGCTAGATCAATAATAATTTCATCGTGATCAACATCATGTCGAGCCTTCTTTGCTTGTTTTGTAATCTCATTAGGTTGAGGGTTACTACTAGTACTTGCAATTTTTTTAAAGAAATACTCGTGCAGCAATGCTTTGTCCATTTTTTCAAATCTATTAACAAGTCAACAATAGTCAATCAGACAAATTGGCTAGAAAGTGGTTAATTACCAGCTTAGGGCTTGTTTGAATATAGAGGAATTAGAACTAATTCTTTGAATTGGAAGGTATTTTACTTCAAATTTCTAGTTAATCAGCCAGCCTGCGTCCAGGGCATACGTGAGTTTCTTGCTCTAGCACAGCGCGTGTGTTGCTTCCAGCATCGATCGCTTTCCGCCGAGCGTGTCCTTCGGCCAAGGATTGGTTTCCAGCGACAGCGCGTGTCCTGCGAAGCGTGAGCGTTCTGCCGAGAGTTTTTGCCGAGAGGTTCTGCCGAAGCGTGAAGCTTTCTTCGATCAGCTGAATTTTCTTCGGATTTGCTCACATTTGTTGCGGTAGATTCCTGGATGGCTTATGTTAAGTACATAAGTGGGTACAGAGTTATCCGCCGTATTGTGAATTGCGATGGCGAAATTGGTGGGATGATTGGTTCATATATGCGCCATTGATTAGAGCCGCAATGTTTCTGCTTCTCGGCGATGTGCCTGGCTTGTTGGGGATTTCTTCGAACAACTCGTCTACAGCAATTTCTTGGGAGCTTGCGTGCATTTTCTCTGTAGAGGCTAGATTCATATTACCACAATTGGGTCTCAGAGAACTCAGTAGAGTCACATAGTTTGCTCCTTACCTGCTTAATGCTAATACCAATAGCTTTACGAGTATAGGCAACAAGGAGATGATGTCATGATGATATTAGTAGGCACACTAAGTTTGCGGTTTGCTAATTGCTATAGATGAGTACACTGGCCATACCTTTTCAATGCCATTTCCTTCTGATGATATTGGTAAGAACACTGCAATTGCTTGTTTGCATTGCAGATGCTATGAGCTACGAGGCATACACATAAAAATCCATAATTGCCATGTTTAGAATACTGCACATTAGATCCAATTAAGTGGTTTGCCCTTCGGCATTGCTGTCGATGCAGCCGAATACTGGACATTAGATCCAATTAAGTGGTTTGCCCTTTGGCATTGCTGTTGATGCAGCCTCATTTCTTCAAGCCTTCAATGGAAGAATATTGCCTCCATGCAGAACCCTGTGAATGTAACTGCCACCCAAGTTTCTTTCGCCAAGAAGAGGCCGGTTCATGTCCACGCCACCATGGAGGCTGGTGCAGCTGATGCAGAGCAATCGGAGAAGACGGAACTAGCAGCTTCAATTGAGGACATGCCGCTCGAGTCCAAACTGCGGATGATTCTCGAGCAGAGGGCCTGGATGAAGCTGGCCAAGAAGCTGAGGCAGCGCGCAGGCGGCTTGTCCAAAAGACGCGGCTGGGGAAGAAGGTGCGAGTCGGTGGTTAGTGTGGACGAAAACCAGGGAGGAATTGATTGAAGATTTATTTGTCCGGATTTGAGATTTGAGGGATTTTTTAGTTCATAATGAAAACTAGATCTCGAGCAGAGTTCAAGGGCGAAAATGCACGTCGCGTATTGCTTTTCTTGCAGCCAGCTTTCGCTTGCCCGGTTGGTCCTCATTGCTGCCCGGTCCTTCGCCTGTCCTGTGCTGCGACATTGGAGTCCTTTGTTCATGCGCGTGTGTCCGTCTCGGCGCGGTGGATCTGGTGTGCGCCGCTGTTTAGCTTTTCGCTTCCTCCGGCTTCATTTCCTGTGGTTAGTTTTGCTGAGTAATCATCGTTGGTGAGTTTAGTTCAAGCGGGTATCTCGTATATAATATACATAATTGTAAAAATAAATCAAGAATATAAGACACAACAATAGATTGAACACAGCGATATGAGGGGACTTCAGACTTCGCTTTATTGCTTCAGAATAATCGGGGTTACAATGAGAGGGGGCCTCTATTTATAGACGGAGAGGATGAGGAGTTCAATTGGGCCAAGACTCTCCGGAGTCCTGGGTCCGGTTTCTTAACACTCCTCCTTGGACACTCATCCAACATGTTAATGTCTCGTCAAAACTCCATAAAAACCCCAGTGAGAAAAATTTGGAGAAATAGTATATGTCATGCGTTCTGCTGTGTTGCACGAATTACCTCATCAAAAACCTTAGCCGAGAAACTTCAGGAAAACTCGTCAAGGGAAAAATAGTACAATCCACCCAATTTGATTTAATCTCCAGGATTTATTCTTTGCGTACTCGATCCTCGTGATCAAGATTCAATAATGAGTTCGTGAAGATTCTCCCTCAATCCTGCACTTTTCTAAGTCTTATAATTCCAATTCCACATATGCATCTTTCAAAACTAGATGCTGGAAGTAACTTAGTGAATAAATCTACAAGGTTTTCACATGACTTAGTATGCAGTATTTTAATTTTGTCCATCTTTTGCAATTCATGAGCATAGAAGAGCGTGGAGTTGATATGCTTAGTGAGAGGACTTGATACGGGGTCGCCCGATCTTCTCGACGTAGGATGGATACTCACGAGAGTCTTGATGAATTGTAATGATCCTCCAATGCTAGTGCAAGGGACGAACACTCCTTAATCCGCCAAAACACACTTGTGTTGATTTCGTCGACCACCAAGCGAAGATCTATCGTGCACTCAATTCCCAGCGGAAAGGCTGAACGATCTTGATTGAAGAAGACACTCCAAATTCCCCATGGAATTTCGGTAGCAAAGCTAAACTCGAAAACTTTAGTAGATTAATTTTTCTCAAACGTGGTCTGAGGTTACAATGGGGGTCTACCCCTCAATATATAGTGCCCCTTCTCCACCTCATGGCTGGCCAAGAGGCCCTACACCTACTCTAATTCGGATTAGGAGTACTACTCCAATTCCGACACATTCCAAAACAAAAAAGGAAACTTTGATTTTACAACAGTCATATTTTTTCGATAATATTTTTGACACAAGAGAAATTTCGGAGTGAGGAGGGATCCATTGGATCGGGCTTGAAGTTATCTTTCCAACAAGCCCAAGAACACTCTAATCGGACTCCGTTTGTGAAAGTTATGACCGTTTTAATAGGAACTGTCCTGCTGATTCTGAATCCGAATTTGATACTGATTCCGAATCCGAATTTGATTCTCAGTTGATTCCGAAATTGATTTCGGTTGGGGTTGTGGGAGATCTGAATTGGGCTTAAAAATCTTATCCAAAACTTGAGCTTTAAGTTCTTGGACTTCCTTCCTCCTTCATCAGCCGCATGGGCTGCTTGACTTTCTCCTTCCCAACCGCTTTGACCTTCTTGTTCTTCATCACTAGGCGACAAATACGGTTACCCTCCTCCTTGTGCTCCTCTATTGCTTTGGCTCCAGCCTCCCTCTCGGTTCCAAAGACTTTAAGCTTGTCAAACCTGAGAATGCACAAAGTATTGCTTTCACGTAGTATCCAATTCTCACGGAAAACACAAAGAAACTTGTTAAGAAACAATTGCACCTGTTATTCATAAGTAGTCGGGGTATCCTCATCATCCTCCCTTTCTTCAAAAAAAGCCGTCCTCGGCTTTTCATAGCCTGAAAATGTGCTACACAAAGAAAACAACGTATATGCATGGTATATGTATTTGTCATCCAAACAAGTTCTGTGTAGCGCATGATGATTTGCCGAGTATGTACTCAACAAAGAGAACAATGTATATACGTGATATATGTATGAATCAATTGTTGTGTTATTCGCGTTGTTTTGCACAATCGATAGATCGAAATCACATTTCAAATAGCACAACTGACTTATATGATAAAATTTCACCTTCCCAACATCAAAGTCATCTATAGTAGGTAAAAACAAATTGATAACATTCCATGCTTCAACTGAGCTACTCTGATTAGCTATACATTTAAGAGATAAATAAGTAGCATCATATTGCATTCTAAACAATAGACACTTGTATTTAAACCCATCTTAAAGAGATCATGATATTGCTCAATAGATGGTTTGCACAAAACATGTAATTTTAGATCAGCAAGATTATCACAAGTAATGCATATTCGATAAACTTGAAACATATTATCAAAACCAACATCTCCAATCAAATTGAATTTATATGTGTCTATGTAGCTATTTACTAGTGATCTTAAGTATGAAATTTCAAGAATCTTCTTAATCACACTAGATAGCTGTTTAGGACTATCAAATGTGATATAACACAAAGAATCGTTAAGGGATATTCTAGTAAGAACCTCTACATGACTAATCAATTCCATATTATGAAAATTAAGCATACCAAATTTAGAACTTAGAATCATCAAAGGAATAATGGAGTTCTCGACTTCAATTGTCTTCTAGACTTCTCTATTTGCTTCACTAATGCGCGGGTCATATGCATGGATTTCAATTATCTTCTGCACTTCAATTATCTTTTGAACTTCTCTATTTCTCGATATTTTTCATCAAGGGTTGATTTCCTCCCCCTAATGACAAGAAATAATTCTCATCTTTGTGGATTTCATGGGGATATGCTCTAGATCTTAGGATGATGTGACAATTGGCAATGGCGTTTACGGTTTGTAGTTTCACGTGTTTTCGACAAAGCTACAGGTATTCTGGACAGGGGCGGTCCGACCGGTCCTTGCACGGCGGTCGGACCGGTCCCAAATCGGTCGGGACCGCCATGTGGGCGGTCGGACCGGCGGTGACCTAAAAGTGTTCAAAACGAGCTGGGCCAAAAATAGGTGTTGTAGGCAAGTGAGGGGATCCCAATGCACTTGGTCTCATAATTTTTGGAGTCTCTAGTAAGAAGTTCTATTGGATTTAAGTTTCCAGAAGGTTTCGGTTTTTGAGGGTATGAAATTCGGCTAAGTCTCAGTGGCGGTCCGATCGCTCACGAGGAGCGGTCCGACCGCCATGGGGCGGTCCGACCGCTCACTGGGAGCGGTCGACCGGTTTCTACTGAACGTCGGCCAACCGTGGCGATGTTGATTTGTTAGGTCAAAGTCATTGGTTTCATGGCATATGATTTGCATGATGCATGTTTTGACTAACATGGGTCAAGTTGTGAAGAACTTGTTCCCGAATCGTGTTTTGTTGTCCGTGGTTGTGCGGTAGCTTGGTGGTCAACGACGGTCAACGGCGAGGAGAATCGGGACTAGACTTGAAGAGTTGAGGTCCGAGCGATCGGCGATGCGGGTGAGGTCAACGACTCAAGCGTGACACAAGATGGACAAGGGTGACCTATTGGCAAATCCATGACGCATGGTGAAGCGGTTTAGGTCAAAAGGTTAAAGACGGCGCTTTGCGAAGCGTGCGTGTGTGACCCGTTTGTTAGTGGGCCTTAACGGGAGCCCAATTAAGTTAAACCCTAAGAGTTTTAGGCTTCCACTATAAATAGGAGGAGATGGTGGCTGCACCTTCCTCTCTCGCCTTTTTATGTTTCAAAACCCTAATTGTCTTTAGGGGAGTTGAGGTGGAGGCAAGGGCTCTTGATGGTTTGTGGTGAATTTCGTGATCTTTGATTGTCCACTGATCCATGATGGTGTGGATGTAATCCAGCAACAATCACGAAATCAATCTATGCAAGGTTTGCTTGAGATAAGTCTCTTTTCGTTCTTGCTTTCAATTTCGTGTTTTTAGGGCTTTCTTTGATCCGCGAGTTTGTGATTGATTCTTTCACGTGAATTAGCTTGCTGTGATATGTGTGAATCTATCTAGCATCATCTTGATCATCAATCTCTCACGAACAAGCTTTAGGATCAAGTTTTCGTTCTTGCCCGGTTTTAGACCTTCTGTTAATCAATTGACAATTGCTCAAGATCGTTCCAAGAATTATCATAATATTCGATTGGAATAGGTCCTCAATAGCATAGAGAAGGTGTGTGCAAAGTTTCGTGAAGTTTGGAGTTGAGAATCAAAAGTTAGACCTAATTGCAACCGTTATCGGGCTGATTTTCTTGTTTGGATCGGTTACGTATCGCCGGTCCGACCGCCGTCACCACCGGTCCGACCGATTTGGGCGGTCCGACCGCCAGATATAACAGCCGTCCGACCGCCCGCAATCGGTCCGACCGGTTCACTCTGAGTCGTCGACCGCCGATTTGTGTTGCTTTGATTCTTGCGATTATTGTCGCATTGCTTAGGGTCTTTATTGGATTCAATACTAGTCTTCCATTGATCTTGGTATATTGATCTTCATAGCTTTCTAATAGCTACTGGAGTGAAATTGTATTGAGTTCATAATTTGTGAAAAAGTGAGCGTGCTCCTATTCACCCCCTCTAGTCGCCTTTACGGTCCAACAAGTGGTATCGAGCCTGTTAGTTCAATCTTGATCTTAACCGGTCACCGAACTTTGGCGATGGATAAGTTTTCTACTAAACCGCATATCTTGATGGGCACGACTATGCCTATTGGAAGAATCGTATGCGAGTTTTTCTTGAGAGCGAGGACAAGCTATTTGGGATGTTGTTAGAGCCCATTGGTTATTCTGAAATTGCTACACACGCTTCGCAATTCTATTGGCTAACAACAATAAGGCTAAGAATCTTTTATATGGTGCACTTGGTAGACAAGAATATGATCGAATTTGTAATCTTTCAATCACGCATGAAATTTGGAACACTCTCGAAACATATCATGAGGGTTCGTCCCAAATCAAAAAGGTGCGTAAGCTGTTTACAAGCGTGAATACAATAAATTCGAGATCGTCTGAGAGAGCATCGATGACATTTTCGATCGCTTTAATAAAGTAATTAATCAAATGAAAGTCGTTGATATTGAATATTCTCAATCTGAAAATGCCACCCATCTCTTGGTGCAATCAACACCAAGGAGTGGGAGATGAAGGCTCTTGCTATAGAAGAAAATGTTGATCTTTCAAGTCTTACTTTAGAATTGCTTTATAGTAAACTCAAGACTCATGAAATTAAAAGAGTTGATCATCCCAAGAAAGATAATTTAGCTTTGGTAGCGATCCTCTCAAAAAGGCTTTTGATGACTCTTTTGAATCTTCTTACGGATTTTCATTTGCTTGTTTATCGCTATTCATGAAGAGGAGCTTGAAAGTATTCTGAAACGAGTTAGCTCTTCTAGCTAAAAATTCACACGGCCTACAATAATGTGAGAAACAAAAGAGAGGTGGTCCGGTGACATGCTATGAATGTGGTGAGCTCAATCATATCAAGACAAATTGCCCCAAGTGAAAGGTAAGAGCAATCATAAGGAAGGAAAGCCGACTTGGAAGAAGCCTCCTTTCAACAAATCAAGGTATGAGGCTAATAAGCTTGTGAAGGTGCTCACCGGGTCCTTGCCGCTTTGAGGATCAATCCTTGAGCGATGTGGATCTTGGGAGTGAGGAGGACAAGGAGGAGGAGATCCTCAAGGCAAAAGAAAGGGAAGGCCAAAGACTTCACCGGCATGTGCTTCATGGTGACAAGCGACATTGATGATGATGAGGTATCTTTTACTTATGATGAGCTTTACGCTAAATATGATTCTATAGTTGAGCAATTGCTTAGTCAAGATGAAGCGCTAGAATTTGTTATGACAAAAAATAAGAAATTAGAGTCAAAGATTAACAAACTGAAAGTAGAGCTTAAAAATGCTAAGACTCTTGAACCTGATGAATGTTTATCTTGTCATGCTATGCACTCAGAAATTACTAAGTTACAAACTGCTCATAATATTTCTGTACAACAACTTGAGAATGCTAGATCTGAACTAAATGAAATTAAAAGTGCTCCTTGTGAAAAATGTTTAGAATCTAGTAAATTGATTGCTTTTGATGTGTTTGATTCTAGCCCTTGCACTTCATGTTTAGAAAAGGAACGTGAAATCAAAGATATCTTAGAAGCTGCTAGAGTCAAATATGCTAAGCTTAAGGATAATATTGAAAATACTACTTGTGCTTCTTGTTTCACTCTTAAGCTTGAAATTGCTTCGTATAAGGAGAAATCTATGGATAAAACTTGTGATGCTTGTGTTAACTTGAGAAAAGAAAATGCTTACCTTCATGATACATTAGAGAAATTTTCTAAAGGTAAGAAACAATTAAACATGATTCTTGACAAGTATAAAACTCCTTATAAGAAGCAAGGTTTAGGATTCAATTCTTTTCAAGACAATTCAAACCCAAAAGTCATTCAAGTCTTGGAAAAAGGTTTAATTGAATTCAAAACCCAACCTGCAAAAACATCTTTTAAATCTGCAGGCTTTGCCCAACCTTGTATTAATTCAAATGGTGCTTCTTCTAGTGGTACCAAGTACCATTGCACTTATTGCAAAAAGGTGGACATTTGATTGAATTACATTGGCGTAGGTTGAAAAATGATAGGAAAAGTTTTGATAGAATTTCATTCATGCAACCTAGAGCTTCTATGAGACATGGTAACATTGAAAAGAATAAACACGGATTAGAATTTTCTCTCATGCAAATCATTATGTTTCTAAATATCCTAATTCTAATGTTTATCGATGGCGGTCGACGATCATGTGTCACCGGTCTGACCGTTTTGGTCGCCGGTCTGACCGCCAGCCCAACGCCGGTCAGACCGCCCATGGACAGTTCAAGTCTCATTTCAATTTAAACATTGCTCATAACCGAATGTTAGATGAAATCAAGGATAGTACTTCTGGTTTGTATACTCCTTGCAGACGTGTGTCTCGATCTTTGATTCCTAAATCATGTTTATCTAACCCCAGTATTGAGACACATCGTTCTTTTGTTCCTTGATTTTCAGGATTATCGCGGAAAGGGGAAGAACACGTGGTTCGTTGACTCCGGATGTTCACGCCACATGACCGGAAACTCAAAATGGTTCACCTCTTTCACGCGAGCAACAGGTGATGACTTCATCACCTTTGGAGATGATACACAAGGGCGAATTGAAGGAACAGGATCAATTAGGGTGAACAACAAATTCATTCTAAAAGATGTTGCTCTTGTGGACAAGCTTAGGTATAATCTCCTTTCTGTTTCTCAGCTTCTTGATCATGGCTATGAGACTGTTTTTAAGAAAAATACTTGTCGTGTGCTTGATTCTACTGGTGAGCTTGTGTTTGGAATCTCTAGAGTTGGTAGAATTTTTGGAGCTGATTTTTCAGAATCTCTTGCTGGATCTCTTAAATGTTTGCTTACATCTTCTTCTGATTTCTGGCTTTGGCACCAACGTTTGGGGCACATTGGTTTTGATCATCTGACACGAGTTAGCAACCTTGATCTCATGAGAGGCTTGCCCAAACTCAAAGTCACAAAGATCTTTGTATGTCGCCACAGTAGGCATGGCAAACAAGTTGCCGCCTCACACCCTTCTGTGACTATGGTTATGGTGACGGACCGGGACGGTTGCTTCATATGGATCTTGTTGGTCTGCTAGAGTCCGATCGATCGGTGGAAAATGGTATATTCTTGTCATAGTCGATAATCTTTCTAGATATACTTGGGTGTTCTTTCTTACTTCAAAAGATGAAGCTTTTGGTTATTTTCATGACCTTGTTCTTCGTTTGGCTTCGAGCTTCTGGTGCTTTGAGAGCGATTCACGATGATAATGGCACGGAGTTCAAAAATGCTTCTTTTCTTCTTTTTGTCTTTGGCGTGGTATTGAGCATCGGTTCTCCTCTCCACACGTTCCTCAACAAAATGGCGTGGTGGAAAGGAAGAATAGGACCTTGGTCGAAATGGCTAGGACGATGCTAGGCGAGTATAACACACCGAGGAGATTTTGGGCCGAAGCTATTGCTACTGCTTGCCATATTGCAAATCGTGTCTTTTTGAGACCTTCTTTAGGCAAGACTCCTTACGAGCTTCGTTTTGGTAGAAAACCCTCTGTTTCGCATTTTGAGTTTTTGGATCAAAATGTTTTATTCTTAAGACAGCAATTTAGATAAATTTGAATCAAGAACTTTTGATGGGATATTTCGGGTTATCTGCTCATTCGAGGGTTTTCGGGTTTTAATCTGAGACTAACATTATTCGGGAGACTTGTAATGTCACTTTTGATGAGACTAGCCACAGGCTAGATCAATTGCTCTGAGATGATTTACTGGTGACAGAGAGCATTTTTGTGGAGGAAGATGAGGACGAAGCTAATATCATTCCTTCATCTGCGCTCTCAAGCGCCCATATTGATACAAGAACACCTTTACGTCTACTTCACCTTGATTGAGGCTCTGCTGCATCTTCATCATCAGCGACTACTGAGGAGGAAGAAAAGCAGTATCTCACCCGGGCGCTCCACTTAGCATTCGAGACAAAGATCCTCTGAGCAGATAATAGGGAATTTGAGATGAGTATGATGGGAGAGCTTAATTACTTTTGGGACTTCAAATCAAGCAATGCAAGGAAGGAACTTTCATCCATCGAGCGAAGTACACTAAAGATCTACTAAAACGCTTCAACATGGGTGACTGCAAGCCAATTTCCACTCCCATGGCAACTTCGATTGTTTTGGATCCGGATGAGGAAGGAGAAGTCGTGGATCAACGCGATACTGCAGACATGATCGGCTCCTTCATGTTTGACGCCTCGAGACCGGACATTCACTTCACGGTATGCCTTTGTGCAAGATTTCAGCGTCTCGAGAACTTCCCATCGCCAAGCCGTTAAGCGCATATTCGGTATTTACACTCTACCCTCTTATATGGCATTTGGTATTCCTGCTCTTGACTTTGTCCATTAGAGGTTTTGATTCGATTTTGCGGGTGTCGGTTAGATAGGAAGAGTACCTCGAGCACTGTCACTTCCTAGGCACTTCTCTTTATCTTGGTCTTCTAGGAAGCGGTCTTACATTGCACAATCCATCTTTGAAGCGGAGTTTGTAGGCTAGCGCTAGTTCTTTGTGCTGATTTTGTGGATGGCGTCCACTTTGAAAGATTATGGGTTAAACTTTGCTAGTGTTCCTCTTTTACGTGATAACACTACGCTATTAATATTGCTAAAAACCCAGTGCAACATTCTAGGACTAAACACATAGACATTCACTTTCACTTCCTTAAAGATCATGTTGAAAAAGGTGATATTGTGATGCACTTCGTAGAGTCCGAAGCTCAATTGGCAGATATTCTTACCAAGCCGTTAGATCAAACCAGATTTTCCTCCTTAAGAAGCGAGTTAGGGGTAATTTATCCTTATGGGTTGGTTTGAGGGGGAGTTTGATCTTTTTCTTATCTTTTCTTGTTCTTTTGATCTTTTATTGTTCTTTTTCTGAACTTAGTGATCTTTTCGAAATTTTTAGGTTTTTAGGCTTTTTAATTGCATCTCATTGTGTCATATTGCATTCATATGAAAACTCCAACAAGTGGTTACAACAAATGGTATGAAAAATCCAAAAAAAAAAAACATTGTAATATAAGATTTTCTGCTTACTTTTAAAAATTGATGAAGCTTTGCCTATTACCCTTTAGAGCTTTTGTATTTCAATTTTTGCTCAATGTCATGTCTAGTTCTTTGACTTGCTAGAATTATCATGCTTTTACATGTGTAGCTAAGTCTTTGCCATATGAGCTAGAACTTTTTAAACAACTCAAATTAAGAAATTGCAATTTGTGGATGTTTTAGCGAGTTGCGCAATTAGTGCTCCTCTTGTGACGTTGGCCCTGTCAGAATTGCTTTGTTAGCTCTTTGATCTAAAATTGACCATTACTTGAGCTTTTGTGTTCTTGAGATTCTAAAACTGCTCATGTGAAAAATGAAAATCAAGATTGTCTTATGCTTAAATTGTGCCAAACTATTCTTACGAGACTGCTTGTCAAATGACATGAACTTGGAGATAGTTTGATGAACCAGATGATCTCATGGGGACTGCTTGTCAGAAATGACATGAACCTCAAGATTTGTCGCCCCGGTAGAAGCTTAGAAAGAGTTTGTGGATGGCTCCTAGTCCAGGATCTTCTTTACTAAGATATACCTTTAATCAACTTGTGGTCGAAGCTTAGGATGAGTTTGTGGATGGCTCCTAGTCCAGGATCTTGTCACTAAGTTAGATCATTAGTCAACTTCAATATTCAATGCAAATGAGAAAAATATTGACAAATGGGCGTTTACAAAATATTGAGCAAAATGATTCAATACGGGACTTGATTGACTCTTAATGTGGTCTTTGTTAGATTTTTGATCTCACTTTGACATTTTGACATGGCCAATTTCACTTTAGGATCCCTGTTGATGAACTTCTTTGAATTTGCGGCGTTGCTTAAATTGATCAAATCCTTGCTTTACTTTTGAGCCTTTGTGCTTAGCTTTGATATATATGTCTTACCATGATCTTGCTAGCGCATCGGGCTTGATATCTTTGTTTGTGCAATATTAGAGATACTAGCTTGTTCTTTTGGGTAATCTCCAAAGCTTCTTGTAATCAAGAATTGAAAAATACAAAAATTGAAGCCACTCCATTGCACTTCATGCATATTCCTCTTTATGCTTCTTTTGTTTCTGCTTCTTTCTTTATTCTGTATTTGTTATCTCTGGATGAGAGGAAGGCGTGATTCCTTGATGAATCCATTGTCAAAGGGGGAGAAGATGTGTTAAATGAGAAGAGAAGATGTGTTAATGAGAATTTATTTCTGTGTTGGGGGAGAAGTTTGTACAAAGGGGAGAAACTGAAAATTTAAAAAAATTGAGGATCATAGTGAGGGGGAGTTATTGAGTTGCATTCTTATTGTCTTATTGAATATTCTGAACTTGAATTACATTCTTTTATACTCACAATGATCATAGGTCAATTGTACAATTGTTCTTTCATATG
Source organism: Hsuehochloa calcarea (assembly GCA_036346395.1). NCBI lineage: Eukaryota > Viridiplantae > Streptophyta > Magnoliopsida > Poales > Poaceae > Hsuehochloa > Hsuehochloa calcarea. Next base: position 4,336,899 of record CM070612.1, on the reverse strand, counting down.
GACCTCATGTGAGAATTTTGACCTTTTTCTGGAAATCAAAGTTTTTATGCTTACTTTTGCCTTGTCTCACATGCCTATACTATTCTGATGCCAGCTTGGTCATGTTCATTGCTTTTTCTTGCTTATAGACCAAGTTGTGCCTTTGTCTAAAACTGAGTAAACTCGTTTTCAAACCTCTTACTTACATTTTCTGGATAATTGCCAATGTGTTCATCAAGGGGGAGATTGTGGATTTCATGGGGATATGCTCTAGATCTTAGGATGATGTGACAATTGGCAATGGCGTTTACGGTTTGTAGTTTCACGTGTTTTCGACAAAGCTACAGGTATTCTGGACAGGGGCGGTCCGACCGGTCCTTGCACGGCGGTCCGACCGGTCCCAAATCGGTCGGACCGGCCATGTGGGGCGGTCGGACCGGCGGTGACCTAAAAGTGTTCAAAACGAGCTGGGCCAAAAATAGGTGTTGTAGGCAAGTGAGGGGATCCCAATGCACTTGGTCTCATAATTTTTGGAGTCTCTAGTAAGAAGTTCTATTGGATTTAAGTTTCCAGAAGGTTTCGGTTTTTGAGGGTATGAAATTCGGCTAAGTCCCTGGTGGCGGTCCGACCGGCTCACAGGGAGCGGTCCGACCGGCCATGGGGCGGTCCGACCGGCTCACCTGGAGCGGTCAGACCGGTTTCTACTTGAACGTCGGCCAACTTCGTGGCGATGTTGATTTGTTAGGTCAAAGTCATTGGTTTCATGGCATATGATTTGCATGATGCATGTTTTGACTAACATGGGTCAAGTTGTGAAGAACTTGTTCCGAATCGTGTTTTCTTATGCGTGGTTGTGCATGTAGCTTGGTGGTCAACGACGGTCAGCGGCGAGGAGAATCGGGACTAGACTTGAAGAGTTGAGGTCGAGCGATCGGCGATGCGGGTGAGTCAACGACTCAAGCGTGACACAAGATGGACAAGGGTGACCTATTGGCAAATCCATGGCGCATGGTGAAGCGGTTTAGGTCAAAAGGTTAAAGACGGCGCTTTGCGAAGCGTGCGTGTGTGACCCGTTTGTTAGTGGGCCTTAACGGGAGCCCAATTAAGTTAAACCCTAAGAGTTTTAGGCCTCCACTATAAATAGGAGGAGATGGTGGCTGCACCTTCCTCTCTCGCCTTTTTATGTTTCAAAACCCTAATTGTCTTTAGGGGAGTTGAGGTGGAGGCAAGGGCTCTTGATGGTTTGTGGTGAATTTCGTGATCTTTGATTGTCCACTGATCCATGATGGTGTGGATGTAATCCAGCAACAATCACGAAATCAATCTATGCAAGGTTTGCTTGAGATAAGTCTCTTTTCGTTCTTGCTTTCAATTTCGTGTTTTTAGGGCTTTCTTTGATCCGCGAGTTTGTGATTGATTCTTTCACGTGAATTAGCTTGCTGTGATATGTGTGAATCTCTCTAGCATCATCTTGATCATCAATCTCTCACGAACAAGCTTTAGGATCAAGTTTTCGTTCTTGCCCGGTTTTAGACCTTCTGTTAATCAATTGACAATTGCTCAAGATCGTTCCAAGAATTATCATAATATTTGATTGGAATAGGTCCTCAATAGCATAGAGAAGGTGTGTGCAATGTTTCGTGAAGTTTGGAGTTGAGAATCAAAAGTTAGACCTAATTGCAACCGTCATCGGGCTGATTTTCTCGTTTGAGATCGGTTACGTAGATCGCCGGTCCGATCGCCGTCACCACCGGTCCGACCGATTTGAGCGGTCGACCGCCATATAACGGTCCGACCGCCCGCAATCGGTCCGACCGGTTCACTACTGAGTCGACCGCCAAGATTTGTGTTGCTTTGATTCTTGCTGATTATTGTCGCATTGCTTAGGGGTCTTTATTGGATTCAATACTAGTCTTCCATTTGTCTTGGTATATTGATCTTCATAGCTTTCTAATAGCTACTGGAGTGAAATTGTATTGAGTTCATAATTTGTGAAAAAGTGAGCGTGCTCCTATTCACCCCCCCCCTCTAGTCGCCTTTACGGTCCAACAATCTTAATATGCTATCAGCGAAGTGGGCTGCATGCAAATCTCGAATCGTGGGGGTCCAAATACCTGATTATGGATGCTGTCTCATAACCAACGTATATCCCAGACTTTTGGAGAGTATCCATTTCAGTTCACTGTGGTGGTGGTATAGGTACATAAACCTTGTAACCAAACCTTCAACATGTAGTTGGTAAATAACAATTCTGGTAGTCCATTATGGGTGTGGACATGCGGTACAAGAAGCTCAACTTTAATTCTCATTTTCACACAACAATCATCAAATACCCTCGAAGTAAATTCTCCGGCGTTGTCCATTCTAGTGGACTTCACATGATGATCAGGGAAAGTATTCTTAATGTTAATTATCAGCGAGATGAGCTTTGCAGAAGCGTGGTTTCTCGTAGACAATAAACAAACATGCGACCGTTTAGAGGAAGCATCAATGAGCACCATAAAATACCTAAATGGCCCTGATAGGGGCTATATACGGCCGCAAATGTCTCCCTGGATACGGTCCAGGAAGCCAGGGATTTATCCTTTACTTTCAGAGTAGAGGGTCTAGTAATCAGTTTCCCGTGGCACATGTAGGGCACACAAAATCTTTCGGATTCGGGAAATTATTTATATTAACATTATGTCCCTAAGAATTAGTAATTATATTTCTCATCGTTCTAAGACCTAGGTGGCATAAACTATCATGCCAGAGATAGAAGAGGTTCAGAGCTTCTAAATATAGTTTTCAGGGCAGTATAGGCTGCAGATGTAGTATAGCTCATTTTCAAATGAAGGAAGTCGTTCTAATACTATTTTTCTACTTTCTTCACGCTTTGTAATGAGCAGGTATTCCTTACCATACTCTTCTTCAGACTCTACGTGGAGACCGTTAGCGTGAATATCCTTGAGAGTTCTAGTTTACTATGGGCACAACCAGGCTTCTTTAATGACCAAAGTTGTGTCCGTTGGGAGTATAATTGTGGCTCTTCCTGAGCCTATTATATATGTATCACTGCCTGCGATTGTCGCAAGGCTACAAGCATTCTTACTGATCGACTGAAAAATTTCATCTATCTCAAAGTGATATTCATTGTGCCGCTACCTGCTAAGCACACTTCCTCCATAGGGCGCTACATGCGTTCTAATATAAAGTACTTTATTAATATGTAACAGAAACCAAGCAACACATAAATAAAATACTTCAGATATCAGAACATAACTTGCTATCATAAATACGGGAATATAAGTCTTCCAGTACTCATCATAAGATTATAATGCTTTGCTCTTCTAGAGGTTACAACCATTATTCAAAGTTCCATCACAAGCACAAACTGCAAGTGACTATAAAAGATCCAAGTGCAATGCGTGCACTAGATCGAATCAGCGAAGTATTCAAAAATTTCTGCCTCAATCTGCTACATAGCGATCTTCTCCTTTGGGCAATTACGGTTGTGGCCGTTGTTATGTCCAAAGGAGGGATGATGGGGGCTGCTACTAGGCTGTCCACATCCATAAGTGCAACTAATGGGTGTGGAACTTCCATGCCTGCAATGGCGAGGTATGCCTCAGGCTATCCTTTGCCTTTTTTCTTATACTGTAAAGCATCAATAACGTGCGACCCATGACCTTACCCTTCATGCGCTTCTCCTTCGTGAAAGGCTTCATCACCTTGTAGCTGCTAGTATTGGCTTCTTGGCCAATATTGCTACTATGTGGCTGTGAGATGTAGTTTTTCCTTAGAACTGAAGGGTAACACGGCAAGGCTACGATAGCACCAATAAAATTTTTACCGCGCAACCAAGGAACCACCGCAAGTAATATATCACGAGATTACTGCTAGACGCGCCGACTCGTAGCGGAAGTAGAGTCGTTGTAGCGAGTTGATGCAGTCGTAGTCGTACTCGCGACGCGTCTCCTCCTTCGAGTAGTCGTACTCGCCGCGCGTCTGCTTCTTTGAGTGGTCGTATTCACCACGCGACTTCTCCTCTGACTCCGGTGATCAACACAAGTCGCGGATCGTCCTAGTGCTGATGCTTCGCAACAACACCTCCGAGGTATCCACACGTACGGAGCAGGATCACCACATGCTGGAGTGCTAGCACCGGGAGTGTGGTCAAGAAACCGTGGCTATTAGGGTTTCGGGAGTTCTTCCAAAGATCATCATCTCTCCTTCACCACATGCCACCGCCCCTCTTTATATAGGCATCCATGATGGGTCTCGACCTAGAGGCCCATTAGGAACTCGTGGACTATACGAATTCGGATCACCATCCAAAACAGATCCTTGACCTTTAAGTGTGCGACCCCACAGGTTCATGTGTAATCGGTTATGACTCGAAAACTCTTTTCCGACCACTAGTCGTCAGCGGTACCTAGCAGCACATAACGATTCCCAAAGATACATAGAATATATCGGACGAACCTTGATGTAATATGATCTATGATCAGGTCCCCATCACTTACGACCAGTTTGTATCTCTATACGACCAGGTTGTATTTGCTCATGACCAGTTCGTAACTCCTTACGACCAGGTATTTACCATTCTGTGATTACGTTCGACCAATCTACGACCAGCTCGTATCTCCATACGACTAGTACGTAACTGATCGAACTAAGCAACCAACTCATGCATTTTCCGTTTGCCTCACGATGCCTGGTTGAACTCCAGGTGAGATGTAGTATCATCCATGGACTGTTCAATACTTTCTCGATCGAGTGTCGGATAATATCATCTGGTCGACACTTCGACCACTAGTGGCATGGCCATGCACTTTATTTATCCGATCACCACGAGGGGCCCAGAGACATCTCTCATGTTATGTTAGGAGGGGCAAATCCCATCTCGACTAGTCACATCCCTCCACATGTTTGATAGCATACCCGAAAACTACCTTTATAGCTACCCAGTTACGAGTAGCGTTTGACAACCCCTAAGAGTGCTATTACACATGTAGGGAACCATGCTGATCTCAGGTCTAAGGATTATACACCATCATTACATGAGACCAACTAATGACACAAAGATTCATAACAATTTCAATAGTGTCTCAATGATGGGTCTATCCAACCCCATGTTCCCTAACATGTGCTCGCATTATTGATTCGATATCCCCAAATCCATGACCGGTGAAACCAGGTCATCAACCAATACATGTGCTAGTCATAGAGTCACTGGTGTTCTGACCTGTGACTTCCGACCAGGGATATATTTAGAATGACATCATATAAGTTAAAGAGTTCCATCAACAAGTCACATACTTATTGATCTATAACAAATGATTCATTCAAGGAACACGATAACATATTATCAAAATCATGAACATAATTAAATATCATCATCTCTATGATTGCCTCTAGGGTATATTTCCAACAGTCTCCCACTTGCACTAGAGTCAATTATTTAAGTATCTAATACCGATAGCTCTTGAGTGCGCCTCATGTTTTGGCTGTGGGAGAGGATTAGTTAATGGATCAGCAACATTTGAATCCGTATGAATTTTGCACATCTTAACATCTCCTCTATCGACCAGTTCGCGAAGGAGATGATAATGCCTGAGTATGTGTTTGGACTTCTGATGGGATCTCGGCTCCTTAGCCTGCGCAATGGCTCCATTATTGTCACAATAGAGATCCAATGGGCACAAGGCACTCGGAACTACACCCAACTCTGCAAGGAAATTCCTTATCCAAACACCTTCTTTCGCAGCTTCAGAAGCTGCAATGTACTCGGCCTCCGTCGTAGAATCAGCAACCGTTTCTTGCTTGGAGCTTTTCCAGCTCACTGCTCCTCCATTCAAAATGAATACAAAACCAGATTGCGAACGATAATCATCTTTGCCGGTTTGGAAGCTTGCATCGGTGTAACCCTTTACAACGAGCTCTTCATCACCGCCATAAACTAGGAACACATCCTTAGTTCTTCTCAAGTACTTAAGAATGTTTTTCACAGCAGTCTAGTGACCTTCACCGGGATCAGCCTGGTATCTGCTCGTAACACTTAGAGCACACGATACATCTGGTCGGGTACAAACCATGGCATACATAATAGATCCAATGGCCGAAGCATATAGAATACTATTCATATAGTCTCGCTCATCAGTGGTCGAATAACACTGATTCTTGCTAAGATTTATGCCATGTGACACAGGCAAGAACCCTTTCTTGGCATCATGCATGTTGAACCTATTCAACACCTTATCAATGTAAGTACTTTGGCTTAATCCAATTAGCCTTCTTGATCTATCTCTATAGATCTTTATTCCCAAGATATATGCTGCCTCTCCTAGGTCTTTCGTAGAAAAACTATTTTTCAATGATACCTTAACGGATTACAGCATAGGAATATCATTCCCAATCAATAATATATCATACACATATAAGATTAGGATTACAAGTGCGCTCCCACTAACCTTCATGTAAACACAAGGTTTTTCTTTGGTTTTGACGAAACCAAAACTTTTGATTTCCTCATCAAAACGCAAATTCCAACTCCGAGATGCTTGCTTCAATCCATAAATGGGTTACTGAAGTTTGCACACTTTACTAGCATTATTTGGATCGAAAAAACCTTCAGGCTGTGTCATGTACACATCCTCACTTAGGTTTCCATTAAGGAAAGCCGTTTTGACATCCATCTGCCATATCTCATAATCGAAATATGCAGCAAAAGCTAGAATGATCCGAATAGATTTAAGCATCACTACTGGTGAGAAAATCTCATCGTAGTCAACTCCTTGAACTTGTCGAAACCCTTTTGCGACAAGTCGAGCTTTATGAATGTGAACATTTCCATCCATATCAATCTTATTCTTATAGATCCATTTGCACTCAATGGTTTTAACACCATCAAGTGGATCAACCAGGTTCCAAACCTAATTGACATTCATGGAGTCTATTTCGGATTTCATGGCTCCAATTCATTTCTCGAAGTCTGGGTCCATCATCGCTTCCTTATAAGTTTTAGGCTCACCATTATTCACCAATAATATGTCATGCCCATACCTTATAGGCAATTGACGCGGCCTTTTAGATCTACGTGGGGCTGATGTCTCTTCTATAGGTTCAACAACACTTTGTTCATCCTCTTGAACTTCTTCGAGTTGCATCTTTCAGATGGTTCCCGAACTTCTTCGAGTTGCATCTTTCTCCTACTGACTCCTTTTGAAAGAAACTCTTTCTCCAAAAAGATATCATTTCGGGCAACAAACACTTTGCCCTCCTCTTGATTATAGAAATAATATCCTTTGGTTTCCCTAGGATATCCTATGAAGAAGCATTTATCTGACTTGGGTCTGAGTTTGTCAGACGTCAAATGTTTAACATAGACATCACAACCCCAAATCTTTAGAAAAGATAAACTAGAACTCTTCCCAGTCCATATCTCATATGGTGTCTTATCTACTGATTTAGATGGTACCCTGTTCAAAGTGAAAGCGGAAGTTTCTAGAGAGTAACTCCAAAAATACAATGGCAGATCCGATTGGCTCATCATTGACTAAACCATGTCCAACAAGGTCCGATTACACCGCTCGGACACTGATGAGTCACGGCGGCCCGATCTTCCGATAGGTTCGATTTGGTTCGTCGTGAGGACGTTGACGCTTTGAGGCTTCCGACCAACAGATCGTCACCTCGCAATTCGCTACACCCGCACGCCTGTCGTTATCGACCATGCTTGCACGTGATCGACCTTACCACGAAGGTTATTGTTACTGCAAGCAATCGAAGCAACTCACAAGAACAAGGTAGATGCAATCTGAATTGTATTGCAGATATGGATCAAGTTTACAAGTGGGTTCCTCAAACCGATAATCGGCGAAACTGCAATTGGCAGAATAATCTAAGAAAAACCCACCCTAAACTATGACGACTCTTCGATATATATAGGGAAACGTGAGGAGGTCGACCTAGGGCTGTGCGGCCGTGGGATGAAGTGTACACAACCTGGACTCCGACCTCGTCACGTTTACAAAGTCTTATTAGCTTCCAAAACTGAGAGACCATGTGAGAGGTCCTCCACTCTGAGTGATGAGTATTTGACAAGTGTGTTGATTAGATTGAGAGTTGAGGTTTTCGGTTTGGGTGTTTACGGTCGATTTGAGTCGAAATCGGAACTACCGCGTGTATGGGCGGAAGTTCCGATTAATCGAACTACCGGTGTTGGAAATAGGAACTTCCGATTTATCCGGTTTTGCTCTCATTGAAGGAAATCGGAACTTCCGCACAAGGGGTAGCGAGTGTCAGATATCTGACATTGAGTGTTCTACGAGATATTAAATCGAATTTAAATATCTTGAAAGTCGGTTGTTAGGATATCGGAATACCGCAGTGTTGAGCGGAACTTCCGATATTCTGACAAATCTTGGATGTTCGAAATCGGAACTTCATTGTAGTAAATCTTGAACTTCCGATTGTGTCGAATCGTGCGAGAGAAGAATATTTTGTGTTTTTGATTTTGTATGAGTTTGAGTCTTATACAAATATTGATGCTATGATATTGTGCAATGCTATGTGATGTGTTTTTGTCTGTGTTGACTGCAGGGCATCAAGATGGAGTCGTGGTGAGACACGTGGACCGGACTAGGCGCAGGAGGCGTTGAGGTCAGAACGGTCGGGATGTGTCGAAGACGGCGTGAATCTTGAAGCGGTTGCGAGTTGTGCACAACAAGGTGTACGGGAGGCTTCCAGAAGGTGCGCAAGGGGCGAAAGGGTCTTTTCGCAAAGCGGCAAAAGTGGAGGCGGTTCCGTTCGGGTGTAGCGGGCTTAATGGGTTGGAGGCCCATTAGCAAAGGCTATAAATAGGGGAGAACCCTGGAGTTAGGGTTAGACTTTTGGAGAGAAAATTAGGGTTAGCTCTAAAAAGGATTTGTTTTGCTTTTTGAGAGCTTGTTGAGAGGGAGAGTATGAACTGAAACCTATTGTAATCTTTCCTCTTTGCGTTACCTCTGTAATCCATGTTTCAATCCAATGAAATCTGAGGTTTCGATTATCTGATTTTGCAACTCTCTCTCTCTCTGTTCATGTTGAATATCTAGGGTTTTGGCATATCTTTTGATTCGTTTTATGAGATAGCATGAAACTTCATATCTAGAATCGTTTTGGTATTGCTATTACTTCCTCAAAGTTTCATGCTCTAAGAATCTGAGAATCTCGATTATCATTGGTTTTGGTCTTTCTTGCCCCTTCTTCAAGAAATCCGTTTTTGGTTCGATTATTGAATCTTTGGTTGCGATTCTTCTCCATAAGGTCAAGATGGTGTTTAGGATGATGTCTGTAAAACTTGACTGAGAAGAGCATTCAAGATTAAGTAGTTTGGATTTTGGGCAAAAACCGGCGTTACGTTCTTGATCGGGATAATCAGACTTAGATTTTATGCGTGGAAATACATAAGCGGAACTTCGCGCTATACATCATGAACGACCATAGCGGAACTTCCGCAATCTACTGCCCGGAACTTCCGATTTCCAGAAGAACAGCCTGAAACTTGCTTTTGTTATTTGAACTTACTTCATTTACTTTCTTTAGATCTTCAGAGTTTTTTGTAGGCTGGTTTTAAATACAGTGAAGGGGAGTATTAATTTTTAGGCACCATTCACCCCCCCCCCTCTGTTGCCATTTCGGTCCTTCAAAAACGGTGACGCAGCACCTTGCGTTGCGTATTTCTGGTCGAAGATCTGGTCGTAGGACTAGTCCTAGGGTGGTCTTGAGGAGTCCATGCTATCTTTGGTCGTAGATTGTGTCCAACGAGTACTGTGCTCACTTTTCTGGTCGTATATTGCTCCAATCGAATAAACTAGTCGTAGGTCTTCTTGTAGTGGTCGTAGACCCTGCGGAACTGGTCGTGGACCTTCTTGAACTGGTCGTAATCCTAGATTCCTGAGTACAAGTAAATCATCTCTATTAGGCAGCATCATAGAGTTCTCAAATAATACACTCAGCCCTAGAAATGACTTTACCTGATCGATTAAGTGACGTGCTCTAGCTCTTGTCATAGGACCGTGTAGTTCAAAGACCGGATCTAGAGGGTCTTGTGTAGTGCGTGTATCGAAGGAGGGATGTCCTCATCATACTCCCCCTCTTGAATTGGAGTCGTCCTCGACTCAAGCTCATCTTCTTCTCCCACGTATGCTTTCAAATCTGAAATGTTAAATGTGGGGCTAACCCCAAAATCTGTAGGTAATTCTAATTGATATGCATTATCATTTATCTTCTTAATTATCTTAAACGGTCCTTCACTCTAGGCATCAACTTTGATTTTCTTAATTAGGAAACCTATCCTTTCTCAAATGAACCCAAACTAAATCACCGGTTCAAATTTGACAACTTTTCTACCTTTACTTCCAAAGAACCTTATACCTTTCAGGTCATATGCTCTATATTCTCTTTAGTGGTTTCATGTAACTTGAGAATAAATGCGACACGCTTCTTAGCATCTAGATTAATTTTTTGAGGTCGGTAAGGGTAGTAAATCAATAGGAGCACGAGGTTAAAACCATACACTACGAAATGGACTTACCTTGGTGGTGGAGTGTCTTGACCTATTGTAAGCAAACTCAATATCACGGTAAACACTCTTCCCACATCTTCAAGTTCTTCTTTAAAACAGCCCGCAACATGGTGGATAACGTGCGGTTGACAACCTCTGTTTGTCCATCAGTTTGGGGATGGCATGTAGTAGAGAACAGCAGCTTTGTCCACAATTTATTCCAAGGTGATCTCCAAAAGTGGCTCAAAAACTTCGCCTCACGATCCGAGACAATAGTATTGGGCACTCCATGTAAGCGAATGATTTCCCTGAAAAACAAATCAGCTATGTTTGTAGCATCATCGCTCTTGTGACAAGATATAAAATGTGCCATTTTAGAAAATCGATCCACTACTACAAATATACTATCTCTCCCCCTCTTTGTCCTAGGCAATCCTAAAACAAAATCCATAGAAATATCCTCCCAAGGGGTGCTAGGAATAGGAAGAGGCGTATAAAGTCCATGTGGAAGGAGACGGGACTTAGCTTTGTTGCATGTAGTGCAGCGTGCTACATAGCGCTCGACATGACGCCTCATCTTTGGCCAAAAGAAGTGGGTGGCCAGCACATCTTCTGTCTTCTTTGCTCCAAAATGCGCCATCAAACCTCCTCCATGTGCCTCCTGTAACAACAAAAGACGAACAGAGCTAGCTGGAACGCATAGCTTGTTTGCACGATAGACCAAACCATCATTCAGCACATAGTTATTCCATGTCTTCCCTCCTTTACAATGTTCAAGCACTTCCTTAAAGTCCAAATCAGTGACATATAAACTCTTAATGGCCTCCAAACCAAAAATCTTATGGTCAAGTTGAGATAAGATGGTATAACGTCTAGAGAGCGCATCAGCAATCACATTATCCTTACCTTTCTTATGCTTTATAACATATGGGAATGACTCAATACATTCTACCCAGTTAGCATGTCGTTTATTCAGTTTAGCTTGACTTCTAATATGTTTTAGCGATTCATGATCCGAATGTATAACAAATTCTTTGGGCCATAGATAATCTTTGCCAAGTTTGAAGCACTCGAACTAAAGCATACAATTCCTTATCATAGGTGGAATAATTCAAACTAGGCCCATTTAGTTTTTCGCTGAAATATGCAACTAGTTTACCTTCTTGAATCAATACACCACCTATCCCAATCCCACTGGCATCACATTCAATTTTAAAAGTCTTACCAAAATCAGGGATTTCGAGTAGGGGTGCTTGGGTGAGCTTCTCTTTCAACAAGTTGAATGCCTTCTCTTGTGCAGGTCCCCATTGGAAAGGCACTCCTTTCTTTGTCAATTCATTCAATGGTGCGGCAATGGTGCTGAAATCCCGCACAAAGCGCCGATAGAATCTGACAAGGCCATGGAAGCTCCGCACTTGTGACCACGATGTAGGCGTCGGCCAGCTTTGGATGGCTACAATCTTTGTCTCATCCACCTCAATGCCCTGTGTGGTTACAACATAACCAAGAAATGCAACTCGATCGGTGCAAAAGGTGCACTTCTCGAGGTTACCAAACAAACGTGCGTCTCTCAAAGCATTAAAAACGGCACGTATATGATTTAAGTGTTGCTCATGTGACTTGCTACAAATCAAGATATCATCAAAGTAAACCACCATAAATTTTCCAATGAAAGGACGTAAAACCTCGTTCATCAAGCGCATAAAAGTACTAGGTGCATTAGTTAGACCGAAGGCATCACTAACCACTCATATAATCCGAACTTAGTTTTAAAAGCGGTTTTCCATTCATCTCCTAATTTCATTCTAATCGGTGGTAACCACTCATAAGTCAATCTTTGTGAAAATAATAGAACCACTCAATTCATCTAGCATGTCGTCTAGCCTTGGAATAGGATGACGATACCTTATAGTAATGTTATTAATGGCTCTGCAATCAACACACATACGCCAACTACCGTCTTTCTTAGGAACCAAAAGAACTGGAACAACACAAGGACTAAGGCTTTCTCTTACGTACCCACGGTCCAAAAGATATTGGACTTGTCGCTGAATTTCCTTAGTCTCCTCTGGATTGGTCCTATATGCAGCACGGTTTGGCAAAGTCGCTCCTGAGATCAAATCAATTTGATGGTCAATTCCTCGAATATGTGGTAATCCCGGGGGTACCTCAGTTGGAAATACATCCACATACTCCTGCAAAAGGTTAGCAACAGCAGGAGGCAAAGAGCTAGCTATGTCCTCAAGCGAATATAAGGTACTTTTGCATATCAAAGCATAGCATGGCAGCTCATAATTACAAATTTCGGCAAGTTCAGATTTAGTGGCAATCATAACACATCCCTTCAATTTAATTCCCTCGGACTTAGGACTAGACGCCACTTTCTCCCTTTTGGGTGGGAAAACACGTTTTGCTACTTGCTGATTTTCAGAATCATGCTTAGCGGTGTTTCTTTCATTTTTAGCGCGCTCTTCTTCATCTTTCAGAATCTCAGCTGGTGTCAAAGGTAACAACTTAATCTTCTTACCCTTATGTGAAAATGAGTAGGTATTAGCTCTACCATGGTGCAAAACATCATTGTCATATATCCAAGGTCTACTGAGCAACAAAGAGCATGCTTGCATAGGCACGATATCAAAGTCAGAACTATCTTTGTAATTACCTGCTAAAAATTGCACTTTCACAACTTTGTGTACCTTTAATTTACCACACGAATTGAACCATTGGATGTAGTAGGGACGTGGGTGTGGTTGTGTTGTCAAGCCAAGCTTCTCGACCATCTCGGAGCTTGCAAGGTTGTTGCAACTCCCTCCATCAATGATGACTCTGCAGGCTCTGTCCTTCATGAGAAATATGGTCTGAAACAAGTTGTGCCGTTGATTTTGCTCCGCTCTCTCCACTTGTGCGCTCAGCACTCGTTGCACAACAAGGCTCACATGATACTCGGTGTCAACAGCAGCTACTTGTTCCTCTACATCATCAGCATCACTGTCTATCTCATCTCCTCCACCTGCAATGTTAGCTGCAAGTACATATTCGTCCTCAATATCACTAGTACTTACATAACCACGGTCTTTGGTGGCAAGGTATGCTCATTGGCCAGGGCGATCCCTCATGGCGTGCCTCATTCCCTTACAACAAAGATGGCACACAATCCCAGTGGTACGACCGATGGAAGCAACCGACGAAGAACTCTTGGTGGTGCACGCACACTAGTAACTTTACTTACCTCGGGTGCATGTGATGTGGTCGGAGGTCTTCTTTGAACAGCGCCCTACTCGTGGAGGGCAGCGGACCAGTGTAGGTGAAGGTGGGGCTGTTTTGGCTTGCCCGACCGGTCGTGGTGTAGACATGCTCCCAAAGTTGTTCCTTGGCCTCTATTGTCGTCCTGCAATTCCTTTTACGCCAAACATGCAAGTTGGAACAATCTAGGGGCCTATCGTATTCTTTGTAATCCACTATGTCACGAATCTCACGTCTTAATCCTTCATAAAAACATGCCATTCAGACTTCTTCATCCTCAATAATATCACAGCGCAACATGCTAATTTGTAGCTCCCGATAATATTCTTCTACGGATCTATTACCTTGGTTTAAGCGCTGCAATTTATTACGCAAATCAGGTTTAAAAGAAGGTGGGACAAATCATTACGCATAGCAACCTTTAAACCATCCCACGTAGTAGGCGCTAATCCTTGGTGCATACCTATTCCACCAAATGATGGCAAAGTTTTAAATTCACTTGTGGCTTGCCTAACTCTATGCACTTGGGAACTAAGTGAGCATTCAATTTACATTCTCTAGTCATCTCCCAATCTAGATATTTTTCAGCATGATAAGCACCCGCAAAAGATAGTATAGAGAACTTAACTTTAGCATATGGATCATCATTAACACGTGCATTATGTTGCTGAACATTATTACCTCTCATACCTTGGCGGTTGAAGTTCGGTCGGTTCCGTTGTGCGTGCATCAAAGGCGTCGTGGTCGTGCATCTCATTATCATTATCAAACTCATGGTCATGGGCTGCACCACGAGGTTCCACGACCAGCGTTTGGTGGTCGGTTCACCATTCTTTCGGGCGTGTAGTGGCGCGCAATACTATCGTTGATTGGCGTTGTAATCGATCGTGGTAGCTTGAAGCTTCCTGTCGATGTCCTCATTAACGGTAGTGCGTTGTTCAACCAATAGCGTCATGAGCTCTTCCCTCAAAACACACTCTTGCGCATCCAGTCCTTCACCTGACATGGTTAGTAGGAGACAAAAGACAACATAAAGGTATTATCCCTATCACTATTAGGTGGTGGAGGGTGGAATCACACACTCTCAGCGTCTTACCAAGCTCTTATGAGTTTCATACCAAATTGCGGCGGTGGTCTAATCGGCGAAGGTGGGATGTCGATCACGCGGAGGCGAATCACGAGGATCAATCGAGGTCGAAAGTATGTGGAGCTCGGACAGGCAATGTTTAGTAGCAAGGAATAGCAATAATGAAATCAGATTAGCAAAGCTGAACCAAAGCCCACAATGCTAAATCACGATTCTTTGGTCTAAAAGTGCCCTAGCCCTAGCACAATCTTGATCGAAACAAGGACTCGATACAAAGGAGTCCAAAGGATGCAAAGTGGGCGGTCGTAGACCAACTAGGTGGTCAATTGCTTCTTCTTCTTTTCTTTTGCCCTTTTTGCTTCTTTTCTTTTCTTTTGCACTTTTTGCTTCTTTTCTTTTCTTTTGCACTTTTTGCTTCCTCTTTTTTTTTTGCAAACGTGACCCAAGCCCAAAATTCTTCTGTTACCTTTTCTGGATCCGATGAGGTGATTGCGTCACAAACTTTTTTCCGGAGAGCAGGGGTAGATAGGTAATTAAAAGATGGTAGAATGGGTGTTGCTCGAAGAGGTGGTTGGATCCGAGTAGATGTTCGATTCCGACCAGATGGTAAATCCCGAGCGGGTGGTCGAATGGGTGTCGCTCGAAAAAGGAGGTCGTGCGTCCAGGATGGATGGTGGCACGGCGGGCGACGGTGCTGACTAGAGACCAAGAATGCTACTCTAAACCAGCAACAAAGACACCGACGATGGACTCGAACTCAACAATGCGAAAACTGAAAACAAAATTGCGAAAGGCACAAAGTGGTTTGGACAGCGGAATAATTACGATCTAAAACTTTTGTAGGGCGGTTTTACGGACTCTAGGTGAGGAACACAACTAACAAAAGGGATAAACGAAATTACCTAACGGGCAACCTTTGCTCGATACCACTTGATGAGTCACGGCGGCCGATCTTCCGATAGGTTCGATTTGGTTAAATCGTGAGGGCGTTGGCGCTTTGAGGCTTAGACCAGCGGTCGTCACCTCGCAATCGCTACACCCATGCGCTGTCGTTATCGACCACGCTTGCACGTGATCGACCTTACCATGAAGGTTATTTGATGAGGACATCGACACCAACTCCATCAACTCCAAGGAGGGCCAAGTCACCTCCATCACGCCCAAGGGACCAATGACAAGAGCGCGAGCACAACAACAACATTGAGGTGAAGTCGCTCTTACTTGAGTCTCGCTTTGATATCTCGAGAGTGGATGCTACCTCATGCTCCATATGTATGTTTAATCGGCTTAGCGGGAGAAGATGGCAAGAGGAATGATGGCCGGAGACAAAGGGTCGCTCTTTGTTCCCAGCCGGTCGGGCCGGCCTCCACGCCGGTCGACCGGTCCCCACGTCGGTCGGACGGGCGCCCCTCCGGCGAGCCGGCCGATTCTGGACCAACCAAACTTCCCCAACTCGATCGTCGGCTGCTTTGTTCGAACGGTTTGGCGCGGGCGAGCCAAGTTCAACAGGCGATCGACCTCCGCGACGCCGGTCGGGCCGCCACCCACTCGGTCGAGCCGGCCTCCCGTTAGTCGACCGGCGCCCCACGCCGGTCGGACCGGCCGGCGCTGGGCGAACGAGCGTCTCAACCCGACCCCACTATAAAAGGGCCCCTCTACCCCACAAAGCAAAGGAGAAAAAGCAGAAGAAGACTTGAGCTTTGCTCTTGCCTAGGTTAGATCCCTAGGTTGGGAGTTCCCCATCTTGTCCTTGTATTTCCTATGGATTGTAAGGAGCATCGTGCGACGGATGTATGGACCTGATCGTTCAATTAGAGATTGTTGATTGAGTTCTTTGTTGGAGGCTATCTCATTGGAGTGTGTTGCCAAGATTTGCTTCTCAATAGGCTTTCTCTATTTATCCCCTCGATCCTCGTCGTGAAGACCCGTAATCCGTATCATCTTGGTATCGAGCTCTTGGTTGCCACGGTAGGATCGATCTATCACTTTTCTTGTTTCTAGGGTTCATGTGTTCTTCCCCAAATTTGACAACCCTAGCTCGATTCGAGTTTGATTGTTGAGTTTTGCTAATTTGGATCCAATAGATACTTTGCTTATGTCTTGATCTACTTCCCTGTGATTTTTGTGCCATTTGGACCGAGGAATCGTTCGAATCGAAGAAATTCGTCTTTTATTTGGATTGGATCAGGCTCTGTTCGTGAAATCGGTCGGCCGGCGAACCAGCGGTTCGAACCGTGGCGAACCGATCCGACCGATGGACGGACCGGTCCGACCGTTGGACGGCCGGTCCGACCGTTGGACACACCGGTCGGACCGCCTGTGGAAAAACGAGCGACAACTTTCCGAAGCGCAGCGTTTCAACCTCGACTTTGAGCCTTGTAAGCCTTTATCGAACCTTTGCGAATACCTTTGCTCCTAGTCAGACTAGTTCATCCATGATTGCTTGGCTTTGCATGTGTAAAATAATCGGTGCACCTAGATCCATTCGTAGAGCGTGAATCCGTCGGAAATTCATATGATTTGAGTTGGGCAACAAAGAAATACCTTCCCCTCCAAAGCAGGAACCAGAAAAAGAAAAGTCAAGAGAGTTGTCCCAACAAGGCATCAAAAAAAAGAAAAGAAAGAAAAGGGAAGGAAAGCCAACTCAAATACCTTTAAGACACGCTCCCTACATGTTGGTGCATTCTTATTGACATATGCAATCTATAGCCATACAACTTTGCAATCGAACTAGCGTCTTCCCTTACTAGTGCAACACGAGCTAATTCTACCTTGACTTCCATCCTTTGCTTTAGCTCATTACGTTTGGTTGCATTCTAGTACCATCATCTTTGGAAGTGTGAGTGGGTTCTTTTGACTTGGGATCGGCACCTAGGCTATTGCAATCTAGTTTGGATTCCTTTTAGCATTATTTCACTTGAAATTCATTTTGTGTTTGTTTTGTTTACTCACCCCTTCCAAGCTCCACATAAATTGTGTGTGTTCAAGGTCTCCAGCAAAGAACTCTCTCAATCCTCTTCCACAATCCGTGAGGGAGTACAAGGACTTGGTTGGCAGGGAAGGTGAGGGAGAGTGAGATTTCACATATTTTCTTTACAAGCTAAACTTTGTTTCTCTTTGTTGGCTACTAACCATGTCAGGAGGAGGCCACCCTGCAGTAGGAGATGAGTTGGGCACTGATTGTGTCACTCAAACGCAGCTCAATGCGTTGAGGGGCGCCCTTCGACAAGAGATCTTGGAAACAATGGCCAGTACTCAAAGGGACTTGGAAATCAAGATCAACCAACAATTCGGGGTTCTCCGAGCCAACCTCGTGGCCGACATCATTAGGGAACTTGAGCGACTCCGTTGGGAGCACAAGAGGTTGAATTGGATGAGACCGTCATGCAGAACCGCCGGCGCTGGCTCGAGGCGGCAAGCAGAAGGGACCGCACCCACCATCACCAAGCTCACCCACCCCACCAAGAAGAGCGAAGGCATTGCCGATCACTATGATGATGGATGGGAGCCGAGATCGCGTGATGGCCCCGCGGAAGGTACCGGTATGGCGTGAAGAGGAAAGGTTTGGGAAGCTAAAGTTCACCATACCCAAATTTGATGGAGGTCGAATCGGAAGCATATCTCACTTGGGAGTTGAAAGTGGATAAAATATTTGGTTTGCATAATTACTCGAAGAGAAGAAACTAGCAATGGCATCGGTTGAGTTTGATGACTATGCACTCATATGGTGGGAGCAATTAATCAACCAAAGGAAGCCCGCAATGAGAGGCCGTTAGCGTCTTGGGTTGAGATGAAGCATGAGATGAGGGCAGATTTGTGCCCAAGCATTACAAGAGGACTTGTATGACCAATTGCAAAACATGAAGCAAGGCAACCGGACTGTTGAGGAGTACTATAAGGAGATTGAGAAAGCCATGATACGAGCCCAACATACAAGAGGCAGAAGAACAAACCATGGCCCGTTTCATGTCGGGCTTGAACTACTCCATCAAGAGGATCACGAGTTCCAACCATACAACAGCGTGGTCGAGCTAGTGCACCAAGCTACCAAGGCGGAGAGGCAAGTGCAACAAGATTCAAAGAATGCCCGCAGTTATACAACTTTCACGCCCAGGGCTACAACATATAGCAACAAATCAACCTCCAAGAGCCCACTCGAGAAGAGTTACACCCAAGGGAGTGGTGGAGGCGCCTCAAGCATAAGGCCTCCAACCACCACCACCGGCACCAAAGCACCCACACCCTTACCCGTGAGTTCCGGCAACAAGTGGGTCTTCTTGATCGGATCCACCGCCAAGAGCCGTGAGATCCAATGTTTCAAGTGTTTGGGCCGTGGGCACATTGCAAGGGAGTGCCCAAACACCCGAACCATGATTGTGACCGAAGATGGAGAATATGAATCCGATAGTAATGAAGAGGCCGAGGGATTAAATGACATTGCTAACAGTGAAGATGCCCAAGAAGAAGAGGCCCAAGACCCACTCTTTTGTGACTTTGATATGAGCAGGCTCTCATTGTCACAAAGAAGACTTTGACGGTCCGAAACAAGATGAGCAGAGCAAAGGACCAATTTATTTCAAACCAAGGTGGCATACAAGGAAAATCCATCAAAGTGATTATTGATGGCGGGAGTTGTCACAACCTTGCAAGCCAAGAAGCGTGCTCGAAGTTGGGACTCAAATTGGAGAAGCATCCTCACCCTTACCATGTACAATGGTTAAGTGATTGTGTACGGTCAAGGTGCAATACATGACAAAGGTCACTTTCCAAATTGGAGCCTCGCCGACTCGGTGGAGTGTGATGTGGTGCCCATGACGGTGTGCCACCTCTGTTGGGAGGCCGTGGCGATCTGATCGGCGGTGACACATGAGGGCCGAACCAACCACTACAAGTTCAAATGGCATAACCAAGAAGTGGTGCTCAGTCCCATGACTCCCGGCCGGATCATCGTGACAATGCTCCACGGGTTGCTACACCAAGGAGAAAGGGTAAGAATGAGAGCCACCCTTGATTGTGTGAGAACCACAAAACCCACAAGAGCGGCCAAAAGAAAGGAGAGGAGAGCTTTAGTCATGCTAGCTACCAAATCGGATGTGAGAGGAGTGAGGAGGGACTCCACCATATGCCCCCTCTTTATAGTGTGCAAGGACCTTATTCTTTCAACTAATGACTCACCCCTTCTTCCAAGTGCTCTTTCTTTTCTCTTGCGAGAATTTGAGGGCGTCTTCCCGAGGAGATTCGTGGGGCTTCCTCCTTTGAGAGGATTGAGCATCGAATTGACCTCATTCCGGGCTCCACTTCCCAACCGCCGCCGTGCAGCGCCAATCCCGAGGAGACCAAGGAGATCCAACGTCAAGTGCAAGCCCTACTTGACAAGGGATATGTCCGCGAGAGCTTGAGCCCATGCGCTGTACCGGTAATCCTTGTCCCTAAGAAAGATGGCACTTGGCGCATGTGTGTAGATTGTAGGGCTATCAACAATATCACGGTTAGATATAGGCACCCCATACCTAGACTTGATGATATGCTTGATGAATTGAGTGGCTCCATCATTTTCTCTAAAATTGACTTGAAGAGTGGGTATCACCAAATTAGAATGAACGTAGGAGATGAATGGAAGACCGCTTTCAAGACCAAGTTTGGCTTGTATGAGTGGCTTGTTATGCCTTTTGGTTTGTCCAATGCTCCTAGCACCTTTATCGTCTCATGAATCATGTCTGCGTGCTTACATTGGGAAATTTGTGGTTGTTTATTTTGATGATATTCTCGTGTATAGCAAATCCTTGGATGAGCATGTTGAGCATGTTAGGCTTGTTCTAGAGGTGCTTAGAAATGAGAAGCTGTTTGCTAATCTTGAGAAATGCACTTTTGCACCAATAAATTGATCTTCCTCGGTTTGTTGTCTCTTCTAAGGAATTGAAGTTGATGAAGCTAAAATTGAGGCAATTAAAATTGGCCAACCCCTTTGAATGTTAGTCAAATTCGTAGCTTCCATGGCTTGGCTAGTTTTTATCGTCGGTTTGTGAAAGATTTTAGCACCATTGCCGCCCCTCTGAATGAACCCACAAAAAAAGGTGTTAACTTTGTTTGGGGTAAGTCTCAAGAATGGTCTTTTCAAGAGTTAAAGTTAAGATTAACAAAGCTCCTTTGCTTGTTTTACTGGACTTCACCCAAACTTTTGAAGTGGAATGTGATGCTAGTGGGTTGGGCATTGGGGTGTTTTGATGCAAAATGGGCGACCCATAGCGTACTTTAGCGAAAAATTACATGGCGCCCAACTTAATTACCCTGTGTATGATAAAGAATTATATGCTTTGGTTAGGGTGCTAGAAGTTTGGCAACACTACTTTTGGCCCAAAGAATTTGTCATCCACTCCGATCATGAATCTTTAAAATATCTTAAGGGCCAATCAAAATTAAATCGTCGTCATGCTAGATGGGTGAGTTCATAGAAACTTTCCTTATGTTGTGAAGTATAAGAAAGGGAAGGAGAATGTAGTAGTGACGCTCTTTCTAGAAAACATATCATCTTTGGTGCAACTAGAGGCCAAGGTACTTGGCTTAGAAAGTTGAAATCTTTGTATGCGAATGATCACCTTTCTCTATGCCTTTTTACAATCTTTGTGATGGGAAGGGTTGGGAAAAGTACCACATGCACAACGGTTTCCTCTTTTATACTAACAAGCTTTGTATTCCAGTCGTCGGTTCGTTCGTTCCTTGTCACGAGAGTCTCATCTTTGGCGGCTTAATGGGACACTTTGGAAGGAAAAGACCTACACCATGCTCTCCGATCACTACTATTGGCCTAAAATGCGGCGAGGCGTTGGAGGTATGTTCAGCGGTGCATCACGTGTCACAAGGCGAAGTCAAGCTCAATCCCCACGGTTTGTATATCCCGCTTCCCATTCTGGTGCTCCTTGGGAGGACATTAGCATGGACTTTGTATTGGGCTTACCTAGAACGAAGGCGGGTAAGGATTCGATTTTGTGATTGTTGATAGATTCTCCAAAATGGCTCATTTTATTGCTTGTCATAAATCGACGATGCTTCCCATGTAGCTAACTTTGTTTTTCGGGGAGATTATGCGCCTCCATGGAATGCCTAGGGCGATCGTCTCCGACCGCGATGTCAAATTCATGAGCTATTTTGGAAGACTTTGTGGGCAAAACTTGGCACCAAGTGCTTTTCTCCACCACCGCCACCCGCAGACCGACGGCCAAGCGGAGGTGTGAATCGCACTTCGTCAAGTCTTTTAAGGACCATGATCAAGAAGAGCCTCAAAGAGTGGGAAGAATGCCTACCTCACGTGGAGTTACGCCTACAACCGCGTCGTTCACTCCACCACCAACATGTGGCCTTTCAAGTGGTGTATGGCTTCAAACCATTTACACCACTTGATCTTCTTCCACTACCGCTACAAGAACGAGTCAACATGGAAGCCTCCAAGCGAGCCAACCGTGAAGAAAATTCACCTCAAAACCGGGAGGAAATTGAAAAGAAAACCGCCTCTATGCACGAAGGCCAATATGCACAAGAAGCAAATGCTATTTGAGCCGCGACTTGGTATGGATTCACCTTCAAAGACCGTTTCCCCACGGCGCTCCTCCAAGTTGAAGCCACGCGGCGACGGACCTTTCAAAGTGCTCAAGAAGATCAATGACAACGCATATGAGATTGACCTTCCAAGCGACAAGTGCAGCGGTGAGCTCTACCTTTAATGTGGCGGACTTATCACCATTCTTGGAGCAGAACACATCGAGTCGAGGCGACTCCTTTCCAGAAGGGGGATGATGAGGACATCGACACCAACTCCATCAACTCCAAGGAGGGCCAAGTCACCTCCATCACGCCCAAGGGACCAATGACAAGAGCGCGAGCACAACAACTTAACATTGAGGTGAAGTCGCTCTTACTTGAGTCTCGCTTTGATATCTCTGAGCCGGATGCTACCTCATGCTCCATATGTATGTTTAATCGACCGCGGGAGAAGATGGCAAGAGGAATGATGGGGAGACAAAGAGTCGCTCTTTGTTCGAGCCGGTCGACCGCCTCCCACGCCGGTCGAGCCGGTCCCCACGTCGGTCGACCGGGCGCCCACTCCGGCGAGACCGGCCGATTCTGGACCGAACCAAACTTCCCCAACTCGGCCCGTCGGCTGCTTGTTCCGAACGGGTCGGCGCGGGCGAGCCAAGTTCAGCAGGCGGTCGACCTCCGCGGCGGCCGGTCGGGCCGGCCACCACTCGGTCGACCGGCCTCCCACGTTAGTCGACCGCCGGCCACGCCGGTCGGACCGGCCGACGCTGGGCGAACGAGCGTCTCAACCCGACCCCACTATAAAGGGCCCTCTACCCCACAAAGCAAAAGGAGAGAAAAGCAGAAAGAAGACTTGAGCTTTGCTCTTGCCTAGGTTAGATCCCTAGGTTGGGAGTTCCCCATCTTGTCCTTGTATTTCCTATGGATTGTAAGGAGCATCGTGCGACGGATGTATGGACACGATCGTTCAATTAGAGATTGTTGATTGAGTTCTTTGTTGGAGGCTATCTCATTGGAGTGTGTTGCCAAGATTTGCTTCTCAATAGGCTTTCTCTATTTATCCCCTCGATCCTCGTCGTGAAGACCCGGTAATCAGTATCATTATTGTTCCCGCAAGCAATCGAAGCAACTCACAAGAACAAGGTAGATGCAATCTGAATTGTATTGCGGATATGGATGAAGTTTACAAGTGGGGTTCCTCAAACCGATAATCGGTGAAACTGCAATTGGCGAGAATAATCTAAGAAAAACCCACCTAAACTATGACACTCATCGTATATATATAGGGAAGCGTGAGGAGGTCGACCTAGAGTTGTGCGGCCGTGGGATGAAGCGTACACAACACGGACTCCGACCTCGTCCACGTTTACAAAATCTTATTAGTTTCCAAAGCGGTGACGCACACCTTGTGTTGCGTATTTACGTCGAAGATCCGGTCGTAGGATCGGTCCTAGGGTGGTCTTGAGGAGTCCATGCTATCTTTGGTGCGTAGATTATGTCCAGCGAGTCTTGTGCTCGCTTTTACGGTCGTAGATTGCTCCAATCGAATCAACTAGTCGTAGGTCTTCTTGTAGTGGTCGTAGACCTGCGAAGCTGATCGTGGACCTTCTTGAACCGGTCGTAATCCTAGATTCACGAGTACAAGTAAATCATCTCTATTAGGCGACATCATAGAGTTCTCAAATAATACACTCGACCCTAGAAACGACTTTACGATCGATTAAGTGGCGTGCTCTAGCTCTTATCATAGGGTCGTAGTTCGGCACCGGATCTGGAGGGTCTTGTGTAGTGCGTGTATCCGAAGGAGGGATGTCCTCATCAGACACTCCATTCCACTATGGAGTACCCGGTGGTGTAAGCTGTGGAACAATTCCACATTGTTTCAAATGATCACCAAACTCATGGCTCAAAAATTATCCTCCACGATCGGATCGTAAGGACTTGATTGTCTGCCTAGTTGATTACAGACCTCATTCGGAACTCCTTGAACTTTTCAAAGGATTCCGACTTGTGCCTCATTAAATAGATATATCCATATCTACTAAAGTCATCGGTAAAAGTAATGAAGTACTGAAAACCACCTCTAGCTGTCGTGCTCATTGGTCCACACACATCAGTATGTATGAGTGCCACAAGTCAGACGCCCTTGCATTCCGACCAGTGAAAGGTGTCTTGGTCATCTTTCCAATCAGGCAAGATTCGCACGTTTCAAATGATTCCAAATCAAATGAGTTTAGAATTCCATCAATATGGAGCCTTTTCATGCGTTTCTCACTGATGTGACCCAAACGACAATGCCAAATAAATGTGGAATTCGTATCATTTGGCCGAAGCCTCTTTGCATGAATATTATAGATGGGTGCATCATCAAGATTCAAAATAAATAACCCGTTCAAAACGGGAGCATAGCCATAACACATGTCATTCAAATATATAGAACAACCATTGTTCTCTATAATGAACTTATGACCATCTTCCATCAAACATGATGCAGAGATGATATTTCTACTTATGGCTGGAACGTAATAACAATTATTTAGTTCCATAATAAATCCTGAAGGCAAAAGTAATAGCAAAGTCCCGACGACAAATGCAGCAACTCTTGCTTTATTCCCGACGCGAAGATCCATCTCACCCCTTGTTAATCTCCTACTCCTTTTTAGACTCTGAATCGAATTGCAAATATGAGCAACCGATCCGGTATCAAATACCCACGAGTTAACATAAGAATCAGCAAGAAAAACATCTATAACATTAATACCTGAAGTGGAAGTTTTAGTCCCACTATTCCTTTTCAGATCAGCCATGTATTTCTTGTAGTTCCTCTTCCAGTGGCCTGTCTCCTTGCAGTAAAAGCATTCATTCTCTTGAGTCAGGCCAGACTTGGTCTTGGGTTTAGGCTTAACAGCTTGGATCCCATCCGAAACCTTGCCTTTACCTTTGACCCAAGTTTTAGCCTTCTTCTTGAAGCTAGTACTCTTTTGCACAATCATCACATGACTGTTGCTTTTCTTAATGCTATCATCTGCAGTCTTAAGCATCATATGCAGTTCGGTGAGATTCTTGTCTAAGCCATTCATATGAAAAGTCATAATGAACTGCCCATAGCTTGCAGGAAGCGAAGCAAGAATCAAATCTGTAGCCAACTCTTGACTAAGTGGAAAACCAAGTTTTTTCAAGCTCTGTGTGTAACCAACCATCTTGATCACATGAGGGCTTACCGGACTACCCTCAGTTAGCTTACACCCAAATAATTTCTTTGAGATCTCATATCTCTCAGTTCTTGCTTGTGTCTCAAACATGCCTTTGAGCGCCACGATCATATCTTAGGCCTCAATGTTCTCAAACTGCTTCTGAAGGTCTGAGTTCATTGCAGCAAGCATGTGACAGCTAACATCAAGGGATTCATCACAAGCTCTTTTATAGGCTGTTTTAAGAGCTGCAACATCATTCTCAGTAGGCAAATCGGGAATTGGTTCCTCTAAAACATGTTCCTTTTTATCTTCCCTAAGAACAATTCTCAGGTTGTGGGACCAATCTGCAAAATTTGTTTCATTCAGTTTTTCCTTATCAAGTATCGAACGTAAAGCAAAACTGGATGTAGGTACAACAGATGGTGCCATGATCTACAACAGAAATATGCAACACTAAGACATATGTTCAAGAAAAGTAACTTCTATTAAACAATTTAATGAAGATACTCCCACTGAATACCATATCCCTCTTATGACATTTAGTGACTCAAGACCCACAATCAGTTAATCTACTAGTGAGCTTTGGCATCACTGCTAGAAGATTAGTGAATATGGTAAGCAACCCTTTGCTAATCATATCTCTATATGACTCTTGTTGTTGGGAAACATCTCTATGCTTTGGCATCCAACCCTATACCCCAAAGTCCATAACCGTTATGATGACCTTGTCAAGTTAAACCAACGCTTGCGTGTAAGTGTCCGACACAAACCCATCTAGTCAAGGAATATTAATAGCACTATGCTTTAGCAAGACCTACCATTAAAATATAAGACTATAGATGGTGCAGCTAATTGGGAGGGCATCAATTTAACTTAATATTACCTGAGGGAAATTTACTTCTACCATGCAAAGCATTTCAAGCAATTAAAACATGCATAGAAATAAATGAACAAGAATATAAGGGCATTCACAGACAATCAAATTGCATCATTATATAGTATGACCTTTCCTTATGGTGATCTCCATCGCCAAGCATCCTACTCGCCATGTCTCCAAGTTGCCAAAACCCCCAAGTACTCCCACTAAGCCAATACACCTAACAGCACTAGGGATAAAAATACAAGGAGTAAATTTAGCACCACAAGTCGACACGCAGGCCGTTATACAAATATAGACAGCCTTGGGATGCAATAAACATGACACGTAGGTCATGAACATTACACACATGCATGCATCTCATACGTCATGGGTCATACTATTCACATCAACCTGCAAAAACAAGTTAGGCATGGAATAGCATTCTAACGGGCAACAAGAACACACACTAAAAAAGTGCAGTCCGATTACCTAGCACGGCGGTCCCGTTAGTCGGTTAGCGGGCGGGGTTCGAAGGGGCAGCACCCCTCGCTGGACGAGGGCAACGCGCTCGAATTTTTTTTTCAGAACATGAATCTCATTCACAAAACTGAGCCTTGAAAATAATCAGATTAATCATATTAACCCTATTCCGAACCAATCTGATCATTGCCTTGATACGACCACACACTGCGGCATACTCCGATGGCGGAACTCCGATCGGTAGGAGTATCATGCAAGGTGATCGTGAACAAGCGCAATAAAACATCCAGTACAAATCGATTGTAACTCCGATTCGATCAACCACATTGATATTCATGTGCTCCAATGGATTTATGATCACTGTCTGCCCCGATGGCGGAAACCGACCAGTAGTGTCGGGACCCCGGGTGTCACACAACCCCGAGACCCTCTGTGCATACCAAGCTAGTCCCATGATCAGTAGCTAGCTTGTACAGTTACAACAATGATGTAATCATAACCATTGAACAACGAACTAATGAAGCAGACAAAGTAATATTAATTAAAACAGCAAAGACCTTATGGTCAAGGTTCTTACAAAAGTCGCGTCACAGGGCTTAGCAACAACAGAGTATCTGGCAGCGGAAATCTCAAAAATACGTGGAGCCCAATCGACATGCCCACGAGCAATCAGTGGAGGGCGCGACCTAGTTATAAAGTCTTCAAAGTAGCCTTCTTCAAAGTACTCAACATTTCTGGTTCTTCTGTGGACTGATCAACAAAGGGCATAAAGCGGTGAGTACATAAAGTACTCGACAAGTCGTAGAGAAATGTATGCACATAGTATTCATGCGAGCTTAAACAAGGATGGCTTTATGGTTCATTTGCGAAAGCAAGTTTAACGATTAATACAATAATTAGATTGCAAAGCGGATTTTTAAAAGAATAATACATAGATAACCAAGTTCTTTTGAATCAAGCGGTGAACATCCGTTCACTTCCCAACCATTCAACCAAGCGTTTCCATCGAACCAAACCAAATTTTTGAAAATACTACCCCTTGCGCGAAATCACGGGCATGTCCGTAGCAGGGACACGGCTATTCGAATAGATTTTGACACTCTGCGAGAGGTTGTGCGACTTTACCCACAAGAGATAAATCACTTGCAATGTCCGTCGACACACTTAGGGTGTGCGACTAAGTGACTATCACAAGGCCTTTACAAAGTTCCATTTTGCCTCGGTTACGCTCGCTAAGGTTTAGCCATCACGGCCCCTCTTGCGCCTAATAATCAACCCTAACAGAACCGACTCAAAACTTCCTAATTAGTTGGCGGTCAGTCCCATACCGGACTTATGGTTGCACGAGGTGACCGGATCAATGACTTGCAAAGTTAAGTCCTTAGTTGGTACTTTCGGACAAGTCTACCACAACCCAATGTGCATCACACACCCACTCTAGCTTCCTACCTCAAGCCCGAGCATAAATCATTTTTGTTCAATCCCGACCAAATGGCAATCCCTGCCATGGCACCACATCTTTTAATAAAAGTGGCCTCACACCACTGTTCCATAGTTCCATTAGTCAAATTTCAATAATCATTGAACATGTGATCGAAAGTACCATGTAACTAGAGCATGTCTAAGCAATAATACGCTCCCAAGTTGGTAATACAATTATGTCCAACTAGTATTAACCATCCTAAGGTGTTCAAGGATATATGTCATTCAAGGAGACATTTCATTTTCAATTCATCAAGGAGGCATAATGGCAATTTGGTAATTATCTACTCCCAAAACCATTTTTAATAAAACTAGCCATGCATGATAATTTAATACAATATACATTTGTAAAATGGGTTCAACATGGTCAAAGGCCTACGACTTGCCTTCGTTGGCGAGAGAGGGTCTTGATCGTCGGTCGAAGAAATCTTAAAGCAGCAGGAATCTACGTCGAGAAAAGCAACAAATAAATAAAACAGCACCAAATGAACTCCAAAATTACAAAACCAGTACCAAATGAAAGAGGATGAATTTATATGAATTTAGAAATTTGGATCACCCAAATCGGAGTTCGGATGTGAAAGTTATAGCCAAAAGAAGTTGGAAAATCACATGAAATGATGGAATTAGGGTTTTTCGGATTTTCGGAATTATTTTCCAACTGAAAAATCCGATTTACGCGTCAGCGCTTGCGCAAGCACACACGTGGCTGCCACGCGGCCGAAAGCACTGACGCGCGCCGACCCGTGGCGACGCTGGCGGCCACGTCGGCTTCGGGCCCGGTCGAGAGAGAGAGAGAGAGAGGAGAGAGAGAGAGAGCGCGGGCGTGGCGGTGGCGGCCGAGGCTGGGAAGACGGCGGTGGCGCAACGGAGAAACAGCGGAGACGCAGCGAGACGGCGCAGAGGCGGCGGCGAGGCGGGAAGAAGGCGGAGGCGGCGGCGAGAATCGGCGAGAGAGAGAGAAGAAGAGAGAAGAGAGTCGCGCGGGATTTATAGATCTCGCGGCGGCGGACAGCGCAGCGGCACGGCAGCAGCGGCGGCGGACGGCGCTGGCGTGGCGGGCGCGCGCCTTGCGCGCGGCGAGCGCGCGACGCTGGCGATTCGCCTTGGCGAGATTCGCGCGGCGCGGGCGGCGTGGGAGAGAGGGCGGCGGCGCGGCGAAGGCGGCGAGCGAACGCCGTCCGATTCGTCGGACGGTGGGGAGCGAGAGACGCGGGTGAGCGAGCCGTCCGATTCGTCGGACGGTGGGAGTCAAAAGAAGCGCGAGAGAGATGAAGCGGGCGCCGTCCGATTCGACGGACGGTGGGAAGCGGAAGGAAGCGCGAGCGTCTGAGCCGTCGATGGCGATCGGACGATCGCGAAGAAAAGAAGCGCGGCGGCGGATGCGGCGGATTCGATCAACGGCCAAGAGCAAGAAGCGGCGCGGCGAACGAGGCGCTCGGATGAAGATCCGGCGGCGGGAGCGAGGGCGCGCATGCGGGCAGCGGAGTGGGCGGAGCGGGAACAGGAGATGGGCGGAGGAATTCGGCCCTAAACGAAAAAGGATTTTAAATTCATTTTGATTTGAAATTCAAATAAAACAAAAGGCAATTTAGAAAATAGCAAATAGACTCCAAAAATTCGGAAAAATTCACATAAATTCCTTGAATTATTCTAGACTTAATAAAAATACTTTTAACTTTAAATTTTCTTTTCTTTTGCAAATAAATTAATTTTTAATTTCGGAAAAAGGAAAATCAATTTCTAAAATCAATAAATCCAAGGAAATTCTTAAAATAATAATTTTGATTTTAAATTCCAGAAAAATCAATCAAACCAACTTTAATTTAATTGAAGTTTGATTAACTCATATTAAACTGCAAATGAATTTCTGAAATTCCAAAATTAAGCTTTTGGCAAATAGAAGCAAATGGTTCTCTTTTAAAATTTTCAAAAACTCCGAAAAACGGGACGTTACAAACCTACCCCTCTTAAAGGGAATCTCACCCGAGATTGGTGACTAGAGAATAGGTGGGAAACTCGGCCTTCAGTCATCTTCTCGTTCCCAAGTGGCTTCTTCTTCGGTGTGGTTGCTCCACTGGACCTTGCAGAAACGGATGATCTTGCTTCTTGTCACTCGCTCTGCTACTTCCAAGATCTTGATGGGATGCTCCTTGTAGGTGAGGTCTTCTTGCGGGCAATTGATTCCAGGCATCTGCTCTTGGGCTGCATAAACACTTCTTCAAGCTGCGACACGTGGAAGACATTATGCACATCGGCGGTGGCGGGAGCTCAAGCAGTAGCGACTTCTCCTCTTGGGCTAGGCGGGAAAGGTCCGATGTACCTTGGTGCAAGCTTTCCACTTACTCAAACAGCGCATCCCTTTGAGGCGACACCTTGAGTACACATGATCACCAGTGCAAAAGCTAGATCTCGGCGGACGGTTATCGGCATAACTCTTCTGCACAGTGCATCTTTGTTTCTTTTTACCTTTCTCGATTGATCGAACTTGCTCTTGGCTTTTTCCAAAATATCTGCCCAAACACTTGTCTTTCGCCTACTTCATTCCAATACAAGGGTGTTCGCATTTTCTTCCATAAAGAGCTTCAAATGGAGACATCTGGAGGCTTGATTGTAATCGTTGTTGTAGGAAAACTCGCATAAGGTAGCATTTGATCCCAAGCGTCGATTTGCTAAGGCACAAGCCCTTAACATATCTTCTAGGATTTGATTTACTCTTTACATACATCCATCCGTGCAGGGATGATAAGTATCTTGAAATTTAGATTAGTACCCAAACAACTGTGCAACCACGCCAAAATCTTGAGGTGAATGGGTTCCTCGATCGACACGATCTTCTTGGCACTCCATCTTTGCACACTATCTTTGTCATGTACAATTCTGCGAGTCTATCACGAGTAAGTGGTCTTGGCGGGAGAAAGTGAGCAACTTTGGTTAGGCGATCCACAATTACCGGATAGAATCATATCTGACCTTGTCCTTGGCAAACCGGTGATAAAATCCATGCCAATTTCTTCCCATTTCCATTCGGGCACTTTCAAGGGTTGCGGAGTCAGCGAGTCTTTGATGCTCGGCTTTTACTCATTGATGACATCACACCGAGCTACATACTCGGCAATCTCACGCTTCATGCTAGGCCACCAATATATTTCTTTAAGGTCTTGGTACATCTTTGTGCTTCGGGGTGAATGGAATACAAAGTTTCATGGGCTTCCTTGAGTATCACCGCTAAGCTCTTCACGATCTGGAACAGTTAAACGCTTGTCAAACCAAATGGTGCCTTGCTCATCTTACGAAAATCTCGGGCTTTACCCTTCTTCATGTTGCTCTTAATTTCCTTAATATTGGCATCTTCAACTTGAGCTTCCTTGATCGATTCCATAAAGTGGGTTGAACTTCTAGGGCGCTAGATAACCTTCTTCAACCAACTCTAACTTGAGCTTACGGAATTCTTCATGAAGGGTGGTGATTTTCCTTGATCGACGGTGGTATTGCGGTGAGACTTTTACGCTCAAGGCATCTCGCCACAACATTAGCTTTGCACAGGTGGTAATGGATTCCAATATCATAATCCTTGATTAACTCTAACCACCTTCTTTGCCTCATATTAAGATCGGCTGAGTGAAAATGTACTTCAAGCTCTTATGGTCAGTATAGACTTCACAAATGATTACCAATAAGGTAATGGCGCCATATCTTTAGAGCATGCACTCTGACTAACTCCAAGTCATGAGTGGGGTAATTTACTTCATGAGGCCTCAATTGACGGGAAGCATAGGCTAACTACCTTCCGTTCTTGCATCAGGACACAACCAAGTCCTTGCCGGGATGCATCACGAAAATCTCAAAATCCTTAGGACATCGGCAAAATCAACACCGAGTGTTGTCGGGCGCTTCTTCAACTCTTGAAAACTTTGCTCACAATCTGTTGTCCAAGCAAATTTCTTTTCTTTCTTCAACAGCTGAGTGAGGGGTCTTGCTATCTTGGAGAATCCTTCTATGAATCGGCGATAGTATCCTGCCATTCCAAGAAAACTTCTGACCTGAGGCACTGACTTGGGTGACTCCCAATTAAGCACATCCTTAACCTTGCTAGGGTTAATAGACACTCCTTCTGCAGACATGACATGTCCCAAGAAAGTAACTTCTTTCATCCAAAACTCACACTTGCTGAATTTAGCATAGAGTTGATGATCTCTAAGCTTATTCAGGACCAAACGGAGGTGCTCTTCATGCTCTTCTTCACTCTTGGAATACACCAAAATATCGTCAATGAAGACAATGACGAACTTATCCAAATACTCCATGAATACTTTATTCATCAAGTTCATAAAGTAGCGGGGCATTGGTCAATCAAATGACATGACCGTGAACTCATCTGATCCATACCGGGTTGAGAAAGCATGTCTTGGGGATGTCTTACGGCGAATCTTCAACTGGTGGTAACGACCTCAAGTCTATTTTGGAGAACACACCGCTCCTTTCAAGCGGTCAAACAAATCATCGATCTGGGCGGAGGTACTTGTTCTTGATGGTGACCTCATTGAGGGCTCGGTAATCCACACACATCCGTTGGGTGCCATCCTTCTTTGCAACAAAGATCACTGGGGCTCCCCAAGGTGAAGAACTTGGCCGGACAAAACCTTTCTCTTGCATTTCTTCAATTTGCTTCTTTAGTTCAACCAAATCATTGACAGGCAATCTGTAGGGTCTCTTGAAAATAGGTGCAGTTCCTGGAACAAGATTGATGACAAACTCCAAGTCTCGGTCTGGCGGCATTCCAGGTAGGTCATCAGGAAAGACATCTGAAAACTCTCTGACTACTGGCACTTCTTCCAAAGACACAACACTGGCACTGCAGACTAAAGATCGGCTAGCTTCTGCAGGAGGCTTCAAACTTTACCTTGGTTCCATCGGTTGACCAAAGTGATGCTTCTACCACCACAATCCAAGAGGGCTAGGTGATTGGCAAGCCAATCCATTCCCAAAATCACATCAAGAGACTTGGTGTCTATGATGATGAGATTAGCAAGGAATTCTACCCTTCTATGGTCACTTTAACCTTAGGGCAACCTTGGTTCGTACTCAATTCGAGCCGGAGGCGAACCAACAAAACACTTTTAAGAGGCAAAACTTCCAATTGGTGCCTTTCGGCAAAACTCAGAAACAAGCGAATCGAAGCTCGAAATCAAACAAAGCGATGGCGAGTCTTTGAATTGACAAGGAACTTACCCGGCCACGACGTCAAAGGTGTGCAGGCTTCCTCCACGGTGGTGTGGTTCACACGACCTCTTCCAAAAGGTTGAGGAGACTTGGTAGTGCGGTTGGAGTGCGAGGGCTCCACGTCGACTCTGGAGCGGGGTCTGGTCGGAGTAGCTCGCATGTTGAAACGAGCAGAGAAGGGCCTTGCCTCTGCGGGCAATCTGTTGGCGAAGTGCCCGGTGATGGCACTTAAAGCGGTGATCCGGTGCGGGGTTGACATTCCTTGGCTCTTTGGTTCTTTGGGCTCATTGAAGCTGCGGGTCACTTTGGGCTAACTGGCGAGTCTTTGCTCTGAGGGCTCTGAATGTGACGGTGGAGCAACACGGCGGAGGCGGCACATTCATTCGGCTCTCGGGAGTGAGGCCGATGGGCACTGTGGCTTGCATCATCTTTCTCTTGCGGGATTCTTCAAGCTCACGGCGGGATTCCTCGATGAGCATGGCCTTGTTCACCAAGTCTTTGGAAATCTGCATAATCATTCCCAATGACTTGCACCTTCAAGCGGGGTTGAGTCCTCTCTTGAAGCGCTTAGGCGGGCATCATCGTGGCAGCGTCCTGCGGGCATAACGGGACAATTGAGTGAATCATTAAGATATTCACTCACCGACGTGTTGCCTTCTTTGCACTCACGGAACTCATTCTTCTTCATTTCCACCTTTCCATCAGGGATATGGGAGTGGCGGAAAGCTCATGAAAACTCGGCCCAAGTGATACTCTCGGGGTTTCCATGGGCGGCACAATAGTTCTCCCACCATTCTGCAGCGGTACCTTCAAGCTGGTGAGTGGCATCTGAGAACCTTCTCGCGATCATCACAGCGGGTGATAGCGAGCTTCTTTCCATGGGCGTAACCAGTCATCTGCGTCCAATGGCTCAGAGGAGCTAGAGAAAGTGGGCGGATGGGTCCTCAAAAACTCTGCCAGCCTGGACTGAGGAAACACTGGGGGTGGAGCGGCGGGGCGTGGCGGTGCTTACTGATACGATTCATCATTGCGGCGAGCGGCGGCCATGCAGTTCTGGCGATTCATCATCGAGTCATATTACGCATCAAAGAGCTCATCACCGCGTCACGGCTGCCATGAATCGACTCAAACCGGATCTGCTGGCGGCCTGGGAAGGCGGAACATTTGGCGCTGAGTCTCATCTTGGCTTGCGGAGTTGCGTGCGAACCATCTGCGACAAAGCTTCACCGGGTTTAATAGGCGAGAAGAAGAAAGCAATATAGATGAGAGGGAAAAGCATTTAGATAAGCGAGGAACAAGGGAGATAGATGGATCAACCTAATGCGGACAAAATTGGTTTTACCCAACGAACGGATAGCCGGAAAGCTACCAAGAAGCAAACCAAAAGGGACACTTAAGCACAAAAGCAATATTACGCAGACTACACGAATCTAAAACTAGGGAGGCAGCTACCAATCTAATCTTTACGGAGGGGCAACTTGAAACAAACTGCGGATCTTGAACTTCCAAAACTTCCATTGCTTGATCTTGAAGGGCTCGATCCTAGGGATAACCCAGAGATGAGGGAGTCAAATTTAAATTTGAAAACCAAGTTCCAGAAAAGATAAGATGAAAGAACTCAAGAATGATATAAGAGGGTAAGATGATAAGAAAAGAATAGAATAAGATAAGAAAGAATAGAATAAGATGAGAGAAGAATATCTAGTCAAGTTAATTGCTTGGTTTGATTTAGAAAATATATTTTGAATCTTTGACTAAGACGACCAATCTAACTAAAGGTTACGTCCTACAGTCGATATGGCTCTGATACCATCTCTTGTCGGGACCTCGGGTGTCACACAACCCCGAGACCCTCTGTGCATACCAAGCTAGTCCCATGATCAGTAGCTAGCTTGCACAGTTACAACAATGATGTAATCATAACCATTCAACAACGAACTAATGAAGCGCACAAAGTAATATTAATTAAAACAAAGCAAAGACCTTATGGTCAAGGTTCTTACAAAAGTCGCCTCACGGGGCTTAGCAACAACAGAGTATCCGCAAATGGAAATCTCAAAATACGTGGAGCCCAATCGACATGCCCACAGCAATCAGTGGAGGGCGCGACCTAGTTCGCAAAGTCTTCAAAGTAGCCTTCTTCAAAGTACTCAACATTTCTGGTTCTTCTGTTGGGATGATCAACAAAGGGCATAAAGCGGTGAGTACATAAAGTACTCGACAAGTCGTGAGAAATGTATGCACATAGTATTCATGCGAGGCTTAAACAAGGATGGCTTTATGGTTCATTTGCGAGAAAGCAAGTTTAACGATTAATACAATAATTAGATTGCAAAGCGAGATTTTAAAAGAATAATACATAGATAACCAAGTTCTTTTGAATCAAGCGGTGAACATCCGTTCACTTCCCAACCATTCAACCAAGCGTTTCCATCGAACCAAACCAAATTTTTGAAAATACTACCCCTTGCGCGAAATCACTGGGCATGTCCGTGTAGCAGGGACACGGCTATTGAATAGATTTTGACACTCTGCAGAGGTTATGCGACTTTACCCACAAGAGATAAATCACTTGCAATGTCCGTCGACACACTTCCGAGGGTGTGCGACTAAGTGACTATCACAAGGCCTTTACAAAGTTCCATTTTGCCTCGGTTACGCTCGCTAAGGTTTCGCCATCACGGCCCCTCTTGCGCCAATAATCAACCCTAACAGAACCGACTCAAAACTTCCTAATTAGTTGGCGGTCAGTCCCATACCGGACTTATGGTTGCACGAGGTGACCGGATCAATGACTTGCAAAGTTAAGTCCTTAGTTGGTCGCTCGGACAAGTCTACCACAACCCAATGTGCATCACACACCCACTCTAGCTTCCTACCTCAAGCCCGAGCATAAATCATTTTGTTCAATCCCGACCAAATGGCAATCCCTGCCATGGCACCACATCTTTTAATAAAAGTGGCCTCACACCACTGTTCCATAGTTCCATTAGTCAAATTTCAATAATCATTGAACATGTGATCGAAAGTACCATGGGTAACTAGAGCATGTCTAAGCAATATCGCTCCCAAGTTGGTAATACAATTATGTCCAACTAGTATTAACCATCCTAAGGTGTTCAAGGATATATGTCATTCAAGGAGACATTTCATTTTCAATTCATCAAGGAGGCATAATGGCAATTTGGTAATTATCTACTCCCAAAACCATTTTTAATAAAACTAGCCATGCATGATAATTTAATACAATATACATTTGTAAAATGGGTTCAACATGGTCAAAGGCCTCGACTTGCCTTCGTTGGCGAGGAGAGGGTCTTGATCGTCGGTCAAGAAATCTTCCAAGCGCAGGAATCTACGTCGCGAGAAAAGCAACAAATAAATAAAACAGCACCAAATGAACTCCAAAAATTACAAAACCAGTACCAAATGAAAGAGGATGAATTTATATGAATTTAGAAATTTGGATCACCCAAATCGGAGTTCGGATGTGAAAGTTATAGCCAAAAGAAGTTGGAAAATCACATGAAATGATGGAATTAGGGTTTTCGGATTTTGAATTATTTTCCAATGAAAAATCCGATTCTGTCGTCAGCTAAGCACACACGTGGCTGCCACGCGGCGAAAGCACCCTTGTGGCGCCGACCCGGCCGCGGCGGCCCACGTCGGCTCGGGCCTTGAGTCGAGAGAGAGAGAGAGAGAGAGGAGAGCGGGCGCGGTGGCGGTGGCGGCCGGGCGGGGAAGACGGCGGTGGCGCAACGGAGAACGCGCGAGACGCCGGAGACAGCGCAGCGCTTGGGGCGCGAGGCGGGAAGAAGACGGAGGAGGCGGCGAGAATCGGCCGAGAGAGAGAGAAGAAAGAAAGAGAGAGAGTCGCGGCGCGGATTTATAGATCTCGCGGCGGACGGACAGCAGCAGGCGACGGACGGCGCGGCGTGGCGACGCGCGGCGAGGCGCGAGAGAGCGGCGAGGCGCGCCGCAGCTGATTCGCGGCGAGATTCGCGGCGGCGCGCGACGACGTGGGAGAGAGGACGGCGGCGCGGCGAAGACGACGAACGAACGCCGTCCGATTCGATCGGACGGTGGGAGCGAGGAGACGGGTGAGCGAGCCGTCCGATTCCGACGGACGGTGGGAGTCAAAAGGCGCGGGAGGAGATGAAGCGGCGCCGTCCGTTCCGACGGACGGTGGGAAGCGGAAGAAGCGCGAGCGTCTGAGCCGTCGCGATGGCGATCGGACGGTCGCGAAGAAAAGGGGCGCGAGCGGCGGATGCGGCGGATTTCGATCCAACGGCCAAGAGCAAGAGGCGACGCGGCGAACGAGCGCTTCGGATGAAGATCCGACGGCGGAGGGCAAGAAGCGCAGGCGGGCGGGCATGAGAGTGGGCGGGCGGGGAACAGGAGATGGGCCGGAGGAATTAGGCCCACAAACAGAAAAAGGATTTTAAATTCATTTTTGATTTCAGAAATTCAAATAAAACAAAAGGCAATTTAGAAAATAGCAAATAGACTCCAAAAATTCTGGAAAAATTCACATAAATTCCTTGAATTATTCTAGACTTAATAAAAATACTTTTAACTTTAAATTTTCTTTTTCTTTTGCAAATAAATTAATTTTTAATTTCGGGAAAAAGGAAAATCAATTTCTAAAATCCAATAAATCCAAGGAAATTCTTAAAATAATAATTTTGATTTTAAATTCCAGAAAAATCAATCAAACCAACTTTAATTTAATTGAAGTTTGATTAACTCATATTAAACTGCAAATGAATTTCTGAAATTCCAAAATTAAGCTTTTGGCAAATAGAAGCAAATGGTTCTCTTTTAAAATTTTCAAAAACTCCAAAAAACGGGACGTTACAAGTAGAGGCAAGTCATGATACGACCATGCAAGCTCGATCATGGAATAACGAATAAAACCCATCCTACCACCAATGCACATGGACGATCATATCGAGCACAACCAAAACAGAGATAGATCACATCTATAACTGCCACATATCACAATATGTGTCCAATCCGAATCTAGAACTAGACGGCATGGCTCTGATACCACTGAAGGGTAACGCGGCAAGGCTACGATAGCACAAACAAAATTTCCACCGCGCAACCGCGCAACCACCACAAGTAATAGATCACGAGATTACTGCTAGACGCGCCGACTCGTAGCAGAAGTAGAGTCGTTTTAGCGAGTTGATGTAGTCGTAGTCGTACTCGCGACACGTCTCCTCCTTTGAGTAGTCGTACTCGCCGCGCCTCTGCTTCTTCGAGTTGTCGTACTCACCACGCGACTTCTCCTCCGACTCCAGCGATCAACACAAGTCGTGGATTATCCCAATGCTGATGCTTCGCAACAACAACTCCGAGGTATCCACACGTACGGAGCAGGATCACCACGGGCTGTAGTGCTAGCACCGGCAGCGTGGTTGAGAAGGCGTCGCTATTAGGGTTTTGGGAGTTCTTCCAAAGATCATCCTCTGTCCGTCACCCCATGCCACCGCCCCTCTTTATATAGGCATCCACGATGGGTCTCAACCTGGAGGCCCATTAGGAACTCGTGGTCTATACGAATTCAGATCACCATCCAAAACAGATCATTACCCTTTAAGTGTGCGACCCCACAGGTTCATGTGTAATCGATTATGACTCGAAAACTCTTTTCCGACCACTAGTTGTCAGCGGTACCTAGCAGCACATAACGATTCCCAAACACACATAGAATATATCGAACGAACCTTGATATAATATGATCTATGATCAGGTCCTCATCACTTACGATCAGTTCGTATCTCTATACGACCAGGTTGTATTTGGTCACGACCAGTTCGTAACTCCTTATGACCAGGTATTTACCATTCTGTGATTACGTTCGACCAATCTACGGCCAGCTCGTATCTCCATACGACCAGTCCCTAACTGATCGAACTAAGCAACCTACTCAAGCATTTTTCCTTTGCCTCACGATGCCTGGTAGAACTCCAGGTGAGATGTAGTGTCATCCATGGACTGTTCAATACTTTCTCGATCGAGTGTCGGATAACATCATGTGGTCGACACTTCGACCACTAGTGGCATGGCCATTGTAACATCCCCAAATTAATTAATGATGGTTAGTGTGCATCTCATTTACATTAATCTGGTTTTTGAATCTTTTGCATAATTTTTTTCACGTGGTAAATCGCAAAACACATTGAACCTACAACTCAAATATGAACTCCCAAAAAAAAATTAGTAATAAAAAATTATTAACACCTTCTATAAATAATTCATTCAAATACTAGATTGATTATCATGAATTAATATAATTTTTACCAAATTTTGGGACTTGAATTCAAGCCACAGAAAATTCAAACACAATGAATAACCTATTTTAAGTTTGGATTTGAATTAAGAAAATAACTCATGAACTGTGGGTTTTAAAATTTTATGTGGGTGCTAGGTCATCCCAAGAACACCCCTGAATTATTTCAGAATTTTTAGAATTTTATTTATACATTTAAAGCCCCAATCAAACCGGTTATTCAATTGGTCAAAATCTGGAATTTAAAACTCATCACTGTTCATCGGGCTTGAGCCACTCACTGTTGATCCGCCCGAGCCCGACGCATCACTTGACTCCACCGCGCCGCTTCGCTCACCCCCTGCGATGACCATTGGATCGCGATCCAACACTCCGAACACCTCACCGCTTCGCCAGCGCCGCGACCGCCGGATCTCGAGCGGACGCTCCGGATCACCCCTGCGCCACAGGGTCTTCGTCTTCCTCGGGCAGGCGCTGCTCAGGATAGGTGCGCCACGCGCCCACCTAGCACTCTCACCCCCCGTGACGCTCCTGCCAACACCGCCCACCGCGACCACTGCCCTGGTGCCACGTGAGCCGCCCGAGCCCCATTACCCCCGTGACCACCCTCCGCCACTCTCCTCGCCCTTATTTCACCCCGTTTTCTCCCTCTTCACCTCTGCCTCGCTCACTATCCCAGGCAACCCGGTGATCCCCATTATCAGCTGTCCGAGTTGCAATGTTGCACACCCTTCCAGGAGCCGAAGCCCTCAACCAATTCCGGCTTTGGTCCACCGAAGGACCGTGCCTGTGCTTTCTTCCCATAGCCGCCAATATTGTCTCAGTAGCCGCGCGGCTTCTCCAGCGAGCCCAGGCTCGATTCTCTCCACAATAGGCATCCTCGTACATCCCGTTACCTTCTCCAACCACTCATTGGCTCTCTCGTTCACTCTAGGTCACCACCACCGTTGAACCTCCTTGCACCGCCACCGGTTGTCGCCGTCAGCCCAACTCCGGCCACCTCGGCTCCCTCCGGGCACTCCGGTAAGACCCAATCACCTCCCTTATGCTCACACTCCCACTAGTTTTCCCTGGAGAAGTTTATGCGTCATTTCTCTCTAGCACCCGTACGCGTCTCCTCCGCTCAACTTCGCCACCAGCGAGCCACCGTGCTCCTCCGCCGGCAGCGACACCTTGCCAAAGGTAGCATCAATCCCCGGCAACCCATTTTAGCTTACTCCGGGCCTCGTGCTCCGCTGTCTCTCCACCAGCGAGCTCGGCGACCGCCGGCTCTGCCGCCGCTCTGTTTGTCGGAAAAACTGACACACTGTAGCTCGTAATGATAACCTCGGTGATTAAGAATTTAAATACAGATCTTTGTCGGAAATCCCTTGATTAGCCGTTTTAATGATGTGCGGTAGCCTATGACATGTGGGCCCATGGCCGGTTAAGTCGTAGCGTAAACTCAGTCGATATGTTTTCTTTTTAGCAAAGCGTATTTCTTTTTCAATAAATCCGAAAGTGCGGGTTGGTAATCTGAAGGCGCATTTCCAAAAATACGCCTTCGGCGTCGTCATCGGCTGAGATGGGTCACTACTGACCGAGTCAACTGTTGACTAGGTGTCCCACCCGTCATTCCCTGCGGCTAGAATAACGTTCGGTAAGAAAAGTAAAAATGTAATTAGGAAATCCCGAAATGATTTATCTGTTAACTGAAAAATACAATTAACTTAAAAAACAGAAAATATAGTTTGTGGAAACCTTAATCCAAAAAACAGTGAAACCACTTTGGTTATTTTTCATTTTTATTAACTTTATATCAAAATAGGTTTCAACCTTGTCACTGTCACAGAAAATATAGTTTGTGGAAAGTGCTTAAAAAGGGAATTATTAATACATTATAAATTGATTTTAACTTCAAAAATTCATAACTAAATCATAAAAACCTCAAATGAGAGGAACCAAATTATTTTGGTCATATAATAATATTCTCTACCCATTTTTGTAACCCTCATGTCCACCACTACTCCAGAAAATTTTGTGAAAACTTCGAATGCGATGAACAGTGGCATTCTCTAATTAAATTGGATTTTTCTGAAAACTGAATTTCAAACGGCCATAACTTCTGTATTGATCATCCAAATGAATTGATTTTTATTGATAAATTCATATCTGTGAATGTTTCATAATTTTTGGATGACTTTGAATTTTTGGGTCTTTTCGGTATTATTCGTTCTTATTGTGCTTTCGACTTCTTTCGGTAGGTTCCGATGATCCTATTGTATTCGAGAGTGATCCTCTACAGCAAGATAGTAATCCTCAGCAAGGCAAGCAGTTTGATCATGATAATCCTATTATTTTTCAATTCTAATATATTGATTTCAACTTGTATGTATGCATTGCTATTTTGTTGTTGAAATATGGTTTGATTAGTTGATCCGATAGTTGCATACTCTATAGGTAAATGATTTCTCTCTACTACCTGAACCTAGGTTATTGGCTGTGATTGGAGTTCGTTGGATGGGCTCTTGTCACTTAGTAGATTGCGAGTTAATATGCTTAGACATGTTTAGCTATCGGTAGTATTGGGCGATTATCGACTTAGTCGATGATCTTGATCACACAAATCTTATTATTACTCCATTATGTCCAGCACTTTGTGTTTTGTTAATTTTGTAAAGTCCAAAACTGAAAAAAAAAAACTAATTCGACTTGGGCACAATGGATGTTGGTGTGATCTGTTGGGTGTGAATGGAATGGTGCCTAAGTCCCCCAAGGACCGAGTTACTTGTGTCACTAAGCCAAGCGCTTTTGCGTGCTAACCACACGAGAGGGATATGAGATCTCTCTTGACTTAGTACTTTGGCGTGTGTTAGCTCCGGGTCACAGTAGGTGGGTTGTGTGTTGTGTGAAAAAGGAACTGTGTGTTGTTGTTGGGTGTGCGGTGGTGGAGTTCCGGGTAGGTTCTCCACCTCGAGGAGAATCGTAGTTGTCCAAGGCTTTACCCGTGAGGGGTAGTTGACCGAGGCTTTACGATGACTCCGACACAACGTATGGGCTTCTATCCATACGGGCGACTCGTAGTTAATACATAATATTGGAAATGTCTCGTAGGACTTTGTCGTGCCGGCATACCTAAGGAAGTGTGCTTCATAGCATGGCAAAAAGGCGGTCTGCCGTGTGGGTACATTGGTACACCCCTGCAGGGTTAAAACTATTCGAATTGCCTAGTCCTAGGTTATGGACATGCTTGGTAAGGTCGTGCAAGAATTAGACTACAACTTTT
Organism: Hsuehochloa calcarea; assembly: GCA_036346395.1. Lineage (NCBI taxonomy): Eukaryota > Viridiplantae > Streptophyta > Magnoliopsida > Poales > Poaceae > Hsuehochloa > Hsuehochloa calcarea. Next base: position 4,293,728 of record CM070612.1, on the reverse strand, counting down.
AATTAAAACTTGACATGGGTGGAATGAATGGGTAATTCATGCTATTGTTGTGGTGACTATTGGGTTAGTCACTTCCAGGATGTGGTTGTCATCTTTATATTGTTATATTGTTGTTATTTATTGTTATTTGAACAATAAAAATAGATTGTAAACCTGCTTTTAAATGTACTATATTATTGAAAATAAAGATTGCTTTATGCTGAAAATGAAACATACAGCCTCCACTTAAATGAGCTTGCATGTAGCTATGTATAGGTCTGTTACTCTACACGTAAATCTTGCGGAGTACAATTTTTGTATTCATTTGCTTTGCTTAACTATTTGTTGCAGAGGAGGAAGGTGAGCCCCAAGGGCCTCACTTTTGTGAGATGTGCTGCGGGTTTGACGATTAGCTTGGCGGTCCGGTTGGTTGCCTTGTGGGTAAAAGGCACACTGATTGGCTCTTTTGTTGTTGCCATCTTATGGTTGTTCGCTTCCGCTACTTATTTAACTCTTTAGTTGTATTTGGCCGGTCGACCCCTTTTGTAATAACTCTACTATGTATGTCTTTTGAAATGTTAAGTGTTGCTTTGGTTCTATGTCTTGAATAGAATTGATGCATGAATTTTGTAAAGGGGTGTGTATACTGCATTTCTGGGAATTATACATATCTCGAAGACACAGATTATTTTGTTTGTGATGCTAGGATCAATTGGTGACTAAGCATTACAAGCTTAATAAACCGGGGTCCTCACAGCCATGCACTTTCTTTATCCGATCACCACGAGGGTCCTAGAGACATCTCTCCTGTTATGTTAGGAGGGGCAAATCCCATCTCGACCAGTCACATCCCTCCACATATTTCATAGCATACCCGAAAGCTACCTTTATAGCTACCCAGTTACGTGTAGCGTTTGGTAACCCCTAAGAGTGCTATTACACATGTAGGGAACCATCTTCATCTCACGTCTAAGGATTATACATCATCCTTACTTGAGACTGACTAATGACACAAAGATTCATAATAATCTCAATAGTGTCTCAATGATAGGTCTATCCAACCCCATGTTCTCTAACATGTGCTCACATTATTGATTCGATATGTCCATATCTATGACCGGTGAAACCAGGTCATCAATCAATACATGTGCTAGTCATAGAGTCACTGGTGTTCCGACTAGTGACCTCCGACCAGGGATACATTTAGAATGGCATCATAGAAGTTAAAGAGTTCCACCAATAGTCACATACTTATTGATCTATATCAAATGATTCATTCAAGGAATACAATAACATATTATCAAAATCATGAACATAATGAAATATCATCTCTATGATTGACTCTAGGGCATATTTTCAACAAGAACATCATCATGAGCTTCCGCAATTTTCATAATGCCAATCACTGCGGCATACTACTTCTAGCCATTTTGACAATAATTGCATGCGGATTGCACCGCATTCGGGTAAAGGTAGAGAGGGTCTTTTCAATCTTCTGCTCATCCGTGATTACATGATCAGATAATTGGAGATTGTATAGATTACGCCATCTTTGGTTCGGGCCTTGAACTCTGGTTCGTGATGCCAGTCATTTTTCATATTCATGCAAAAAGTTCATAAGATTACTGCTGGTAATTTTCATAAAATGGTTACAAAATTCTTATAATGCTCTTCGAACTCCTAGTTCGTGATCCCGCATTTTTCCATCCATTTTCATGATTTACTGCTATTTTCAGTGATTAAAAGTAGTATAAATAATCACAGATAATCAAAACAGTAAATACAGTACATAAATTGCATATGAATAATAATAACAATATGAAATATGCTTCAAATGCAAAAACTGATTCAAAAATCGGATTCCCGAGGCCCTTTTCTGCTGGAATATGAATTTTCTGCGAATTCTGCAATTTCGAGGGGCTAAAACGCGAAAATTTCAGTTCTGAGAAATTTTGCGTGCAATTTTCAAAAATTCCGAGGGGTTTTCTGCAAGAAATCCTTATTTCCAAAAACTTATCGTAATTTGCAGAATTTACAAGGGGTTTTTTTTTTAAAAAAAATGCGCGTCTTATATGGGCCTCACGGCCGGCCTGTTCTGCAAAAAACACACGGGGATTAGATTCCCCGGTTCGATCTGTGGCGACGGCTCGGCCGCGGCGTCCGGCGTCGGCAGCGGCCGGCAGCGGGCGGGCGGCGGTGCGATGCCGCAGAGGACGCTACGAGGCGGTAAGCGGCGTGGCTCGGGTGACCGTCGGGCGTGGCGAAAGCCGATGTGGGTGTCGGGTGTGGAGGTGGCCGGCGGCCGGGCGGCGCTGCAGTGGCGGCACCGCTACGGGCGGCGGCCGAGCTTGCGCCTTCGCGGCCGGTGTGGCGGCGCCGAGGTGCGCGTCGTCTCTGCAGGAGGCGGCTGGCGAGGCGACGGGCTCGGTGTCGCTCAGAGCTCACCCTTTGTGGAGACAGCCGGCGGCGCGCACAGCCTTCCCCCTTCGGCTCTGGTGGCTCTCCCCCTTCCCCCTCTGCTCTGTGATGTATGTTGTGCGGGGCGGTTGCCAGCCGGGGTTGGCGGTGATGCGGCGATGGTGGAGGCATTGTGTGGGCGGCGGTTGATGCGGCGACGGCCGATTCTCCCCCTTTCCTTTCCGTTTGTGTGATGTTTTGAGTTACCGACGATGGAGGGTGGCTTCAGGCCGGCCGGGTGGTTGGGGTGGCGGCTGTTGGCCAGTGGGGGCGTCGGGATGACCGTCGCGAGTGCTGTCTTGGCGCGAGGTGCGGCGTGGCTTCAGTGGCGGGCGGTCCATCGGAGTGCAAAGGCGACTTCAATCTGGCGGCCGAGTGGCCACAGGGTCGCCGCCCCGGCCCCTTCCCTTTTTTTCTTACGGTTCATGTAAAAACACTATTCATATATAATTACTGTGCATATGTAATCACTGTTTATACGATTCAATTTTCGTTCGCGCGATTACCGATCGGCGAATTCAGGTCGACCCGCGGTAGATTAGAACGAATTTGCGGTTTTAATCTACGGTACAATCGACATTCGATCTTTCATGCAATCTTCCGATCGATATTGTGTCAGCGACTTCAAGTCAGCTCGTGGTAGATTAGAACGGATTTGCATCGTAGAAAATCAATGTAGAAAGTAAATTTGCAGAATTGAAAGCAATCTAGAAAATATGATTCAATCTACGAGTGTCGTTCTGCAACGGTTACCTTTCGATGCGAGGAGAGTCGATCGTGCTAATAACGTGTTGAGCAACCGTTGCTGGCGAGTCCAGTCCGAGCGGGTACCTCGTATACAATATGCAGAATCGTAAAAACGAATCAAGAACACAAGACACAACAATAGATTGAGCACAAAGATATAAGGAGACTTCAGGCTTCGCTTTATTACTTCAGAATAATCGAAGTTATAATGAGAAGGAAAACCTCTATTTATGGACAGAGAGGATGAGAAATTTAATTGGACCAGAAATCTACATAGTCCTGGCCCGTTTCCTTAACAAGTTTGTCCCATTTGGTTCGTCGTCCCCGGCTGCGCGCGGGACGGTGCGTCGCGCGAACTGCTGGTCCGGGTGCTGGCTTATTCGAAACTGGTGCCTTTTCGGCACCAGAAGTCCCATGTCTACGTGCGTACGTGTCCATCCGTTGTCTGGCCGCTGTGTTGCCGTTTGCTTTCGGTTCCTCTGTCTTTGCTTTGTGCACTCGTCTTTGCTTTGTGCACTCCGTTTTTTTGGGTGTCCTTCTCTGCCTGTGGGGTGTGCTGCAACCAGGGTCATGTTCCCAGTGAGTGCTGTGCATGAGGCACATTCACGTTGGATTGATTGGGAAACAAATCAATCGTGTGGTTTGAATTTGTTGAGCTAATCATGTGGGGGCAGAAACCTTCATTCACGTGGCTTGTTTTGGAAACAAATCTGATTGATTTGATTATCTTTTTTTCCCTTTCTTGTTATTTCCTTCTTGGCTGTGAATCACAGCTGCATGTAATCGTTACTTTCTATAGCTACATGTAATCTTTCTTGTTAAATTTCAAGAAAACTGAAAAGCTGCGAGTACCGGAAGCGGCACCAAAAGAAAAATATCTCCTGTGCATGCGTGTGTGTATTTATAAGAAACAAAAGAGGTAGAGAGGTTGTATGTGTGAATCACGTAGAGTTATATTTGTGCATCACATCACATCATTTTTTTTTCCAAGCTAAGTAAGAATTCGAGTCGGACACATTTTGAAATTTAATTCGATCTCCGGAGACAACACTGATTTCAAACGTGCATAACTTTCACATACGGAGTCTGTTTGAGCTCTACGGGTATTTGATGGAAAGTTTATCCCATCCTATTTCTAACAAACCGACCTCATCTTTAAATTCCTTCTATGGACACCGCAATTGCCAAAACAAGGTGCCGTGTCATCTGTTTGGGGGCAAATTGAGCCTTGTAATGCTTAGGTCCAAGGGAAGGCGTTACCTTAGGTAGCACGTACTGTTTATAAGGTACTATTTACATATGAACAGTATTGTAAATAGTACCACCCCCTATTTTGTCAGCTATGTGCGGCTTCCACTTCCATATATAAGGAAGTCGCACCCCTCTCATTTCTTTGGATTTTATTTAGTTAAGAGTTGGCTTCATTGCAACTTCGGGTATTGGCCTGTGTCGATTAGACCAGCCATAATACCACTACAAAATTCCAACTTTATCAAATATTTTAATCTTATTTGCAATTTCAGCTTACTTATTATCTTGTTTTTGTGTGTTTTTCGATTGCATGCAGGAATAAATCTTCGTGGTCAGGTCGATCGCGCGTCTAGCAAAGTCAATAACGATCTCGGAATTGGTTTAGCGATTGCTTGTCATATTGGTCGTGTGCAATTTGTAGCTGAATCGTGAGAATCGTCTCCACCAAAATTGAGTTATCCTTCTCATCGAAAGATCGGGATACCCATTGTCATATCACTCCAAATCAAGCTACTAGGACTCCATCAACTACAGCAAGGGGAAGGATCAATTATGTCACTGCATAAGAAGTTCAACCAGTTCAGAATGTCGCTTCTGGTATGTCTTTAAGTTAGACCTACGTCAGTTGCAACTTTATTTCACTCGTGAGAGAAATCTTTTGGAAGAAGAAACATGTTGAGTTTGAACCTATTCTTTAGTCATCCGGAATGTCAGGGACAAGATTTCCTTTAAGGGGGGTAGGTTTGTAATGTTCCAAAAATTTGGTTTGTTTTGAAGCTTTAAAAAGAAAAAAAACCATTTGAATTTTTTCTGCTAAAGTTAAAGCTTAATTGGAATTTTTTGAATTCAAAAACAATTTAATATGAATAATCTCAACATAAACCATGATCAAAATTATTTTATTTGGATTCTCTGCGCTTGGATATATTTTCTAGAATTTTCTAGATTTTTTTGAGTGCATTTGCTATTTTCTATTTGTTATTTGTGTTTTCCGCTATTTTCTAAAAGGAAAAACTAATTATAAATCTTATAAATTCCTTGGCCCTAATCTCTCTTCCTTGACCCATTATATCCTCCGCAGAGCCTAGCCCAGCTCGTCCTTTTTTCTTTTCGCCCAGCCCACTCGCGTGCGCCTCCTTTCTTCCGCTGGCACGTGGGCCACACTCTTTCGTCCTCCTTCGGCTTTCTTCCTCGCGCGTTCGCCTCTGTTCGCCATGGCTGGCTGTGCTTCGGAGTTCGTTCGACAAAGATCAATCCCAACTAATAGATCTTGGTTTATCGTACCAAATCTTATCCCTCATCTACCCGTGTCCGAAAAACACAAAACCCTATCTTGTAACCCTTCCAACCTCTGAGATTTGCTGTGGCTGCATCAGACTCTTTTTAGGGTTTCCTTATTCGGTCACGCTCCCAGGGTATAAAAGGGCCCCTAGGGTTATTCCTTGCCTCCTCATCCCGAATCCCCACCTCGTTCCCCTACTCAAGCCCTTGCACTGCCGCAATTTGGGAATTAGGGTTTTTCGCTGATGATCTATTCTTCATCAATTTCGCCGCCGCCATCGACGCCTCGCCGCCATCAACCGTGCCATCGGCATCGCCATCGCGTTATCTCTCCGGTGTGTGCGTCCTCATGGTCGAAAGGCCCCTGCATCGTCGTTGTCAGTTTCGACCGTGCGCTCTGCCGCCAACCTTGAGCAGCGCCGCAGTTTTGGTCACACTGGGAGGTTTAACTCACGTCACTAGGTTTGTGTGGTCGCGAGGAGCTCAGCACTCACCGCCGTGGCCGGGACCGCCCTTGTCATAAGCGGTTGAGACCCTTGTCGTTGTCGACGTCATCAGATGACGTGTAGTGCGCGCGTGCTTCCATGTCGACACTCTTGTAACATCCCAAAGCTCTGGGTTGTGTTTCAAATGTATGAAAATGAGGATAAATTAAAACTTTTAGAAGCACCCTTGTTGTCATTTGAAATCTCTAGAAATCATTTCCTTGAAGTGTGGACTTCAAACTGAAATGATTTTATTGACTTGAAGTGAAGCAATCCCAAATCATCTAGTCAAACCTTGTGATCATCCTCTGGAAATATTTTTCCTGAATTCTTGACCATCTTATTAACCTACCTGAGAAATTTCATAATTTTTAGAAATTATATGCTATTTCTTAGGGGTTGGTCAATCTAGTTGGTTCTCTGGTCAAACACCTAGACCAGCAGATTGTGAATTTGCTAGAGAGAATTGCACTACATGAAAAATTCTGGAAAATTTACATTCAGTTGATCTTGAAGGCAGTATCACGCAATAAAAATTACAGAATTTTTGGAATTATGGAGCTACATGTAGAAATTTCCAAACCATCACAGCCTTTTTAATTCAAATCTGGAATCACTGTTCCTCGGGCTCGATCCCGAGTCAGACTCCGACCCGGTCCCTCGTCTTAGCCCAACCAACTAACCGCGTCGCGTGTGATCCGTCCGATGGAGATCCTCCGGTCCAGGTTCCGCACCCATTCGAACCACTCAGGCCTTTTCTCTCCTAGATCTGATCCGTCCATTTCCAATCGAACGGCCCAAACTCGCGGTCGAGCCACTCGTTGCGCTGCGTCATTGAGTCACTGACACCGCGGGGCCCGCTCGTCAGACCCTTCTTCTCCAGAGCGTTGCGTGCTCAGAGCGCGAGCGCCACGCGCCGAACGAGCTCTACCGCGTCCACTTGATGCCGTGGGTCCGCTGCCCCGGCTGACCAATCCTGGAGCGTCGCCTCTTCACGCCGTTTCCTTCCCGGCCGTTGGAGCTATATAACTCTGTCTCCCTCGCCTGCTAGCTCTCACTTTCCCTTTCGGTGGTCGAGGGAAAGGAGGTGAGATCTTAGCTCTCCCTCGGGTATGCTTCGTGCTTCCGCCTCCTGCTCCTTCTTCGTTCCTCTCCGGTTCCATTTTGGCTAACGCAAAGCCCTGTCTTGGCTTGTAGTGCTCGGTTCACCATCAAGCTCTTTGCGGCTGCAGAGCACGCACCCGGAGTAGCCGCCTTGCCAACTCCGTGTCCGGTGAGTTCCATATTCGCTCAAGAGCGTCACCGGCCGTGCCTTGGCTTTTTTAATCTTTCCCCTCACTCTATTTAGCCATTGGTTCACAGGAGCCCAGGAAATCCAAGTTTGTTCCAGTTTTCGTCCACGGAGCTCCATCCTTCCCTATCTCCAGTGTGGTAAGCTCCTTGCCGATTCCTTGCTTGCACACCATATGTGGACTACCTTGAGCTCTCTCTACCACTCATTCCCTGTCTCCTTCAGGGCGAGCTCTCCTCGGTGAAGCACCGCGCCGCCATCACCCTCCTCGACGATGGCTCAACTCCGACCTCCTCCGAGTCTCTCCCTCGCTCAGGTAGTCTCCCTGTGCCTTGTGGTTGCTATGGCACCCGCTCCCTTGGATAATGCAGAGCTCAGTTGTGCCGTGCACGTTTAGCCGTAGCTCCCCGCTGCCTCTCTCCGGTGCATCGCCGTCTCGGGCCGGCTCAGCCACCGTGAGTACCACCGTTGGGTGCGCAAGAGTATTGTGGACCCGTCCATGCTCATAGCCAGTGCCGCCGTGCCCGGGAACGCCGGCAAGAGTACGGCGGCCAGAGCCGTATTGTCGGATTTCCGACAGTACTGTAGCAAGGTCATTAAGACCAAATCTTGTTCATTAACTGCTAATGATTGCTCAGTAGTTAATGACTGTCTTAAGGTTGGTTTCTATGTGTATGACATGTGGGGCTGAACACAGTAAACGAGGGCTAAATCCTGGTCATCTCTGTGTATGACAAGTGGGCCATAGGGTTTAGCGCACGGGCAGGGTTCTCGTGGACCGGCCGTAGACCTGTGAGTCTAGCACTGTTTCGTGAGCCATGAGTGTAACATCCCAAATGTGGATTTGTGTTCTAAATGTATAAAAATGAGGAGAAATTAAAACTTTTCTCACATCTGGATGTTTTTGATCAGTTCCATAATTCTTGTACAGGGATTGTGGAAAAATCAAACTCAAAATCCCCAATTATCTCAGGTCCTAAACGTCCTTGGTAAAAATCTTGTGTCCAACCCCTGGAAATAATTTTCCCTGAATATAGGACTGGTGTGTGACACCTCTGAATTATTTCATAATTTTTAGAAATTATTTGATAATTTTGGAGGCAAGTCAAACCTAGTCAAACCTTGTACAAACCCTAACTCAAACCTTCTGGAATTTCTGGAGCAGTGTTCGAAAATCTCTGGAAATTTTATGTAAGGTTAATCCTTAAGTCAGCAACATCCAGTTAAATTTTCATGATTTTTGGAGCTAGTTTACTATCTTAAGCAAATCCTCTAAAAATCAGTTATTTAATTCAAACCGTAGCTGGTTTTCACTGTTCCTTGGGCGCGAGTCAGACTCAGGCTCGAGCCAAGTGACTTAGTTCAATCAACAAACTGCACCCGTCGCGGTCGCTCGGACGCGAGCGTTGTGGATCGTTGGATCGGCATCGTGCGACCCAAGCTTGCGTGAACGTTCGGACCGTCCGAACGTCTCGCACAGTGTGAGCCATAGGATCCAGATCAACGGCCTGGATTGAGTGAACGTTCGGACCGGCCGATCGTGTCGTTCTCTTGAACCGTCCGATTCAGATCCAACGGTGGCCGCGTCGTCTCCATCCTCGCGCTCCCTCGTTTGCGTGCGCGCTGCGCCATGGACAGAGGAAGTCATGGCCGTCGCAGCGCCCTGTCCACTCCACGTCATGGCCAACGGCTCGTTGCATTTAATGCCCATCGTGCACCGCCCTCAAACGTCCATTTCTCAACTGCTCCCATCACTCTCCGAGCTCCCATGGCAGGGCTGACCCGAGGAAAAATGTTGTCGTTGCTCTCTGCCATCTCAGCTATTTAAGCTCCCTTGTTTACTCTCTTGGCTTCCTTTAGCATTTCCACAGCTCTAGCTAGCCACCTCGGTGCTTGTTTGAGCTTGATTCACCCGAAGCACTTCTGCCGCCATTGCCGCACCTCGGGTACTTTGGTGAAGGCGGTACCACAGTGGCTCTCCCTTTCCATTTCTTGTTCCCACTGCTCCCTCTTTAATCACTTGATCTTAACCCTCGCTCAATTTCACTTATTTTCCCCAGGGTTAGGCTGAATTGGAGATTCCTCAATTTTCGGCCGAAAGCACCACATTCGTCGCCTGAGCAGCTCTGACCTCCTCTGTGTCTCTTCCGTGCTCAGGTAGCTCCACTTTAGTCCTTAGATGCTTGGCACTAGCTTACTTGGACCGCAGTGGAGCTTCTTTGCATTTTTTTTGTTTTTTTTGACCGTTTATGTCACCTCTGTCAACCCCGGCTTGCCTGCATTCTAGACCGCCGCAGCCGCAGTAAATGGTCTCATTGTGTGCGCAAAACTATTGCGGACCCGTTTTGGGCCTTAGCTCGCGCCGCCGTGACCAGAGTCGCCGGCGGTGAGCCTCCTTTCGCCGTCGATTTTGTCGAACAAACTGTGCGTGAGCATTTAAACGTAGTTCTCTGGGGACCGTCGATCTTTAGATCAACGACCCGGGATCGCACGAACGTTCGGACCATCCGAACGCGTCGATCCATGTGTACCGTAGTATTCTAGATCGATGGCTCAGGTTCGAGTGAACGTTCGGACCGCCCGAACGTTTCGATCAACGTGGATCGTTGGATCCAAGATAAACGACTCATGTGCTTGTGAACGTTCGGACCATCCGAACGCCTCGATCCAGATGGGCTGTCGGATCTAAATCCTACGGTGAACGTATGAGCCGCGAGAGCCGCGCGCGCACTGTGCTCTGTGCGCGTGGGCCATCAGATTTCCGATCTCCGGCCCATACTCGTCCACGTCGATTTGGGATTTAGGATTTTCCCGAGGATTTAATTGTGAACTGAAAAAAAGCATTAACTTCCAAAACGCATAACTAATTCATTTTAAACCCAAAAACAGTGAAACCCCTTTTGATATTTTTCAATTTTAAAGAACTTTATTTCAGAATAGGTTGCACAAATCTTTTATCATCAGAGAAGGTAGAATTGAAAAATGAGCATTTAATTGATTATCTTTAGAATAGAAAAATGGGTACAACTTTGAAAACTCATAACTAATTCATTCAAGCTCCAAATGAGATGAATACAATTGGGTTGTTCATCCTATAAGGTGCTTGATTTACTGTAAAAATTTCGGTTGCACAACCGTTCTAGAAATTTTTACCAATAATTGATTAGGGTGAATAATAGCTGATTGTATTTTCCTAGTCGAGCTGAATTGTTTTGATCATAACTTTTGCATGGAGAATCCAAATCAATTTGTTTTCATAGATCAATTCTATAAAAATCATGATCTTCCTACGGTAGAAATTTCAGAGCTTTTCGCTGAAGTTTGTTTTTGAATCTTTTCGGTATTTCTTGCCTTATCGGTTCTTTTTGGCTCTTTCGTTAGGTTTTGACACGCACGTTGATAACGAGAGTGACCCTCCGCAACTTAACGAGCAACTTTAGCGAGACAAGCAGTTTGATCATGTTAATCCCAGTATTTTTCAAGTCTAATATATTGATTTCAACTTGTATGTATGCATTGCTATTTTGTTGTTAAATTATGGTTAGTTGATCCTATAGTTGCATATTCTGTAGGTAAATGATTACCCTCTACTACCTGAGCCTAGGTTATTTACTGTGATCAGAGTTCGTTGGATGAGCTCTTGTCACTTAGTAGATTGCGATTTGAAATTGCTTAGAAATGCTTAGTTTCGGTAGTAATGGGCGATCATCGATTTAGACGATGACCTTGATCACACATCTAATTATTATTCCTTTATGTCCAGCACTTGTGCTTTCTTATTTTATAAAGTCAAAATTTGAAAATAAAAAATTGATTTAGACTTGGGCATATTTGTTGGATGGTGTGGTTGTTTGGATTGTGGTGGTATGCCTAAGTCAACAAGGACCGAATTGCTTGCGACACCGTACTGAGCAATTTGTGTGCTAACCACATGAGAGGGATATGGGACCTCTCTTGACTGAGTACTTTTGTAACATCCCAAAGTTCTGTTACCAAAATAAAAATAAATAAAGTTATTATGTTATTTGATTTTCTGGTTGCCGAAGAATTTTCTCGATTTTCCGTAACCTAAAAAGAGTTTTCAATGTTAAAAAAAAACTTAATTATTTAATTTCTTGGTTTTAATGTCAAAAAGA
>CM070612.1:3482001-3682001 GCA_036346395.1 Hsuehochloa calcarea | reverse complement strand
TAACATCCCAAAATTGGTTTGTGTTTCAAATGTAATAAAAATGAGGAGAAATTAAAACTTTTTCTCTGATCTTGATTTTTGTAATGAGTTCCATAATTGTTGTAAAGGAATTATGGGAAATCAAAAATCAAATTGCCATTTGGACACCAACACAAATCTCCTTCATGAAAATCTTGTGCCCAACCCCTGAAAACAATTTTCTTTGAACCTAGGAGTGATGTTTAACACCTCAGAATTATTTCATAATTTCCAGAAATTATTTGATAATTTTTAAGACCAGTCAAACATTAGTCAAACTCCTAAAATAGCCTTCTGGAATTTTTAGAGAAAAATGCAGTGCATAAAAGTCTCTGAAAATTTTATATAAGGTTCCTTCTTATGTCAGCAAGCTCCAGTTAAAATTTCATAATTTTTGGAGTTTGTTTGCTATTCCGTATAATTCCTCAAAAGATCAGTTATTCAAATTCAAACCCTAACTGGTTTTCACTGTTCCTTGGGTTCGAATCAGACTCGGGCTCGAGCCACTTGACTCGGCCCGATCAACTAACTTTACCGCGCGCGATCGATCGGCGCGAGCATTGTCGTCGTTGGATCGGCATCAAGCGGCCCACGATCGCGTGAGCGTTCGGACCATCCGAGCGCCGATCCATATAAACCGTTGGATTCTAAATCAAGGGCTCAGTTGGCGTGAGCGTTCGGACCGTCCGAGCGCCTCGCGCAATGTGAACCGTAGGATCCAAATCAGCGGCTCGAGTTAAAATGGGCGCTCAAACCGTTCTAATCACCCGTTGCTTTTGAGCCGTCCGATTTCAATCCAGCGGTGGAAAAGTCATCTCCTTCCTCGTGCGAGCGCGGTGAGTCAAGCAATGGCGTGAAGCGGAGAAGCGCCGATGTGTAGTCACCTCTGTGGTCACCTTTAAGCGGCTAGCTCGGGCGCATTAAATGCCGTCGTGCTCCTCCCTCGAGAGGTCCATTGTTCAACTGCTCCGTCGCTCTCAAAGGCTCTCATGGCGAGTTGACCGAGAGGGTTATTGCCGTTGCTCACTTTGCCATTCCCGCTATATAAGCTCCTCTGGTCCTTCCATTGAAGCCTTTCAAACACCTCGCAAGCTCGAAACCTCTCTTGTGTTTGCTTGAGCTCAAAACTTGAAACCTACATTGCGCCATTCTTGAGCTTCAAGCTCTTGGTGAAAGCGGTACCCTTGAGCTTCATCCCTTTCAATCTTGCTCCTCTGATTCCTCTCACCTCGGTGATCATTAACCCTTACTCAATTTGGGTTTTCCAGGAGGCGCAGCTTAATTTTGGATTTCCCCTTTTGCCGAAAGCCCTATTTTCTTCATCGAGGCGGCTCAGTCCCTCTGTGCTTTCTCCGTGCTCGGGTAACCCCTCTTTAGTCCCTAGTTGCTTGCACTTCGCTCAATTGGACCGCGTGAGCTCATTTGCTATTTTCGTTTTGACCATTTTCGGTCATCTCTGTCATCTCCGCTTGCGGCGTTCTAAACAGCTGCGGTGAAATTTTTGGTTCCTTTGGGTGCGCAAGATTGGTAGCAACCCATTTTGGGCATTGCTCACACCGCGCGGCGAGTCGCGGCGATGATCCTCCTTCACCGTCGTTTTGTCGGATGAAAGCGAGGGCGGCGTTTGAGCGGCGTTCACCGTGGGCCGTTGGATCCAAGATCAGCGGTCAGTGCGAATGAGCGTTCGGACCGTCCGGCGGTTCGATCGCGTGGACCGTTGGATCCAAGATCAACGGTCGATTGAGTGAGCGTTCGGACCGTCCGAGCGCCGATCAACGAGGATCGTTGGATCCAAGATCAGCGGCCCTCGTGCGTGTGAGCGTTCGGACGCCCGACGTCTAATCCGTGTGAACCGTTGGATCCGATCCAGCGGTGGCGTTTAGGAATTTAATGAATCGCGGCGTCGCGCTCATTGCTCCGTGGACTTAGACCGTTGGATCCAAGATCAGCGATCCAAGTGCGTCCACGTCGATTTAATTTCTGTTTTTCCGAAAGGATTTATTTATCAAGCGAAAAATATGATAACTTGTAAAATGCATAACTAATTCATTTCAAATCCTTTTCGGTTGATTCAAATTTTGTTGGTTATGTTTTTAACTAGACTTTAATCTAAAAATGTTTCCAACCTCAGTTTAGCTCGAGAAAATTTTGCTAATGAATAGTAGCATTTTTGATTTATGAAAGTGAGCAAAATTGTTTTGGCCATATCTTTTGCATTAAGAATCCAAATCAATTGGTTCTTGTTGCATTAGTTCATAAAAATCATGCTCTTTCTACTGTAAAAATTTGAGAGCTTTTTGTTGAAGTGGGCTGTTGGATCTTTTCGGTTTCTTTTGCCTTATTGGTTCTTTTTGGTTCTTTCGATAGGATCAGAAGAGCACATTGATACAGAGTGATCCCCACAACATCTTGACCCGCAACAAGCGAGCAAGCGGTTTGATCATATTAATCCTATTATTTTACAAGTTTAATATTTTGAATTCAAGCTGTATGTATGCATTGCTACTTTGTGTTAAATTATGGTTAGTTGATCCTATAGTTGCATAATCATGCGATATTGTTTATTCTCTACTACTTGAGCCTAGGTTATTTCTTTGTGATTAGAGTTCGATGGATGAACTCTTGTCACTTAGTAGAATCTGAATCTTTATGCTTAGCCATGCTTAGTTCGGTAGCTTTGGGCGGTCATCGATTTAGTCGATGGCCTTGATCACACAAAAATTATTATTCTTCCATTATGTCCAGCACTTTGTGCTTTGTTAATTTTGTAAATCAAAACTGAAAATGAAAACCGATTTGGACTTGGGCATAATGGTATGTTGGTGTGGTGTTTTTGGGTGTGATCGGAATGGTGCCCAAGTCAACAAGGACCGAACATCTTGTGTCACACTCTCCAAGCATTTTTGCGTACTAACCACATGAGGATATATGGGACCCCTCTTGACTTAGTACTTTGGCGTGTGTTATCTCCGAGTCGCGGGAGGAAAAGTTTTGTGTGTGTGGTGTGTGAAACACGTGTGTGTTCTTGTGTTTGTGTTGGGTGTGCGGTGGTGGGGATTGCCGGAAGGTTCTCCACCTCGAGGCGTCGCAGATTGTCAAGGCTTTACCGTGACGGGTAGTTGTCAGGTGGGCCACGACCCGACACAGCGTATGGGTTTCTATCCATACAGGCGACTCGAAGGTAATACATAATATTGGAAAAGTCTCGTAGGACTTAGCCGTGTAGGCATACCTAAGGAAGTGTGCTTAATAGCTTGGCAAAAGGCGGTCGACATGTGGGTAAGTTGGTACACCTGCGGGATAAAACTATTCGAATAGCCTCGTCCTAGGTTATGGACACGCTTGGTTAGGTTTTGCAAGAGTTAGACTTCAACCTTTTAAATTAAAATTTGACATGGTTGGCATGAATGGGTAATTCATGCTATTGTTGTGGTGACTAATGGTTTAGTCACTTCGGGATTGTTGTTGTTTCCTATCTCTTTTGTTAATTTGTTGTCTTTTAGCGCTTATTTGAACATTAAAAACAGATTTGTTAAATTGCTTTCAATCTATTATATTATTGCAAATGAAAACTTGCTTTATGCTAAAATGAAACCTCTGACCTCTGTTGATTAAGCTTGCATGTAGTATATGTACAGGTTTGTTATTCCACATGTAAGTCTTGCAGTACATTCAAAGTACTCACCGCTTTTGCTTACCGCTTTTGTTCTGAGGGAAGAAGGTGAGCCCCAAGGGCCTCACTTTTGTGAGATGTGCTTGGGTTTGGCGACTAGCTTGGCGGTCCGGTCGGTTGCCTTGTGGGTTAAAGGCACACTTGATTGGCTCTTTGTTGTAGCCATCTTATGGCACTTTTGCTTTCATTTGTTTAATTATTGTTGTCTCTTTTATTGTTGGCGGTTGGCCTCTCTTTTTGTAATGACTCGGTTTAATATCATTAATATACATTCTATTACGTGTTTGGTTCTATGTGGATGAATGGAATTGATACATAAATTTTGTGATGAGGTGTGTATCTTGCACTCTGGGAAGTATACATGTCTCGAGTCTCGGATTATCCGCTTTGTGATGCTAGGACCGAATGGATGGTTAAGCATTACAAGCGGGATAAACCGGGTCTCTGAAGGTTTAGTATCGAGCCATCTTGACCGTAGTAACCCAAGTTGGTTGTCGTTTAGGATATTTTGGAAAATATTATTTTCAAAGTATCAAATGATTTTGAAAGCTTAAGTAAGTTCTCAGATTTTATTCCTTACCTATCTTAGCTTTCTCCTCTCATCTTACTCTAATTTGAGTTTTGAAAATTGTTTACCTCTCCTTTTCAAAGATAGTGTTATCGATTAAATGGGTTTTGGGAACCACTGAGTTTGGCAAATTGAAGTGCTTAGGGTTTTGAAGTTTCTGGACTGAAGATTTCGGCTAGAGGCTTGGATGCGGAATCTGGACAGCACGCTTCAATTTCCAGACAGCGAGCTCAATGGTTTCTGATGGGACCACTGAGCTTGGCAAATTGAAGTGTGCCAGATTTTGAAGTTTCTAGAATGGAAGACTTCGACTGGGAGCTTGGATGCAAAATCACTACAGCAACCTCAATTTCCGGACAGCAAGCTCGATGGTTTCTAATAGGGTGGAAAATGAGAGGATAATCAACTAAAACTTGTGGGGTTAAAAAGGGTAAGATGTGATACTAGTTAGCTAAGTATCTAACACTATTTTCGTTGACTGAACCTTGCTCTTTAGTGGTAATAGATCTTACCTTAATCTTCTGATTTTTATCTTCTCAATCAATTACTCGTTCATTCAATACGGGCTAGTTGAATTGGGAAGTTGAGTTTTGGTTTTATGATTCCTTACCGTTTTTGGAGTCTTTTTATAAGCAGGTTTAAGATTATACACATACTGTTTTTGGCTTTCGATTAGGGTGATGTTCCATTCCCCTAGTCGCTAGCATTTTGCTTTCTTTCAGCTTTGTCCTTGAATCTAAGTCTTTTGCTGCTATTAGTGAGCTCCTTTTACTCCATTGTTGGTCCCATTGCTCATTCGCTCTCTGGTTGGGTGAGAGTCGACTCGAGTGTAGGGATGTTTCAATTGAAATTGAGGAGTAAGATTCTTAGCGAATCTTATCCTCCTCCCTTCAGACAAGTATAGATGTAATTCTTGGTATGGATTGGTGTCTCGGCATAAGGGACACATCGATTGTGCCAAGAAGTCGTCTCTCTATCTAGTCCTTCCATGGCGAGTTAGCTTTTCGCGAAGTCTGCTAGGCCCGCATCTCTTGGCGCTTGAAGCGAAGCCCGCTCTAGATATTAGTGAAGTCCCAACGGTTCGTGACTTCATTGATGTCTTTCGGAAGCTCTTCGGGGATGCCACGATTCGAGACCTAGAGTTTGTCGTTGAGTTGGTTCCCTGCATCGCTCGATTTCAAAGAGGCACTATCGGATGCCACCGAGCGAGTTGGTGGAATTGAAGAAGCAACTTAATGAGCTTCAAGAAAAGGTTTCATCCGCCTAGCTCATCTCCGTGGGGTTGTCCAAAGAATCTTCGTAAAGAAGAAGGACAATACTTTACGCGTAATGCGTGGATTACCGTCCGCTTAATGAGGTAGCGGTAAGAACAAATATCCATTGCCCGCATTGATGATCTCTTTGATCAATTAAGCTGGAGCTCGAGTATTCTCCAAGATTGATTTGAGAATGGGATATCATCAAGTTCGGATCGATCGAGGATATTCCAAAGGCGGCTTTCTCTACTCGCTACGGCTTGTATGAGTATACCGTCATGTCATTTGGCTTAACCAATGCTCCGCCTTGTTCATGAACCTCATGAATTCGGTATTCATGGAGTATTTGGATAAGTTTGTCGTGGTCTTCATCGATGATATTCTCATCTATTCCAAGGGCGATGAGGAACACGATGAGCATCGAGGCTTGTATTAGGCAAGCCGTGAGCATCATTGTATGCAAAGTTCGACAAGTGCGCGTTACGGTTGAAGGAAGTGGCATTCTTGGGTCATATTCTTTCGGCGGGAGGCGTGGCCGTTGACCCTAGCAAGGTCGCGATGTTCTTTCATGGGTTGACCTACTTGGTAACAGAAGTTGGAGTTTTCTCGGTTTAGCGGGATATTATCGCCGTTTATCGAGAATTTCTCCAAGATCGCAAAGCGATGATGGAGTGCTCAAGAAGGACAAGAAGTTCTTGTGGTCC
Organism: Hsuehochloa calcarea; assembly: GCA_036346395.1. Classification (NCBI taxonomy): domain Eukaryota; kingdom Viridiplantae; phylum Streptophyta; class Magnoliopsida; order Poales; family Poaceae; genus Hsuehochloa; species Hsuehochloa calcarea. The sequence goes on along the minus strand of CM070612.1, from coordinate 3,675,782 downwards.
GATGCTTGTGAGGAAAGTTTCAAGTACTTAAGAAGCGTTTGACCACGCTCCGTCCTCGTTCTTCCGATATCCATCGAGGCTTGATATCTTTTGCGATGCTTCTCGGCGAGGACTCGGTTGTGTCCTTATGCAAGAAGGCAAGGTAGTGGCCTATGCATCAAGGCAATTGAGACCTCATGAGCTCAACTATCCTACCCATGACTTGGAATTAGTGCGGTGATTCATGCCCTTAAGATTTGGCGACATTACCTAATCGGTGTCGTTGCGAAGTGTATTCGGATCACAAAAGTCTAAAGTATTTGTTCACCCAACGGATCTGAACCTCGGGCAAAAGAGATGGTTGGAGTTGATCAAGGACTATGACATGGGAATTCACTACCATCGGGCAAGGCCAATGTTGTTGCCGATCGCGCCGATCGGAAGCGCATTGCAATGCCTTAATGCTCGAGAACGCCAACCCACCCTTACGGAGGAATTTCAGCGTCTCAACTTAGGTTTGGTTGGCGTGGTTCCCTCACTTGCCTTGGTTGTGCAACCAACCTTGGTAGATCGGATTAAGGTCGCTCGGCAATCGGATCTTTGGAATAAGCCGCATCAAGGAAAATGTCAAGAACGGAACGACCAAGTGCTTCTCGAGGATGAGCATGGTGTTGTAAGGTTCGGCGGCGCCTTGTGGTTCCAAAGGACATGGAGCTGCGGGATTTGATTCTCCGCGAGGCCCATGATTCGCCTTTGTCTATTCATCCGGGGCCACAAAGATGTATCAAGATCTCCGTCGAGATTTTGGTGGACCGAATGAAGAGGAAGTGCGAGTTCGTTGCCGAAGTGCGGCGTGTGTCGTCGTGTCAAGGCCGAGCATCGGCGTCGGCGGACTACTTCAGCCTTTGCCTATTCACGAATGGAAGTGGGATTCGATCGGGATGGATTTTATCACGATGCGCCGAACATCCAAGGGCAAGGATTCCATCCGGTTGTCATCGATCGATTGTGAAGGTAGCCCATTTTCTACGATGCGGACAAACCTTAGTGTGAGTCTACTCGCGGACCTCTATATTTCCGTATCGTGCCTTGCATGGTGTACAGAAGGCGATCGTTTGGATCATGATGCGCTTTTCACCGCCAGGTTTTGGAAGTGTTTGCAAGAGGCTATGGGAACCCGTCTCACATTTAGCACCGCATATCACCCCCAAACTGATGGTCAGACCGAAAGGGTCAACCAAGTGTTGGAAGACATGCTTCGTGCTTGCGTCCTCTCCTATGGAAAGAATTGGGAGAAATGCTTGCCATTTGCGAGTTTTCCTACAACAACATTTCGAGCCGGTCTCGGCATGTCACCTTCGAGGCCTTATACGGGAGAAAGTGCAGAACCCGTTAAATTGGTGGAGACCGCGAAGACCATTCTTTGGCGGACTCGATCAATGAGGCCGAGAGTCAAGTCCGGCTTATTCGTGATCGTTTGCGCCTGGCTCAATCCGAGCAAAAGAGCTATGCGGATCGCCGTCGTCGTGAGTTGAGCTTTGAGCCTAATGACTTTGTTTATCTCAAAGTCTCTCCTTTGAAGGGCCATCAACGTTTCGGCGTCAAGGGCAAGTTAGCTCCTCGATATGTCGGTCCTTACCGTGTTATCGAGAAGAAAGGAGCTGTTGCCTATAAGTTGGAGTTGCCAGCTGCACTCGAAGGGGTACATGATGTTTTCCATGTGTCCCAATTAAAGAAGTGCCTCCGTGTTCCAACAGAGGAAGCTCCGTTGGAAACTCGATGTCGGAAGATTTGACCTACAAGGAGCACCTGTTCGCATCCTTGAAGAGGTGAGCGAAGAGCGAGGAATCGTGCCATCAAGTTCCTTAAAGTTCGATGGTCAAACCATTACGAAGATGAGGCTACTTGGGAAAGGAAGATCGTCTCGTCGAACTATCCATCTTTCTTTCTGAGTGAGCCAAATCTCGGGACGAGATTTTTGTAAGGGGGAGGTTTTGTAACATCCCAAAATTGGTTTGTGTTTCAAATGTAATAAAAATGAGGAGAAATTAAAACTTTTCTCTGATCTTGATTTTTGTAATGAGTTCCATAATTCTTGTAAAGGAATTATGGAAATCAAAATCAAATTGCCATTTGGACACCAACACAAATCTCCTTCATGAAAATCTTGTGCCCAACCCTGAAAATAATTTTCATTGAACCTAGGAGTGATGTTTAACACCTCAGAATTATTTCATAATTTCGAAATTATTTGATAATTTTAAGACCAGTCAAACATTAGTCAAACTCCTAAAATAGCCTTCTGGAATTTTTAGAGAAAATGCAGTGCATAAAAGTCTCTGAAAATTTTATATAAGGTTCCTTCTTATGTCGCAAGCTCGAGTTAAAATTTCATAATTTTTGGAGTTTGTTTGCTATTCGTATAATTCCTCAAAGATCGATTATTCAAATTCAAACCCTAAGCGGTTTTCACTTCCTTGGTTGAATCGGACTCGGGCTCGAGCCACTTGACTCGGCCCAGTCAACTAACTGCACCGGCGCGGTCGATCGAGCGCGAGCGTTGTGCGTCGTTGGATCGGCATCAAACGGCCCACGATCGCGTGAACGTTCGGACCATCCGTGCGCCGATCCATATAAACCGTTGGATTCTAAATCAAGGGCTCGATTGGCGTGAGCGTTCGGACCGTCCGAGCGCCTCGCGCAATGTGAACCGTAGGATCCAAATCAGCGGCTCGAGTTAAAATGGGCGCTCAAACCGTTCTAATCACCCGTTGCTTTTGAGCCGTCCGATTTCAATCCAGCGGTGGAAAAGTCATCTCCTTCCTCGGTCCGCGCGCGCACTGAGTCAAGCAATGGCGTGGCGGAGAGAAGCGCTCGATGTGCGATCACCTCTGTGGTCACCTTTAAGCGGCTAGCTCGGGCGCATTAAATGCCGTCGTGCTCCTCCCTCGAGGTCCATTGTTCAAGCTGCTCCGTCGCTCTCAAAGGCTCTCATGGCGAGTTGACCGAGAGGGTTATTGCCGTTGCTCACTTGCCATTCCCGCTATATAAGCTCCTCTGGTCCTTCCATTGAAGCCTTTCAAACACCTCGCAAGCTCGAAACCTCTCTTGTGTTTGCTTGAGCTCAAAACTTGAAACCTTCATTGCGCCATTGCCGAGCTTCAAGCTCTTGGTGAAAGCGGTACCCTTGGGCTTCATCCCTTTCAATCTTGCTCCCTCGATTCCTCTCACCTCGGTGATCATTAACCCTTACTCAATTTGGGTTTTCCGCGAGGCGGCTTAATTTTGGATTTCCCCCTTTTGGCCGAAAGCCCTATTTTTCTTCATCGGCGGCTCAGTCCCTCTGTGCTTTCTCCGTGCTCGTAACCCCTCTTTAGTCCCTAGTTGCTTGCACTCGCTCAATTGGACCGCGTGAGCTCATTTGCTATTTTCGTTTTGACCATTTTCGGTCATCTCTGTCATCTCGGCTTCTTTGGCGTTCTAAAACAGCTGCGGTGAAATTTTGGTTCCTTTGGAGTGCGCAAGATTGGTAGCAACCCATTTTGGGCATTGCTCACACCGCCGGCGAGTCGCGGCGATGATCCTCCCTTCACCGTCGTTTTGTCGGATGAAAGCGAGGACGGCGTTTGAGCGGCGTTCACCGTGGACCGTTGGATCCAAGATCAGCGGTCAGTGCGAATGAGCGTTCGGACCGTCCGGCGGTTCGATCGCGTGGACCGTTGGATCCAAGATCAGCGGTCGATTGAGTGAGCGTTCGGACCGTCCGAGCGCCCGATCAACGAGGATCGTTGGATCCAAGATCAGCGGCCCGTGTGCGTGTGAGCGTTCGTGGACCGTCCGACGCCCGATCCACGTGAACCGTTGGATCCAGATCCAACGGTGGCGTTTAGGGTTTGTGAATCGCGGCGTGCGCGCATTGCTCCGTGGACTTAGACCGTTGGATCCAAGATCAACGATCCAAGTGCGTCCACGTCGATTTAATTTCTGGTTTTTCGAAAGGATTTATTTATCAATGAAAAATATGATAACTTGTAAAATGCATAACTAATTCATTTCAAATCCTTTTCGGTTGATTCAAATTTTGTTGGTTATGTTTTTAACTAGACTTTAATCTAAAAATGTTTCCAACCTCAGTTTAGCTCCAGAAAATTTTGCTAATGAATAGTAGCATTTTTGATTTATGAAAGCTGAGCAAAATTGTTTTGGCCATATCTTTTGCATTAAGAATCCAAATCAATTGGTTCTTGTTGCATTAGTTCATAAAAATCATGCTCTTTCTACTGTAAAAATTTGAGAGCTTTTTGTTGAAGTGGGCTGTTGGATCTTTTCGGTTTCTTTTGCCTTATTGGTTCTTTTTGGTTCTTTTTGGTTCTTTCGATAGGATCCGAAGAGCACATTGATACCGAGAGTGATCCCCAGCAACATCTTGACCCGCAACAAGCAGGCAAGCAGTTTGATCATATTAATCCTATTATTTTACAAGTTTAATATTTTGAATTCAACTGTATGTATGCATTGCTACTTTGTGTTAAATTATGGTTAGTTGATCCTATAGTTGCATAATCTGTACGATATTGTTTATTCTCTACTACTTGAGCCTAGGTTATTTGCTGTGATTAGAGTTCGATGGATGAACTCTTGTCACTTAGTAGAATGCGAATCTTTATGCTTAGCCATGCTTAGTTCGGTAGCTTTGGGCGGTCATCGATTTAGTCGATGGCCTTGATCACACAAAAATTATTATTCTTCCATTATGTCCAGCACTTTGTGCTTTGTTAATTTTGTAAATCAAAAACTGAAAATGAAAACCGATTTGGACTTGGGCATAATGGTATGTTGGTGTGGTGTTTTTGGGTGTGATCGGAATGGTGCCCAAGTCAACAAGGACCGAACATCTTGTGTCACACTCTCCAAGCATTTTGCGTACTAACCACATGAGGATATATGGGACCCCTCTTGACTTAGTACTTTGGCGTGTGTTATCTCCAGTCGCGGGAGGAAAAGTTTTGTGTGTGTGGTGTGTGAAACACATTTGTGTGTTCTTGTGTTTGTGTTGGGTGTGCGGTGGTGGGGATTGCGGAAGGTTCTCCACCTCGAGGGTCGCTGATTGTCCAAGGCTTTACCTGGCGGGTAGTTGTCCGAGGTGGGCCACGACCCGACACAGCGTATGGGTTTCTATCCATACAGGCGACTCGAAGGTAATACATAATATTGGAAAAGTCTCGTAGGACTTAGCCGTGCTTGGCATACCTAAGGAAGTGTGCTTAATAGCTTGGCAAAAGGCGGTCGACATGTGGGTAAGTTGGTACACCTGCGAGGATAAAACTATTCGAATAGCCTCGTCCTAGGTTATGGACACGCTTGGTTAGGTTTTGCAAGAGTTAGACTTCAACCTTTTAAATTAAAATTTGACATGGTTGGCATGAATGGGTAATTCATGCTATTGTTGTGGTGACTAATGGTTTAGTCACTTCGGGATTGTTGTTGTTTCCTATCTCTGTTAATTTGTTGTCTTTTGCGCTTATTTGAACATTAAAAACAGATTTGTTAAATTGCTTTCAATCTATTATATTATTGCAAATGAAAACTTGCTTTATGCTAAAATGAAACCTCTGACCTCTGTTGATTAAGCTTGCATGTAGTATATGTACAGGTTTGTTATTCCACATGTAAGTCTTGCGAGTACATTCAAAGTACTCACCGCTTTTGCCACCGCTTTTGTTCTGGGGAAGAAGGTGAGCCCCAAGGGCCTCACTTTTGTGAGATGTGCTTGGGTTTGGCGACTAGCTTGGCGGTCGGTCGGTTGCCTTGTGGGTTAAAGGCACACTGATTGGCTCTTTGTTGTAGCCATCTTATGGCACTTTTGCTTCGTCTGTTTAACTATTGTTGTCTCTTTTATTGTTGGCCGGTTGGCCTCTCTTTTGTAATGACTCGGTTTAATATCATTAATACTTCATTCTATTACGTGTTTGGTTCTATGTGGATGAATGGAATTGATACATAAATTTTGTGATGAGGTGTGTATACTGCACTCTGGGAAGTATACATGTCTCGAGTCTCGGATTATCTGCTTTGTGATGCTAGGACCGAATGGATGGTTAAGCATTACAAGCCGGATAAACCGGGGTCTCACAAGAATAAGACATTATATCACTTGTTTGGGCCAACCTGGGCTTTGTAATCATACTAAACTTGGCCCATCTGCCGGCGGCCCACCCGGGGGTGTGGGTACTGTTCATGTGAGCAGTACCCACGATACTAAGTACCACCCATTGGTTCATTTAGTTTTGTGGCTCCTTGTTCCCTATTTAAGGAGTTCGCATCCTCTAGTTTTCTTGGATTTTGTTTAGTTAAAAGTTAGCCTTGTTACAACCGTGTATTGGCTCGTGTCAACTAGACCAACCATAATACCGCTATCGATATCCCAATTTCAATATTTCAATCTTTATTTGCAATTTCAAATTGCTTTATCTTGTTCTTGCGTGCTTCTTCGGTGTATGCAGGAATCGACCTTCGTGGTCAGTCTCACAGGATTATTAGTGCCTTTGTTGATAACGACTTGTCAATCGGTTTAGTGATTGCGTGGTTTGAACCTTGCGTGTTCGTAGATAGGATCGTTAGAGTTGGCGGCGCCTACGGACTTATCGTTCTCATCGAAAGATCGGGCCAACAATTCAAACCTTAGGGTTCATTAGGTGGTATCGAGCTACAGATTCATCGGTGAGAATTTTTCCCCTCTGATCAAATAGCCAAAATAAAAAAAATTATTAGGTTTAGTTCATCGTCCAAACCAATTTGTGCCTTTGCATTTTTTCTTTTAGTTTGCTTTGTTGAATTAATCGTCGCATCGTCTAGTCTTTGTCTTTGGTTTCTGTCTAAATTGGTCTAGTTTAGGGTCGTTTGCATATTGTCAGTTCTGTTCTAGTCGTGCGCCATCGATTCGGCCACCTCCATCACCTGAGCGTAAATCGCGTGTCGGTGTGCAAAAAAGAAAAAAAAGAAAGAAAGAAAGAAAGCAGAGAAGAAGAAGAAAAAGCAGAGAAGAAAAAAAAGCGAGAGAAGAAAAAAAATCAAGAGCGCCTCTTTTGACTTATTCTCTTTGTGTAAGTTTGACATAGTCATCCATTGCTCGTTAGCGTTGATTGTTGGTTTGGCGCATTGTTACTACTAGTCGTTCTTGCGAGTTGCTCTAGCTAGGCTTGGTTTAGACTAGGACCGGCACTTTCGGTTGAAAGGCGGTGATATTTGGTGGGAAGGATTGTTGTGCTAGGACCCCGTTCGAGGGCACCCATAGGAGTTATTTGTGGAGCACTTTAGAGCAAAGTTCTATCGATTCCTTCATTGAGAAGATGGAGCAATCGCTCCTAACGTTTGTGCAAGGAAGATGGCGATGTCAAGTATTAAATTTGGGTTCAATAACACAGTGCGCTTTGTACGTGATGGCGAATGATGATCGAGAGAAGGCTAAGAGGTTCAGCGAGGCCTCAATCGGGATTATCGCCAAATTCTAGGGGCGACAGGACTCGTGACTTCAGCTCGGTGGTCGGCGGGCGGAGGATGGGCGGAGAAAGATCCCACTTCGCAGAGCGCAGTCTTTGGTGGCCTGTTGTCACCGGTGTTACGGGCGGTAGTCGAAGCGAAGTTTTAGCGGTGGTGGTGGGTCTTCCCAACGACACGCTCCCAAGAGGTTTCGAGGGCGATACTCTCGGCTTTGTCAGCGATGTGATCTTCCTCTCCGGTGCCACGTTTATCGTCTTCCACCCCCACCGTCGCCTGTTCTAGGTCGGGGTATGAAGTGTTCCGTCGCGGTGATGGACATCGAGCTTGAATGTTCCTTCAAGGGACATGCGTCGGTGTGGTCGTGAGGGCCACAAGTCGTCGATGTGCAGCAAGCGAACCAGGTAGGTATCATTAGATAAGTCGGTCCAGCAGCATCTTCTGCCAGTGTTCCTCGGGGTTCGGTTTAGGCCCTAGCGGTACGTTTAGCGCCACGATTTCCTCGAGGTGGGTTCCTCCTACAGCGTTTACTCCGGCACCTCCTGCGGGGTTCTACTGGAACCCCGTACCGTCTGCACCGCCGCCGTTTATTCCTCCCATAGCAGTTCCTGGTTATCATTCACCGAGTGTTGGTGCATCTTCTGCTCCTGCACCACCGGGGGTCCACGCCATGCCCACCCCTGAGACTGTGGGCCGTCCTGACGTGGTGACATGTACTCTTCTAGTCGATTCGCATGATACTTTCGTTCTATTCGATTCAGGGGCTACTTATTCTTTTGTGTCCCTGGAGTTTGCTAGAAGAGCGGGGTTGAGTTTGCAAGATATATATGAGTCTGTGGTAGTCAGCTCTCCGGGAGGTCTTATTTCTAGATCTACTGCTTGTCCTGGCTGTTCCATCATTATCGATGATGAGGTTTTCACCGCCAACTTGATGGTAATTCAGTTGTCACCATTTGATGTTATTGCAGGTTTAGTGGCTATTACCGCATTTCATGGAGGGTTTTCAACCATTGCTAGACCGATGTCCCATTGACCGTGAAAGGTGTTAGGTTCGATGGTGTGATGCATGTGGCGTAGTTTTTGCACTTTGAAAGATAAGCTGGTGACTACTCCAATTCTTACTCTTCCTGAGCTTGGGAAGCGGTTCACCATTTATTCAGATGCGTTTATAGTTGGACTTGGTTGTGTACTTATGCAGGATGACAATGTGATTGCCTATGCATCGAGGCGATTGAAGAAACACGGCGAATTATCATACTCATGATCTAGAGCTTGCTGCGATGGTCCACGCTTTGAAGATCTGGTGCCATTATTTGTGCAGTGAACCTTGTGATGTATTCACTCATCACAAGAGTCTGAAATATATCTTTACCCAGAAGGACTTGAACTTAAGACAGAGGAGATGGCTAGAGTTGATCAAGGACTATTGTGGATATCGTGAGGATATGTGCATGATCTTAGAATGATGAGTCAATTGGCAATGGCGTTGTTGGTTTGCAATTTATCGTGTTTTGAGTTTGCTCGGTCTTTGTCAGTCCTTTGGCGGTCGGTTGGACCGTAAAGGCGACTAGAGGGGGGGGGGTGAATAGGAGCACGCTCACTTTTTCACAAATTATGAACTCAATACAATTTCACTCCAGTAGCTATTAGAAAGCTATGAAGATCAATATACGATCTGTGGAAGACTAGTATTGAATCCAATTAAACCCTAAGCAATGCTACAAAATCGGCAAGAATCAAAGCAACACAAATCTTGGCGGTCGACCTGCAGATCTTGAACCGTCGGACCGATTAGGGCGATCGACCGGCGTTGTCTTGCGGTCGGACGCTCAAATCGGTCGGACCGTGGTGATGAAGCGGTCGGACCGGCGATCTGAACCGATATGAAACGATAAAATCAGCGATGACGAAGATGCAATTAGGTGAAACTTTTGATTCTCAACTCCAATCTTTATGAAACTTTGCACACACCTTCTATATGCTATTGAGGACCTATTCCAATCGAATATTATGATAATTCTTGGAGCGATCTTGAGCAATTGCCAATTGATTAACCAAGGTCTCAAACCGGGCAACGAAAACTTGATCCTAAAGCTTGTTCGTGAGGATTGATGATCAAGATGATGCTAGATAGATTCACACATATCACGGCAAGCTAATTCACGTGAAAGAATCAATCACAAACTCGCGGATCAAAGAAAGCCCTAAAAACACGAAATTGAAAGCAAGAGCGAAAGAGACTTATCTCAAGCAAACCTTGCATAGATTGATTTCGTGATTGATGCTGGATTACATCCACACCATCATGGATCAGTGGACAATCAAAGATCACGAAATTCACCACAAACCATCAAGAGCCCTAGCCTCCACCTCAACTCCCCTAAAGACAATTAGGGTTTTGAAACATAAAAGCGAGAGAGAGAGAGTGCAGCCACCATCTCCTCCTATTTATAGTGGAGGCCTAAAACTCTTAGGGTTTGACTCTCTTGGGCTCCGTTAAGGCCCACTAACAAGCGGGTCACACACGCACGCTTCGCGGCGGCCGCCGTCTTTAACTTTTGACCTAAACCGCTTCACCATGCGTCATGGATTTGCCAATAGGTCACCATTGTCCATCTTGTGTCACACTTGAGTCGTTGACCTCACCCGGCATCGTCAATCATTCTGGACCTCAACTCTCCGAGTCTAGTCCCGATCCTCCTCGCCGTTGACCGTCGTTGACCACCAAGCAACCTGCACAACCACAGACAAGCAAACACGAATTCGGGAACAAGTTCTTCACAACTTGACCCATGTTAGTCAAAACATGCGTCATGCAAATCATATGCCACGATACCAATGACTTTGACCTAACAAATCAACATCGCCACGGTTGGCGACATTCAAGTAGAAACCGTCGACCGCTCGGTGAGCGGTCGGACCGCCCTTGGCGGTCGGACGCTCCACAATGAGCCGGTCGGACCGCCTGAGACTTAGCGAAATTCAAGCCCTCAAATTCCGAAACCTTCTGGAAACTTTAAACCAATAGAACTTCTTACTGGAGACTCCAAAAATTATGAGACCAAGTGCATTGGGATCCCCTCACTTGCCTACAACACCTATTTTTGGCCCAGCTCGTTTTGAACACTTTTAGGTCACCGCCGGTCCGACCGCCCCACATGGCCGGTCCGACCGATTTGGGACCGGTCGGACCGCCGTGCAAGGACCGGTCGGACCGCCCCGGTCCAGAATACCTGTAGCTTTGTCGAAAACACGTGAAACTACAAGCCGTAGCGCCATTGCCAATTGTCACATCATCCTAAGATCGTAACATATTCCCATGAAATCCACATGGTCGACCGGCAGTTGCGGTCAAGCCGACGATGGAAACGATGCGGCCGGCAATGCTTGCGAGTCCGACCGCCAAATGGTGTTGATGGACTTTGGGGCTAGGTCAAAAATAGGATGTGTAGGCAAGTGAGGGTAGTCTCCTGGATGTGGTCGCACAATTTTTGGAGCTCCCAAATCAAAAGTTCTATTCGATTGAAAATTCCGAAGGTTTGATTTCAGTTGAAAATTTGGCTATGTCTTATCGAGCGATCCGGCCTTGATTATGAAATCGGTCCGACCGTGTGTGGGGGGCTGATCGGCCGATCGATCTTGAAGGTGAGCCTTTTGGCATTGATGTGTTTTGATTGTGTTTATTGTGTGAACTTCAATGCTTTATTGTTGCATATTGCATTATGGAACTAACGTGGGTCAAGTTGTGAAGAACTTGTTCCCGAAGACGATTTGTTTGTATATTGCTGTGCAGGTGGCTTGCAGGTTAATGACGTCATCGGTGAGGTGGATCGGGACTACGCTTGGAGAGCTGAGGTCCAGAACGATCATGGATGCCGGGTGAGGTCGTGTGACTCAAGCATGGTGCAGAATGGGCAAGATGGATCGAACGGGTAGTTCGTGACAGCTGGTTGGATCAGGCGGTGCGGAAGTCACTGCGAGTCTCTGGGAGGTTCCGATGGGATTCGGACGGGAGAGACTTGGCGACTAGATGAGAGCCGCTGATCAACCTACACGTGGTGAAGCAGGCGAGTGCTTCAACAGTTATGTGTGAGTGGGTCCCATGTGTGTGTGGGCCTTCATGGGAGCCCATTAGTGGAAACCCTAGGCCTCTCCTATAAATAGAAAGGGGGGAGAGGAAAAACCCCCCAAGCACTCTAAGCTTTCATTTGGACTCTCCAAGTCTTTTCTAGGGTTAGGGTTTGGAGAAGAGAGGAGAGGAGAGGAGAGGAAGATTGTGTGTGCTCTTTGGTTTGAGCTCTTGTCCTCCTTGAGGGAGTGGCTTTGTAAGCATCTTGTTGAATCAATCAATATTGTGATGCTTTGTGACGCCCCCGGGATTATTAAGCTTATAATGATTAGTCACCACTTGACCCTATCATCATAAGCATAATAACTCGTGACGCCGAGGAATGTATACTTCCCAGAGTGCAGTATACACCCCTCTCACAAAAGTTCATGCATCAATTCCATTCAATCACATAGAACCGAAAGCACAGAACAAAATAAAGACATACATAATAATATTCAAGAGTAATTACAACAAAGAGGCCAACCGCCAATGATAAATATTACGAGCAGTGGAAGCAAAAGTGCCATAAGATGGCGATAAACAAAGAGCCCAACGGTGTGCCTTTTACCCACAAGGCAGCAGACCGTGCCGCAACTAGCCGTCGAACCAAAGGCACATCTCACGTAAGAAGCCCTTGGGGCTCACCTCCTTCCTCTGCAAACAAAAGCACCCGACAAAAAGTCGGGTGAGTACTTTGAATGTACTGCAAGATATATAAGAATGATAACAGATCTATACAATAACTATATGCAAGCTTATTTAAGTGGAGCGAGGATAGGACTCAAGTTTGTAAGCATAAAGCAAGTTTTATTTGCAATAATGTAATAGATTGAAGGCAATTTTGCAATCTGATTTTATTTGATAAAAGCAGTAGTAATCAAGTATCAACAACGATAAAAGCAGTCCGGAAGTGGCTAACCCAATAGCCACCACAATAGCATGAATTACCCACTCATGCCAACCATGTCAAGTTTTAATTTTTAAAACAAAAGCAGTTGTTGAAGTCTAGATCTTGCGTGAAATCACCAAGCGTGTCCACAACCTAGGACGAGGCTATTCGAATAGATTTATCCCTGCAGGGTGTACCAACTTACCCACATGTCAGACCGCCTTTTTGCCACATGATTAAGCACACTTCCTTAGGTATGCCGCACGGCTAAGTCCTCTGAGACTTTTCCAATATTATGTATTAACTTCGAGTCGCCTGTATGGATAGAAACCCATACGTTGTGTCGGGAGTCGTGGCCCAGCCTCGGACAACTACCCCTCACGGGTAAAGCCTCGGACAACTGCGACGCCCCTCGAGGTGGAGAGTCCATCCCGGAAACTCCACCACCGCACACCCAAACACAAGAACACAATTCCTTTTTCACACAACACACACAACGCTCCTCCTGCGACTCGGAGATAACACACTCCAAAGTACTAGGTCAAGAGGGTCCCATATAACCCTCATGTGGTTAGTACGCAAAAGTACTTGGATCGATGGCGCAAGCAACATTTTCGGTCCTTAGGGACACAGGCACCTTTCCTTGTCACACCCAACAATCACACCAACATGCCATTGTGCCCAAGTCAAATCATTTTGTTTCATTTTCGGTTTTACAAAACAAAAGCATAAGGTGCTGAACCAAAATAAACAAAATGATTTGTGTGATCAAGGTCATCGACTAAGTCGATAACAGCCCAATTCTACCGTAGCTAAGCATTTCTAAGCATGACATCGCAAAGACGGTAAAGAGCATAATTAAATCACGGGCTCTAATTCACCAAATGATGATAATAGCTTATGGTTGTGGCGAGGATAACATTTTAATGGCAACAATGCATTAGGAATAGCTACCTCTAAGCAGGACAAAAATACTTGGACACAAAAGCAATGCATACATATAATTTGTAAACAAGATATTAGACTTTGAAGGTAATGGGACATTTATGATCAAATATCTTGCCTTGCTGAAGCTCATTGTTTTACTCAGAGGATCACTCGATATTAACAATATTGTCGCAACCTATCGAAAGAACCAACAAGAACCAATAAGGCGAGAAACATCAAAAGATGCAACAGCAAAACTCAGCAAAAAGTTCTCAAATTTTACAGCAGAAAGAACATAATTTTTATGAACTAAAGCAACAAGAACCAATTGATTTGGATTCTCAATGCAAAAGTTATGGCCAAAACATTTTCAGTCGGCCAGAAAAGGAAAAACAGCACTATTCACCTAAGCAATGATTTTAGTGAAATTTTCTAGGATGATACAGCTACTGAAATTTTTATGATAAAACAAGCACCTCATAAGATGAACAGCCCCACAGGATTCATCTCATTTGGAGCTTGCAATAATTAGTTATGAGTTTTCTAAGATTCACTATTTTTACATTGCAAAGATAATCGCTTAATGCTTACTTTCAAAATAAATCTTTTACGCTCTTCGGATAAATGAGCAACCTATACTGGAAATAAGTTTACTAAGAATGAAAAATAATGGCACCGGTTTTATCATTTTTGAAGCTACTGAAAAATACTTATGAATTTTGGAAGATAAAACTATTTTGGTTGATAAATAACTCCACCCGAGGAATATAACCAAGATAAGCGGCGTGGAAGATTATGGGCGAAGATCATCGATCCAACAGCCCACACGCGCGCGACAGAGCGAACGCGCCAACCCTAAGCATCGACCGTTGGATGAAAGATGAGCGAACGGATGCCAAGGATGTCCGGCGGTCGAACGTTCACCTGAACGTGAACCGTTGATCTTGGATCCAACGGCCCACGGATCGAACCGTTCGGACGGTCCGAGCGTTCATCGGATCTGGACCGTTGATCGAACATCGGACGGCCACGCGCGATGACCTAGCGCGCGCGTCCGATCACGGCCACAAGAATCCGAGCGTTTGATCTAAAATCCTACGGCTCAAACTCAACGAAAGCCGAAAGCTCTCTGTTTTTCGTCCGACAACGAAGATCGACAAAAGAACAGAGGCAAAGCCCGACGATGCGCCGGCGACTCAAGCAAAAATAGCGAAATCTAAAGCTACTACGATGATCGCAATAGCATGGAGTACCTACTGAAGCAAGGAATTGGGCGGATATGGACTTACCGAGTGGAGATGACAATAACCAATTTTCGGCGAAAGGGAAAAACCAAATTGATAAGATTCCTGCGGCCAAATGTGAAATTGATTGAGGGCTAATGCGCACAGAGATGAGAGTAAGCGGAGGGAGCAAGGAAATTGAAAATGGTGCACTTACCAGAGCTAAAGAAGAAGATCACCCTTCGCGGCTGAAAGGGGGAAAACAGAAATTGAGCTGCTCTCTGCTGCCAAAAGCAAAACCGACAGAGGGTTAATACTCTTCGAGAGGCTAAGCAACTGAGGAAGCAACAGGTTCGGATGAGAGGGCCAAGAACACCACTTTCACCGAAGAACTTGAAGCTTCAACAATGGCGGCCGAGAGCAATATATCACCAAGGAGCTCACTCAGTGCACTAGAAGTGATGCTGAAGCTCAAAGGTGTTCAAAGAATGCTAATGAAGCAATGAAGAAGCTTATATAGGCCGAGAGGGCAAAGGATGGAGCAATGCAACTTTCGGTCAAAAGCTTGTTTGTCCAAATCGGCGAAGGATGGGGCGGTGCAGAGGTAGAAGACGACTCAGCAGTCGGCGGCACTAGCATTTAATGCTCAAAGGCGTTGGCGAGCGATGGAGGTGACAATGCACTTTGTGGTTGTTGTCTTGTGCACGTTCTCTGTGACTTGGCCGGCGCGCGTGGCGAGAGGAAGGCGAAAAGAGGGCGGCCGTTCGATCGCATAGGATTCCAATCGTGCGGCTATTCGATCCGGTGGCGGCGTTCCATCGCTTGTCGACCGCACGATCAAGATCCAACGTCGGTTCTTAGCCGCACCTCTCGGACGGTCGAACATCCCCTTCCATCGCGGCCGTTGATCGAAGATCAAGCGACTAACACGCTTAAGTGAGTTCGTTCGGTCGAACGCTCACCGTAGCGTCGACCGCCGGATTGAGATCAAGCGGCTACGGATCGTGGCGCCAGAGAGCGCCTAAGGTGCTATTAGTTGATCTGGCTGCACCTTTGAGCTCGAACCAGTGCGGAACTGGACCCGAAGAACAGGTGAAACTGATTTTTGACTTAATTGGCTGAGCCGACTTTAGAGAATTATTTGGAATAGCAAACAAGCTCCAAAATTCATGAAATTTTAATCGAGATTCTTGCCGACAAGGAGGAACCTTATATAAAATTTTGAGAGACTTATGCCTTCGCATGTTTCTCTAAAAATTCCGAAGGCTATTTTAGGAGTTTGACTAATGTTTGACTTGTCTCAAAAATTATCAAATAATTTCTGAAAATTATGAAATAATCTTTGAGGTGTTAAACATCACTCCTAGGTCCAATGAAAATTATTTTGAGGGTTGGGCCCAGATTTTCATTGAGGAGATTTATGACTTGAATTCAATTGGGGAAATTTTGAGTTTTAATTTCCACCAATTAAAGGAAAGAGGTTTCAACCACTGTAACAACACATGAGGCAACAAAAGTTTTAATTTATCCTCATTTTTATTACATTTGAAACACAAACCCAATTTGGGATGTTACAAAACCTCCCCCCCTTACAGAAATCTCGCCCCGAGATTTGACTCACTCGGCAAAGAAAGAGGGGTAGTCTGCACGCAGACGATCTTCCCTTTCCCAAGTGGCTTCATCTTCAGAATGGTTTGACCACTGAACTTTGAGGAACTTGATGGCACGATTCCTCGTTCTTCGTTCGACCTCTTCAAGGATGCGAGCAGGTGCTCCTTGTAGGTCAAGTCTTCCGAACATCAAGAGTTTCCAACGGAGCTTCCTCGGTTGGAACGGAGGCACTTCTTGGTGGGATACATGGAACACGTCATGCACCCCTCAAGTGCAAGCAGCAACTCCAACTTGTGGCGACGGCCCCTTCTTCTCGATGACTCGGTATGGACCGACATATCGAGGAGCCAACTTGCCCTTGACGCCGAATCGCTGATGACCCCTCAAAGGAGAGACTTTGAGATAAACAAAGTCATTCGGCTCAAAGCTCAACTCACGACGACGACGATCTGCATAGCTCTTTTGCTCGGATCGAGTACATGCGCAGCCGATCTCGAATCAAGCGAACTCGGCTCTCGGCTTCATTGATTGAGTGCAGGCCAAAGAATGGTCGTTCACCGCTTCACCAATTCAACGGAGTTCGCATTTTCTTCCATACAAAGCCTCGAAGGTGCCATTCCAAGACTAGCTTGAAATCTGTTATTGTAGGAGAACTCGGCGAATGGCAAACATTTCTCCCAATGCTTTCCATAGGAGAGAACACAAGCACGGAGCATGTCTTCCAATACTTGGTTGACTCTTTCGACCGCCATCGGTTTGAGGATGATAAGTCAGGAAAGAAGAGAGGCGAGTTCCCATAGCTTCTTGCAAACTATGCCAAAAGCGAGAGGTGAAAAGAGAACCACGATCCGAGACAATTGTCTTGGGTACCCCATGTAAGCTCACGATGCGGGCAATATAGAGATCCGCCAACCGGCCTACACGGAGATCCGTCTTGATCGGAAGGAAGTGCGCCACTTTAGTTAGCCGATCAATGACAACCTAGATGGCATCATTGCCCTTGGAGGTGCGAGGCAGACCGGTGATAAAATCCATCCCGATCGAATCCCACTTCCATTCAGGAATAGGCAAAGGTGAAGCGATCTGCTTTGGGCCGATGCTCGGCTTTGACACGACGACATACGTCGCGCTCGGCGATTTAACCTTGCGATTTCGCTTCATTCGGGTCCACGAGAATCTTTGCCGAGATCTTGATACATCTTCGTGGCCCGGGATGAATAGACAGCGGAGAGTCATGGGCTTCATGGAGAATCAAGTTCCGCAATTCCACGATCTTGGAACAACCAGCGTGATCCGAACCAAATGACCCCATGGTCGTCCTCGAAAAGCACTTAGCGGAGCCACTCGATATTTTCCTTGATGTGACTCACACCGACATCTGACTGTTGTGCAGCCTTGATTTGGTCCTCCAAGGTGGGTTGCACAACCAAAGCAGCGAGAGAACTCTGCTCAACCACTCCCAAGTTGAGCCGCTGAAATTCTTCATGAAGAAATGTTCTTTGCTCCAAGACCATTAAGGAATTGCAATGAACCTTGCGGTCGAGAGCATCGGCCACAACATTTGCTTTGCGGATGATATTGAAGACCCATATCATAATCCTTGATCAATTCCAACCACCTTCTTTGCCTAAGGTTCAGATCTGGTTGGGTGAACAAGTACTTCAAACTCTTGTGATCCGAATATACTTCGCAATGATTACCGATGAGGTAATGCCGCCAAATCTTTAGTGCATGGACCACTGCGGCTAACTCCAAGTCATGGGTTGGATAATTCAGCTCATGAGGCCAAGAATCGCCTCGATCGTAAGCCACCACAGCCCTCTTGCATAAGAACACAACCGAGGCCTCGGCGAGAAGCGTCGCAATAGATATCGAAGCTTGGTGGACATCGGGAAGAACAAGAATCGAGTGTGGTCAACTTTGTTCTTGAGTTCTTGAAAACTCTTCTCGCAATCGGCGGACCACACATACTTCTGTCATACGGAGTAACTCGGTCATTGGCTTGGCAATTTTGGAGAAGTTCTCAATAAAGCGACGATAGTATCCCGCTAAACCGAAAACTCCTCACTTGATGGTGACTTACCGGACCCATGATAGCACATCATTAACCTTGCTAGGATCAACAGCGACACCGGATGCTGAAAGAACATGACCCAAGAATGCCACTTTCTTCAACCAAAACTCGCACTTGCTGAACTTCGCATAAAGTTGATGCTCGCGAAGTTTCCCCAACACTAGCTTCAGATGTTCAGCATGCTCCTCAGCATCCCTCGAATAGATGAGGATATCATCGATAAAGACAACCACGAACTTGTCCAAATACTCCATGAATACCATGTTCATAAGATTCATGAAAAGAGCAGGAGCATTGGTCAAACCGAAGGACATAACGGTATACTCGTATAATCCATAACGAGTAGAGAAAGCCGTCTTCGGAATGTCTTCCGATCTGATTCGGACTTGATGATAGCCCAACCTCAGATCAATCTTGGAGAATACCCGAGCACCGGTCAATTGATCGAAGAGGTCATCAATCCGAGGCAGGGGATACTTGTTCTTCACCGTCACGGCATTCAACGGACGGTAATCAACACACATCCGTAGAGTCTTGTCTTTCTTCTTCACAAAGATAACAGGACAACCCCACGGTGATGAGCTCGGGCGAATAAAACCCTTCTCTTGAAGCTCGCCAAGCTGCTTCTTCAGCTCCTCCAATTCATTTGGAGGCATTCGATACGGTCTCTTTGAAATAGGGCGATGCAGGGAAGCAATTCGATGACAAATTCAATGTCCCTTCTTTGGAGGCATCCGGGCAAATCTTGGAAACACATCGCTGAACTCACACACCACGGGACTTCATGAATCTCGAGGTTAGCTTGGCTTCAAGTGCATAAAGGTGTGGTTCTTGCGGCTTGAGAAAAATTCCCACTTGGCGCGAGACGGGCTTGTGAGGAAATGAACCTTCCAGGCGCAATCGATTTGTCCCTATGTTGAGACAACCAATCCATGCCAAGTATCACATCAACTTGATGAATTGAGGAGAATAAGATTTGCCAAAATCCCTCCTCCAATTTCAATCAAAACACCCGGCATTCATTTTCACTCTCATTACCGACCCCGGAGAATGAATAATCAAAGGAACATGCACGGGATCACCAAAGATCACTAAGTGCAGCAAAGACTCGATATAAGCGAGTGAGAAGCCGGAATCAAATAAAGCGTAGAGGTGAGAGTTAACGAAAAGTGTACCCAACACGGCGTCGGTGCATCTGAGCTTCCTCGGCCGAGATAAGGTTGACTCGGCGCTCCCACATTTGGGGCCTTCGATCACGACCACTCCCTTGCCCGTCCTCCATTAGGACGAGGACGCTCGATCTTCTTAGGGCAATTATTAGCATAATGCCCCTTGTCGTGGCAGAAGAAACATATGACATCCGCGGCGGGGTGGCGGATGCTTCCTGGCTGTCCCGCAGGTGCACGTGACAGGGGCACGGCCTGCAGTGGGCGTGGAACGAACGCCGGTGCCCTCGGTGGTGCTGCAGTCGGGGAGGGACGCACCGGAGCTGGTCCGCCATACGGACGAGGAGCAACGGCCCTAGATGCCTTCTGGGCCTCCCACTTACGCTTGCGAGAGTCGCCAAGTGCCCTCGCCTTATGCTCGGCGATGATGGCCTTGTCGACCAAGGTCTGGAAGTCGGGGAAGTCAACAATAGATAGCTTGTCCTGAAGCTCCTCGGACAAGCCATCCATGAACTTCTCCTGCTTTGCCTCATCCGTAGGCACATCCTCAGGAGCATACCGAGAAAGATGGTTGAACTCATGGAGGTACTCGGTAACTGATTTGCGCCCCTGCTTGAGCGCCAGAAATTCCTTCTTCTTCAACTTCATCAATCCAGCGGGGACATGAGCCCGCCGAAAAGCGACGCGAAACTCCGCCCAAGTGATAGCCCGGCCCTCGAGCTGCATGGCGAGGAAGTTCTCCCACCATGAGAGTGCCGCCCCCTCCAGCTGATGGGAGGCGAACAGTGCCTTCTCGTGATCCTGGCACTGAGCGATGTTGAGCTTCCGCTCAACGAGACGCAGCCAGTCATCCGCGTCGAGTGGGTCCTCGGACCTCGAGAAGGTGGGTGGCTGAGTGCGAAGGAACTCCGAGAGTCCTCCCCTCTGCGGGTGGCCACCTCCTCCTGATCCAGAGGCACCGGAGATGTTGGAGGTGTTCCGTGCGATCACCTCCAGGATCCGTGTCTGGTCCATACGGTTCCGCTCGATCTGAGCGAGCACCTCAGCCATGGTCGGAGGAGGTGGAAGTTCCTCATCCCGACCCTCTGGCGCCCCAGGTCGCTACTCTGTACGACCGACCATCCTGTCGCATCAAGGCGAGTTAGAAAACATAAACCTGAGAGCTATAACGAAGGGATAGCAAAAGATAAGCTATCCACTAGGGATTAGTGCCTACAACCCTAAGCCTACTGTAAACACATAACCCGCAATAAAACGAACTCCAAATAGTTGCAAAGAGGCATAAGATCCATGCAAAACTCATAAGACACAAGATCCAACTTCTCGATGCGACTAACTTGTATTGAATGAACAAGTAGTCGTTTTGAGAAGAAAATTTCAGAACACTACCAAAAGCTTATTGCATGGAAAATTCGGGTAAAACCAACTTAGAGAGGCATTAGTCACAAGATATAGGATATCACTTCTTACCCTTTTAGCCCCACAAATTTTAGTTGATTAAACTCTCATTTTCTACCCCACTAGAAACCATCGAGCTTGCTGTCCGGAAATTGAGGTTGCTGTAGCGATTTTGCATCCAAGCTTCCAGTCGAAGTCTTCCATTCTAGAAACTTCAAAATCTGGCACACTTCAATTTGCCAAGCTCAGTGGTCCTATCAGAAACCATTGAGCTCGCTGTCTGGAAATTGAAGCGTGCGGTCCAGATTCGCATCCAAGCCTCTAGCCAAATCTCCAAATCCGAAACTTCAAAACCCTAAGCACTTCAATTTGCCAAACTCGGTGGTTCCCAAACCCATTTAATCGATAACAACTAACTTTGAAAGAAGGAGAGGTAAACAATTTTCAAAACTCAAATTAGAGTAAGATGAGAGGAGAAAGCTAAGAGAGGTAAGGAGTAAAACACGAGAATACCTAAGCTTTCAAAAATCATTTGACACTTTGAAAATAAGTTTTTCAAAATATCCTAAAGACGACCAAGCTAGCGGCTTCTATGGTCAGTATGGCTCTGATACCAACCTCTTGTGACGCCTCGGATTATTAAACTTATAATGATTAGTCACCACTTGACCCTATCATCATAAGCATAATAACTCGTGACGCCGAGGAATGTATACTTCCCAGTGCAAAGATACACCCCTTCACAAAAGTTCATGCATCAATTCCATTCAATCACATAGAACCGAAAGCACGAACAAAATAAAGACATACATAATAATATTCAAGAGTAATTACAACAAAGAGGCCAACCGCCAGCAGATAAATATTACGTAGCAAATGAAGCAAAAGTGCCATAAGATGGCGATAAACAAAAGAGCCCAACGGTGTGCCTTTTACCCACAAGGCAACCGACCGTGCCGCAAAGCCGTCGAACCATGGCACATCTCACGTAGTGAAGCCCTTGGGGCTCACCTCCTTCCTCTGCAAACAAAAGCGACCCAACAAAAAGTCGGGTGAGTACTTTGAATGTACTACAAGATATATAAGAATGATAACAGATCTATACAATAACTATATGCAAGCTTATTTAAGTGGAGCAGATAGGACTCAAGTTTGTAAGCATAAGGCAAGTTTTATTTTCAATAATGTAATAGATTGAAGGCAATTTTGCAATCTGATTTTATTTGATAAAAGCAGAGTAATCAAGTATCAACAACGAGAAAATACCTCCCGAAGTGGCTAACCCAATAGCCACCACAATAGCATGAATTACCCACTCATGCCAACCATGTCAAGTTTTAATTTTTAAAACAAAAGCAGCTTGTTGAAGTCTAGATCTTGCGTGAAATCACCAAGCGTGTCCACAACCTAGGACGAGGCTATTGAATAGATTTATCCTGCAGGTGTACCAACTTACCCACATGTCGGACCGCCTTTTGCCACATGATTAAGCACACTTCCTTAGGTATGCTCTACACGGCTAAGTCCTCTGAGACTTTTCCAATATTATGTATTAACTTCGAGTCGCCTGTATGGATAGAAACCCATACGTTGTGTCGGGTCGTGGCCCACCTCGGACAACTACCCCTCACGGGTAAAGCCTCGGACAATCTGCGGCGCCGAGGTGGAGAGTCCATCCCTAAACTCCACCACCGCACACCCAAACACAAGAACACAATTCCTTTTCACACAACACACACAACGCTCCTCCTGCGACTCGGAGATAACACACTCCAAAGTACTAGGTCAAGAGGGGTCCCATATAACCCTCATGTGGTTAGTACGCAAAAGTACTTGGATCAGTGGCGCAAGCAACATTTTCGGTCCTTAGGGACCTGGGCACCTTTCCTTGTCACACCCAACAATCACACCAACATGCCATTGTGCCCAAGTCAAATCATTTTGTTTCATTTTCGGTTTTTACAAAACAAAAGCATAAGGTGCTGAACCAAAAATAAACAAAATGATTTGTGTGATCAAGGTCATCGACTAAGTCGATAACCGCCCAATTCTACCGGTAGCTAAGCATTTCTAAGCATGACATCGCAAAGACAGTAAAAGAGCATAATTAAATCACCGGGCTCTAATTCACCAGCGATGATAATAGCTTATGGTTGTGGCAGGGGATAACATTTTAATGGCAACAATGCATTAGGAATAGCTACCTCTAAACAGGACAAAAATACTTGGACACAAAAGCAATGCATACATATAATTTGTAAACAAGATATTAGACTTTGAAGGTAATGGGACATTTATGATCAAATATCTTGCCTTGCTGAAGCTCGCTGTTTTACTACAGAGGATCACTCTCGATATTAACAATATTGTCGCAACCTATCGAAAGAACCAACAAGAACCAATAAGGCGAGAAACATCAAAAGATGCAACAGCAAAACTCAGCAAAAAGTTCTCAAATTTTTACAGCAGAAAGAACATAATTTTTATGAACTAAAGCAACAAGAACCAATTGATTTGGATTCTCAATGCAAAAGTTATGGCCAAAACATTTTCAGTCGGCCAGAAAAGGAAAAACAGCACTATTCACCTAAGCAATGATTTTAGTGAAATTTTCTAGGATGATACAGCTACTGAAATTTTTATGATAAAACAAGCACCTCATAAGATGAACAGCCCCACAGGATTCATCTCATTTGGAGCTTGCAATAATTAGTTATGAGTTTTCTAAGATTCACTATTTTTCTGTTGCAAAGATAATCAGTTTAATGCTTACTTTCAAAATAAATCTTTTACGCTCATCGATAAATGAGCAACCTATACTGGAAATAAGTTTACTAAGAATGAAAAATAATGGCAATCTTTGGTTTTATCATTTTTGAAGCTACTGAAAAATACTTATGAATTTTGGAAGATAAAACTATTTTTCAGCTTGATAAATAACTCCACCCGAGGAATATAACCAAGATAAGCGGCGTGGAAGATTATGGGCGAAGATCATCGATCCAACAGCCCACACGCAGCGCAACAGAGCGAACGCGCCAACCCTAAGCATCGGCCGTTGGATGAAAGATGAACGAACCAGATGCCAAGGATGTCCGGCGGTCCGAGCGTTCACACGAACGTGAACCGTTGATCTTGGATCCAACGCCCACGCGATCGAACCGTTCGGACGGTCGAACGTTCATCGGTCCGGACCGTTGATCGAACATCGGACGGCCACGCGATGACCTAGCGCAGCGTCCGATCACGGCCACAAGAATCGGCGTTTGATCTAAAATCCTACGGCTCAAACTCAACGAAGCGAAAGCTCTCGCTTTTCGTCCGACAACGAAGATCGACAAAAGAACAGAGGCAAAGCTCGACGATGCGCCGCGACTCAAGCAAAAATAGCGAAATCTAAAGCTACTACGATGATCGCAATAGCATGGAGTACCCATCAAGCAAGGAATTGGACAGATATGGACTTACCGAGTGGAGATGACAATAACCAATTTTCGGCGAAAGGGGGAAAAACCAAATTGATAAGATTCCTGCGCCAAATGTGAAATTGATTGAGGGCTAATGCGCACGAGAGATGAGAGTAAGCGGAGGAGCAAGGAAATTGAAAATGGTGCACTTACGAGCTAAAGAAGAAGATCACCCTTCGGTGAAAGGGGAAAACAGAATTGAGTTGCTCTCTGTTTGCCAAAAGCAAAACCGACAGAGGGTTAATACTCTTGAGAGGCTAAGCAACCGAGGAAGCAACGAGTTCGGATGAGAGGGCCAAGAACACCACTTTCACCAAGAACTTGAAGCTTCAACAATGGCGGTAGAGCAATATATCACCAAGGAGCTCACTCAGTGCACTAGAAGTGATGCTGAAGCTCAAAGGTGTTCAAAGAATGCTAATGAAGCAATGAAGAAGCTTATATAGGCCGAGAGGGCAAAGGATGGAGCAATGCAACTTTCGGTCAAAAGCTTGCTTTGTCCAAAGCGGCCAAGGGATGAGGCGGCAGTGCGAGGTGAAGACGACTCAACAGTGTCGGCACTAGCATTTAATGCTCAAAGACGTTGGCGAGCGATGGAGGTGACAATGCATCGTGGTTGTTATACTGTGCACGTTCTCTGCTGACTTCGGCCGACGCACGTGAGCGAGAGGAAGACGAAAAGAGGACGGCCGTTCGATCGCATAGGATTCCAATCGTGCGGCTATTCAGTCCGGTGGCCCAAGCGTTCCATCGCTTGTCGACCGCACGATCAAGATCCAACGTCGGTTCTTAGCCGCACCTCTCGGACGGTCCGAACATCCCCTTCCATCGCGCCGTTGATCGAAGATCAAGCGACTAACACGCTTAAGTGAGTTCGTTCGGTCGAACGTTCACCGTAGCGTCGACCACCGGATTGAGATCAAGCGACTACGGATCGTTACCGAGAGACCGCCTAAGGTGCTATTAGTTGATCTCGTTGCACCCTTGAGCTCGAACGATGTCGGACTGGACCCGAGCAACAAATGAAACCGATTTTTGACTTAATTGGTGAGCCGACTTTAGAGAATTATTTGGAATAGCAAACAAGCTCCAAAATTCATGAAATTTTAATCGAGATTCTTGATGTGCAGGAGGAACCTTATATAAAATTTTCAGAGACTGTTATGCATCGCATGTTTCTCTAAAAATTCGAAGGCTATTTTAGGAGTTTGACTAATGTTTGACTTGTCTCAAAATTATCAAATAATTTCAAAATTATGAAATAATGCCGAGGTGTTAAACATCACTCCTAGGTCCAGTAAAAATTATTTTCAGGGGTTGGGCCCCAGATTTTCATTGAGGAGATTTATGACTTGAATTCAATTGGGGAAATTTTGAGTTTTAATTTCCACCAATTAAAGGAAAGAGGTTTCAACAACTGTAACAACACATGAGGCAACAAAAGTTTTAATTTATCCTCATTTTTATTACCTTTGAAACACAAACCCAATTTGGGATGTTACATGCTTGCTTAAGAGATTGATTGTCCCTCTTGTGTTCTTCTCTCTTTTGTTGATTTTGGTGCTTCCTTGATTCAAGGGGTTATTCTTGATCTCTTGACCGATTTTATCTTTCCTTGATGTGTGGGAATACTCCTAGAATCATCTAGACCATCAACCCCTCACAAGCAAGTCTTGAATCAAGATTTTCATATTTCTAGGGTTTGTGCACTTCTTTGGTAAAATCGTCAGAGATCGTTTCTGTGAAGTGGATCTGGAGGATCGTCGCTAGAAATAGGTTTCTAATATCCTTAGGGAGGTGTGCTCCAAATTTGGTCAAGTTTCATTGGTTGAATCAAAAGTTGGACCAAGTTTCGTTTTGGATTTGGGCTTGGCATTTCGGTTCTGGACTAAATCGGTCGGACCGATTTTTATACGGCGGTCGGACCGCCAGTATTTCAAACCACCCGGTAGCGGCAGGTCGAACCGATTCCCAACGGTTCGACCGCCAGTTAGCCTCCGGTCCGACCGACAGTCAATCGCCAGTCTGACCGCAGTACTCAGACCAATCTTCTGAGATCATATCTCCTGTTTGGATCTTGTGGTAAAGGGGGTTATCGAATTCAGCACAAGGCTTCCACTGTGCATTTACTGATCTTCTTAGCTTTCATAGTTGACGGAGAAAAGTTCGTGTTGAATTTGATTAAGGCGAAGAATTTGAGAAAGCGCCTATTGACCCCCCCCTCCAGTCGCCTTTACGATCCTACAAGTGGTATCAGAGCCGGTTAGCTCTTCTCATAGATCTTAACCGGTCTTTGGAGCCATGGCGACTGACAAGTACTCAACCAAGACACATATCTTTGATGGAGTCGATTTTGCATATTGGAAGGCCCGAATGCAGGCCTATATCGAGGCCCAAGGGCACGCTATTTGGCTTAAGGTAAAAAACCCTTATGTCGTGCGGTAGATGACGATATGATCACTCTAGATGTGGAGGCCAACAAAGAAGGCTCGAATTTTTGATCCAAGGCCTTAGTCGATCTAAGTTTGAGCGTGTTGCTCACTTGCGGTCTGCTCATGAAATCTGGCGGACTCTTTGTGATTATCACGAAGGGTCCACTGCGATCAAGGAAGTGAGACAGAACCAGCTGAAGAAAATATACTCTAAGATCGAGCAAAGGCTCGGTGAGTCTTTGGACGAGTGTGGGAAGATTTTCTAAGATTCTTCATGATCTCCGTCTTTGTTGACTGGTTTTTTTCGAATCGAAAATGCACGCCACTTTTGGGTGCTCTTGATGTGAAGGTGTGGGGAATGAAGATCACTTCTATCAATGACAACACTGTCATGAGTGAGCTTACCATGGATAAGCTATACTCGAGGTTGAAGACGCATGAGATTGATTTTATCTCGCGTCTCCCCAAGATAGAGTCGATGACGTTAGTGGTTGACAAATCCAAGGGTTGTTCTTCTGATTCTTTCGATTGTAGCTCATCTGGTTTTTCATTATCCGCTTTGCATTCTTTGAGCGATGTGCAACTTGAGAAACTGCCCGAGGATGACTTAGCCCTCCTATCCACCAAATTCACGAGAGCGTACAACAAGGTGAGGAATAGGAGGAGAAGTGGACCTATCACATGCTTCGAATGTGGTGAGCCAAACCACATTCGTTCCAGGTGCCCCAAGCTAAAGGGCAAGGAGGAGAACGAGACACGAAGACATCCCCAAGAGAGGGATGCAAAACCCAAGAAGACAAACTATCACAAGTTTGTCAGCCGGGTCCTTGCCGCTCTAGAAAATGTGAACATGAGCGATGTGGACTCGGAAACGGAGGATGACGAGAGTGACTCCCGTGGCAAGAAGAAGGCTCATGACTTCACTGGCATGTGTTTCATGGCCAAGAACAGTCACGACAGCGACTCCTACAACGATGAGGATCCTTTTAGTGATCCCGATGAGTTATGCCCTTCAAATACTGACATGAAAAGGGCTTTGGTGCTTGTTGAACAGAAATTGCATAAGCAAGCAAAAATGATTAAGAAACAGGATATTATGATTGATAATTTGAACGTAGAAGTTGTTAAGCTCAAATCTATTAATCCTGATGATATTTGTGCTTCTTGCTCTAGCTTGCTTAATGAGTTGACAAGTTTAAAATCTGCTCATTCCTTTGTTGAAAATCAACAGGAAGATGCTCTTGATGAACTAGAATCTCTCAAGTCTGGTTCTGCTTGCATGAAGGCTATTTCTCTTGATGTGACTGCTTTAGATGCTATTCCTTTAACTTGCTCAAATTGTGCTTTGCTAGAATTAAAACTGGATAGCTCTTTGAAAGAATTGCAAAAATTTGATGCTAGTCACACTTGCTCTCATTGTAAGAATAATAAGATTAAAATGCAAGAGATGACTGAAATGGTAGTTTACTCTAGAGCTGCCTCTTGTGAAAATTGTCCCAAGCTTACAATAGAGATTGAAGCTTTAAACAAGACTCTTGAAGAAAAAGCTAAAATTGAAAAATCCATGTCTCTTACTACTTCTAAGAAAGTCATTGATTCTAACTCTTGTGTTTTGAATGCTGAAGTTGAAACCATGATTGGTCAGATTCAAGAGGCATTTAGAGTTAAATTTAAGGAGCAGTTGAATAGGATTAAGGAATCTTATTGTGTGTCTTGTGAGGCCTTCAAAGTGGAAGTGGCTCTTCTTAAGAGTAAACGTGATGAGGCAATCAAGTCTAGAAAGTGTACTAGATGTGAGGCTCTAACTAAAGAGAATGATTACCTCAAAGTGACTCTTGAGAGGTTTTCTAGTGGGAAAAAGAAACTCAACATGATTCTTGATCAATCCAAAGTGAGTGTGAAAAATAGTGGCCTAGGTTTCAATCCCCTAGAGCATTCCAAGAAACACCCACCTAAGATTGCTAGAGTTGTGAAAAATGGTCTGTTTGAGTTAGAACCTCCTAAGCCTTCCAAGGTTGTTTTCAAATCCGCGGGTTTTGCTCAAATTCTTTCTGGTAAGAAAGGTGCTTTTACTCCTTCAGTACAGACCCCTCAAAAGGTCAAGTACCACTGCACCTTCTCGCAAGAAAGAAGGCCACACTGCTGAGTTACGCTTCTGAGAGCAAAACTTGAGAGAAAAGAGAGGATGAGCGCCTTGAGATCCATTAGAGGAGTCCTTCTCCAAATTGTAGTCTCTAGAGCTAGGCGACTGCTTATCGTACCACATATAGGCCTAGATTTGTAGAGAACTTTGTAGACTCTTTTGGTGGGTCTAGGCAGCATGTTGGTTTAGGATATCGTGAGGAGAGACCACGGGTAGCACCTAGACAGGGGGAGTATCGATCTTTTGGTAGATCGTTTCGTAGAGGTCTAGGTGGTTCTCATGTGCATCCTTATGATTTTGTTCCTGATCGTTTTTCTGCTGCTTCTACTGCTGTTCCCAGGCATCGTGCTTCTCAGTACTGGATTCCTAGATCATTTATCACTAACCCCAGTACTGAGGCACGGATGTTTTCTGATTGTGCCTTTTAGGTCCATCGTGCGAGGAAGGAGGACATATGGCTTGTTGACTCCGGGTGTTCTCGACATATGACCGGAGATTCTAGATGGTTCTCCTCCCTCACACGTGCATCCGGCAACAAATTGATTACTTTTGGGGATGCTTCTACCGGGACCGTGACTGCAAAGGGCACTGTGCGCGTCAACAACAAGTTCATGCTTAAAGACGTCGCTTTGGAAAGTAAGCTGAGGTATAATCTTCTATCTGTTTCTCAGCTGCTTGACGATGGTCTAGAAGTGATTGTTAAAAGTGGTGAGTGTAGAGTTCTAGATTCCTCGGGTGAGCTTGTTTTTGAGATCTCCAGATTTGAGAAGATCTTTTGTGCAAATTTCAGTATTTCTTGACTTCCAGTCCTAGGTGTCTTGTAGCCTCTGATTCTCATGATCTTGTCTTGTGGCATCGTAGACTTGGGCATATAGGTTTTGACCACTTGACTAGAGTCAGTTGTAAGGATTTAATTAGAGGTTTGCCTAGGCTGAAGGCTGTTAGAGATCTTGTGTGCTCGCCCTGTCGACATGGTAAGATGGTGTCTGCTTCCCACCCACCTCTTACCATGGTGATGACTGATGGACCAGGACAGCTTCTTCACTTAGACACAGTTGGTCCTTCTAGAGTTCAGTCAGCTGGTGGTAAATGGTATGTGCTGGTGGTTGTGGATGATTTCTCCAGGTATTCTTGGGTGTATTTTCTCGCTTCTAAGGACGAAGCATTTGGATTCTTTATAGATTTGGTCCTTAGACTTCTTTGTTGATATTCCCGAGCCTTGAGAGCCATTAGGAGTGACATTGGGACAGAATTCAAGAATTCTTCTTTTTCTACCTTCTGCTCTGATAAGGGAATTGAGCATCAGTTTTCTTCTCCTAGAGTTCCCCAGTAGAACGGTGTTGTAGAAAGGAAAAACAAGACCCTTGTTGAGATGGCTCGGACCATGTTAGATGAGCACTCTACTCCTAGGAGATTTTGGGCTGAGGCTATCTCTACTGCTTGTTATATCTCCAATAGGGTTTTCTTGAGATCTGTGGTTGGGAAGACCTCTTATGAGCTTAGATTTGGTCATTCTCCCAAAGTCTCTATTTTCAAGATTTTTGGTTATAAGTGCTTCATTCTTAAACATGGCAATCTTGATAAATTTGAGTCTAGGTGTTTTGATGGCATATTTCTTGGATATCCTGCTCATTCTCGTGGCTATCGTGTTTTTAATGTTGACACTAACAAAATTGTTGAGACTTGCGAAGTCACTTTTGATGAGGCTAGTCCCAGTACTAGACCCGATGCTCTGGTACATGGTTCTCGAATTCAAGGAAGCATCTTCGTCGATGATGACTCTGAGGATGAGGACTCGATCCATCCTCCAGTTACTTCTGAGAGGGGTGGAGAACCTGCTACTACTACTCCAGGTTCAGCTGAGCAGCCTCCTCCTATCTTCACCGACGACGTGAGTGGCTATGTTCCTACCTCCACAACTCGTGAGGTAGAGGCCACTTCTGCACCAGGAGCACCTCTTCACATTCAGCGACAACATCCACCTGAGAAGATGATTTGGGATCTTCAAGAGCGAGTCACTCGCTCCAGGTTTATTTCTCCTGATTCTCATGCACATTCTGCTTTTGTCGCTTCTTTTGAACCCCGAGATATCACCCATGCTTTATCTGATGCCTCTTGGGTCAATGCCATGCATGAAGAGCTTGAAAATTTCGAAAGAAACAAAGTCTGGACCTTAGGTGAGCGTCCTTCTGATTCTCATGTTATTGGAACAAAATGGATTTTTAAAAATAAGCAAAGTGAGGATGGGTTGGTTGTTCGCAATAAGGCTAGACTCGTAGGTCAAGGTTATTCCCAGGTAGAAGGCTTAGACTTTGAAGAGACCTTTGCTCCAGTAGCTAGATTGGAAGCCATTGGCATTCTTTTAGCATTTGCAACATCCAAGGGTTTCAAGCTTTTTCAAATGGATGTTAAAAGTACTTTCTTGAATGGTTTCATAGAAGAAGAGGTTTTTGTCAAGCAACCTCCTGGTTTTGAAAATCTTAAATTCCCAAACCATGTTTTTAAACTCTCTAAAGCCCTGTATGGATTAAAGCAAGCTCCTAGAGCTTGGTGTGACAGGCTTTAGAGTTTTTGCTTGAAAATGATTTCAAAATGGGAATGGTTGATAAAACCTTGTTCACTCTCAGGCATGGCAGTGATTTTTTGTTGGTTCATATTTATGTGGATGATATTATATTCGGTGGTTCTTCTCATGCTTTAGTGTCCAGATTTTCAGATTATATGAGCAGTGAGTTTGAGATGAGCATGATGGGAGAGTTGACATTCTTCCTTGGTCTTCAAATCAATGACATCATCGGTGAGGTGGATCGGGACTACGCTTGGAGAGCTGAGGTCCAGAACGATCATGGATGCCGGGTGAGGTCGTGTGACTCAAGCATGGTGCAGAATGGGCAAGATGGATCGAACGGATAGTTCGTGACAGCTGGTTGGATCAGGCAGTGCGGAAGTCACTGCGAGTCTCTGGGAGGTTCCGATGGGATTCGGACGGGAGGGACTTGGCGACGAGATGAGAGCCGCTGATCAACCTACACGTGGTGAAGTAGGCGAGTGCTTGAACAGTTATGTGTGAGTGGATCCCATGTGTGTGTGGGCCTTCATGGGAGCCCATTAGTGGAAACCCTAGGCCTCTCCTATAAATAGAAAGGGGAAGAGGAAAAAACCCCCAAGCACTCTAAGCATTCATTTGGACTCTCCAAGTCTTTTCTAGGGTTAGGGTTTGGAGAAGAGAGGAGATGAGAGGAAGATTGTGTGTGCTCTTTGGTTTGAGCTCTTGTCCTCCTTGAGGGAGTGGCTTTGTAAGCATCTTGTTGAATCAATCAATATTGTGATGCTTGCTTAACAGATTGATTGTCCCTCTTGTGTTCTTCTCTCTTTTGTTGATTTTAGTGCTTCCTTCATTCAAGGGTTTATGCTTGATCTCTTGACCGATTTTATCTTACCTTGATGTGTGGGAATACTCCTAGAATCATCTAGACCATCAACCCCTCACAAGCAAGTCTTGAATCAAGATTTTCATATTTCTAGGGTTTGTGCACTTCTTTGGTAAAATCGTCAGAGATCGTTTCTGTGAAGTGGATCTGGAGGATCGTCGCTAGAAATAGGTCTCTAATATCCTTAGGGAGGTGTGCTCCAAATTTGGTCAAGTTTCATTGGTTGAATCAAAAGTTGGACCAAGTTTCGTTTTGATTTGGGCTTTGGCATTTCGGTTCTGGACTAAATCAGTCGGACCGATTTTTATACGGTGGTCGGACCACCAGTATTTCAGACCGCCCGGTAGTGGCAGGTCGAACCGATTCCCAACGGTCCGACCGCCAGTTAGCCGCCGGTCCGACCGACAGTCAATCGCCGGTCTGACCGCCAGTACTCAGACCGATCTTCTGAGATCATATCTCCTGTTTGGATCTTGTGGTCAAGGAGGTTATCGAATTCAGCACAAGGCTTCCACTGTGCATTTACTGATCTCCTTAGCTTTCATAGCTAACGGAGAAAAGTTCGTGTTGAATTTGATTAAGGCGAAGAATTTGAGAAAGCGCCTATTGACCCCCCTCTAGTCGCCTTTACGGTCCTACAAGTGGTATCATAGCCGGTTAGCTCTTCTCATAGATCTTAACCGGTCTTTGGAGCCATGGCGACTGACAAGTACTCAACCAAGCCACATATTTTTGATGGAGTCGATTTTGCATATTGGAAGGCCTGAATGCAGGCCTATATCGAGGCCCAAGGGCACGCTATTTGGCTTAAGGTAAAAAACGCTTATGTTGTGCCAGCCGATGACGATATGATCACTCCAGATGTGGAGGCCAACAGCAAGGCTCGGAATTTTTTGATCCAAGGCCTTAGTCGATCTAAGTTTGAGCGTGTTGCTCACTTGCGGTCTGCTCATGAAATCTGGCGGACTCTTTGTGATTATCACGAAGGGTCCACTGCGATCAAGGAAGTGAGGCGAGAACAAATTGAAGAAAATATACTCTAAGATCGAGCAAAGGCTTGGTGAGTCTTTGGACGAGCTGTGGGGAAGATTTTCTAAGATTCTTCATGATCTCCGTGCTGTTGACCTGGTTTTTTCTGAATCTGAAAATACACGCCAGCTTTTGGGTGCTCTTGATGTGAAGGTCTGAGGAATGAAGATCACTTCCATCAATGACAACACTGTCATGAGTGAGCTTACCATGGATAAGCTATACTCGAGGTTGAAGACGCATGAGATTCATTTTATCTCGCGTCTCCCCAAGACAGTAGTCGATGGCGTTAGTGGTTGAAAAATCCAAGGGTTGTTCTTACGATTCTTTCGATTGTAACTCATCCGGTTTTCATTATCACGCTTTGCATTCTTTGAGCGATGAGCAACTTGAGAAACGCCGAGGATGACTTAGCCTCCTATCCACCAAATTCACGAGAGCGTACAACAAGGTGAGGAATAGGAGGAGAAGTGGACCTATCACATGCTTCGAATGTGGTGAGCCAAACCACATTCGTTCCAGGTGCCCCAAGCTAAAGGGCAAGGAGGAGAAGGAGACACGAAGACATCCCCAAGAGAGGGATGCAAAACCCAAGAAGACAAACTATCACAAGTTTGTCAGCCGGGTCCTTGCCGCTCTAGAAAATGTGAACATGAGCGATCTGGACTCGGAAACGGAGGATGACGAGAGTGACTCCCGTGGCAAGAAGAAGGCTCATGACTTCACTGGCATGTGTTTCATGGCCAAGAACAGTCACGACAGCGACTCCTACAACGATGTTGATCCTTTTAGTGATCCCGATAAGTTATGCCCTTCAAATACTGATATGAAAAGGGCTTTGGTGCTTGCTGAACAGAAATTGCATAAGCAAGCAAAAATGATTAAGAAACAGGATATTATGATTGATAATTTGAACTTAGAAGTTGTTAGGCTCAAATCTATTAATCCTGATGATATTTGTGCTTCTTGCTCTAGCTTGCTTAATGAGTTGACAAGCTTAAAATCTGCTCATTCCTCTGTTGAAAATCAACTAGAAGATGCTCTTGATGAACTAGAATCTCTCAAGTCTGGTTCTGCTTGCATGAAGGCTATTTCTCTTGATGTGACTACTTTAGATGCTATTCCTTTAACTTGCTCAAATTGTGCTTTGCTAGAATTAAAACTGGATAGCTCTTTGAAAGAATTGCAAAAATTTGTTGCTAGTCACACTTGCTCTCATTGTAAGAATAATAAGATTAAAATGCAAGAGATGACTGAAATAGTAGTTTACTCTAGAGCTGCCTCTTGTGAAAATTTTCCCAAGCTTACAATAGAGATTGAAGCTTTAAACAAGTGTAGGACCGGAAAGGCGACTAGGGGGTGAATAGGCGCTTTCTAAACTTTTTCGCTTAAATCAAATTCAACACGAACTTTACTCCTTTAGCTATGAAAGCTAAGAAGATCAGTAAGCGCACAGTGGAAGCCTTGTGCTGAATTCGATAACCCCGATAACCACACATCACAAAAGTGGAGACTTAATCTCAAAGGGCGATCTGGCACAGCGGTCCGCCGGCTACTGTGAAGGCGGTCGGACCGACGTTCAACCAATGATCGGCCGGCAACTAATCGGCGGTCGGACCGGTGGACAGCGGTTCGACCCGCGATCTGGTGATCGAATACGGGCGGTCGGACGCCGTTACAACACCGATCGACCGTTCGATCGATCTTGAAAAATCAAGCCCAAATCCAAAACGAAATTTGATCCAACTTTTGATTCAACCAATGAAACTTGACCAAATTTCGAGCACACCTTCCTAATGATATTAGAGACCTATTTCTAGCGATGATCCTTGGATCCACTTCACGAATCGATCTCTCAAGGATTAAACAAAGAAGTGCACAAACCCTACAAATATGAAAATCTTTGATTCAAGACTTGCTTGTGGGGTTGATGGTCTAGATGATTCTAGGAGTACTCCCACACATCAAAGCAAGACAAAGTGGGTCAATAGACCAAGTTTAACCTCTTGAATCAAGGAAGCACCAAATTCATTCAAATGAGAGAAGAACACAAAAGAAAGACAAATGAACTCTCAAGCAAGCATCACAAGATTGATTGATCTCACAAGATGCTTACAAAGCCACTCCTCAAGGAGGACAAGAGCTCACCAAGGATCAACCACAATCTCTCCTCTCTTCCTCTCCAAACCCTAACCCTAGAAAAGGCTAAGGAACTTCCAAATGAATGCCTCAAGGGGGTTTTACATATCCCCCTTCTATTTATAGGAGAGGACTAGGGTTACACTTTTGGGACCCATTCACACATGGGACCCACACACAACATCTGTTGAAGCAATCGCCTGCTTCACCACGTGTAGGTTGATCAGCGGTTCTCATCGCGTCGCCAAGCCTCTCTTGTCCGAATCCCATCGGAACCTCCCGAGACTCGCACCGATATCCGCACCGCTGATCCAACCAAATTGCATCGAACCACCGTTCGATCCATCTTGCCCATCTGCACCATGCTTGAGTCACACGACCTCACCCGTATCCACGATCGTTACGGACCTCGGCTCTCCAGCGTAGTCGATCCACTCACCGTTGACGTCGTTGACCTGCAAGCCACCTGCACAGCAATAGACAAACAAACCGTTTCCGGGAACAAGTTCTTCACAACTTGACCCACGTTAGCTCCGCAATGCAATATACATCAATAAAGCATTGATAACCAAACATAAAACACAATCAAAACACACCAATGCAAACTTGGCTCACCTCCAAGTCATCGCCGGTCTGACCGCCCCACAAGGCCGGTCCGACCGATATCAGCGGCCGGACCGCTCCCACAACGGTCGGACCGGTCAAAAGACCAAATTCTTACACTTGAAAATCCAAACCTTCGAATTTTCAACTCAATAGAACTTTTGACTGGAGCTCCAAAATGATGCAACCACATCCAGAGACTCCCTCACCGCTTACACAACCTATTTTGGATTAGCTCCAAAATCCAATTTTAGGTCAGGACGGTCCGACCGGCCACCACTGCCGGTCCGCCAGTCCCACGCAGGCGGTCGGCCGCCCCTACAACGCCGATCGATCACGCTGTGGTCGACAAAGAAGAAGCAAACCCCGAAAACGCGAGATTTTGCAAACCAACAAAGTCATTGCCAATTGACTCATCATCCTGAGATCGTGCACATATCCTCACGATATCCACAATCTCCCCCTTGATGAACACATTGGCAATTATCAAGAAAATGTGATTTTTCAAATTGAAAAGTAAAACAAATCGCCGTTTTCGCATAAAGGCACAACTTTGTCTATAAGCAAGAAAAAGCCTAGGAACCGACCAAGCTGGCTTCAGAATAGTATAGGCAAGTGAGATAAGGCAATGAAAGCACAAAATGATTCAAATTCCAGAAAGTGGCCAAATATCTCACTTAGGTCCATATGAAAGACAAAATGTTCTATTTGACCTTTGATCATTGTGAGTCTTCTTCAATTGCAATTAAGATCAGAAAAAGGCAATAAAACCCAAAGACTCAAATCACTGTGATCACAAATTTTTAAGAGGTTCACATATTTTTTTGTGTGTGTGTTCTTTGATGTATGAAACCTTATGTAAACCAAAAGCTCCAAAACAACATTTTCTTCAATCCTTCTCCCCCTTTGACAATGAATTCATCAAGATGCAAGGAAAAAGAAAGAGCATGAAGAAATGACTTTATTTGAAATTTAACAAAAGGAGCCATGACCATTATCGAAGTAGACAGTACAAGAAATATACCAAGCCATAAAAGATGAAGAAGCTATATTCAATCATGGCAAAACATGTACTGCAAAGCTAAAACCAAAATAGCAGCAATCTGAGATTAAAAGAATTAAAACCATGAAAGGTTGCTCAATGTCATAGATTCACTAAAAGCAACCAAAAATGAGCCAAGCCATGTCTATAAGTAAAAAGAGACTCAAAACAAGAACTGAGGCATTTTGAGCATTAAGAGTATTCTTTTGAAGCAAAAACTCAAGCACTTAGCATTTTGAGCATTTTCTAAAAAAGACTTTTTCACTGTGCTAGATCTCAAGCCTTGCCGCGACCATCTCAAGCGATAAGCTTAAAAGAGTGGTCTAGGTCATCCAAACCTCCCCCTGAGTTCATGCCTAGTGCAATGGCAAGCCGTCTCATGAGAAAGGATTGGTGAGATCAGTTTTTTCGCACAGAAAATCTCATTTTCCAATTGCTTGACTTAAGAAGATAAAAAGCTCATTTTCATCTCAAAATAAGTTCAAGACTCAATTCAACCTATATGACATGGCAAGAATCATAAAAGGATCACTAGAGCAAAACTAGTCACAAGATCCAACAAGACATGATTTGATTCATATTGCTCACAGATATAAAGCTAGCAAGTAGAAAGCTAAGCTAAAACACGAAGAGCCATAAAAGAAGTCTAGCAGACCATCACTTGATATGACAAGGTATAGAGTATGAAATCAAGCCATACCAGGATAATAATCAAAGCTCCACAAGTTTTATTATGCAATGCAAGACATTTGAAATGAAAATGCATTATGATACAATGAATGCAAAAAGAGCAAATTCCCTCAAAACATCCATGCCTCAGTACTGGGATTTGAAATAAAAGATCTAGGTGTCCAGTACTGAGATGGACGATGCCTGGGAATAGCAAAAGCAATGAGAAAGATGATTAGGCACAAAATCATAAGAATGCCCACGAGCACCACCTGGACCTCTCCAAAACGATCTACCAAAAGACCGATACTCCCCCTGTCTAGGTGCTACCCGTGGTCTATCCTCACGATATCCAAAGCCAAACTGCTGCCTGGACCCACCAGAAGAGTCAACAAAATTCTCTACAAACCTAGGCCTATATGTGAGTACTGTTTGAATAGGTTTGCACTGGCTCTAGAGACTACAAGCTGAAGAAGAGACTCCTCTAATGGATCTCAAAGTGCTCATTCTCTCTTTCCTCTCAATTTTTGCTCTCCTAAGCAAAACTCAGCAGTGTGGCCCTCTTTCTTGCAGAAGGTGCAATGGTACTTGACCTTTTGAGGGTCCGTCAGAGAAAGCAAAGCACCTTTCTTGCTAGAAAGAGTTTGAGCAGAACCTGCAGATTTAAAAACACTCTTTTAAGTCAATAGAAGGTTCTTGCTCAACCAAACCACTTTTCACAGCTCTAGAGTAAACGACCATTTCGGTCAACTCTTGCATTTTAATCCTATTGTTCTTACAATGAGAGCAAGTGTGACTAGCATCAAATTTTTGTAATTCTTTCAAAGAGCTATCCAGTTTTAATTATAGCAAAGCACAATTTGAGCAAGTTAAAGGAATAGCATCCAAGGTAGTCACACCAAGCGGAATGGCATCCATGCAAACAGAACTAGACTTGAGAGATTTTAGTTCGAAAAGAGCATTTTTCAATTGCGTTTCAACAGAGGAATGAGCATAATTTAAGCTTGACAATTCATTAAGCAAGCTAGAGCATGATTCACAGAAATCATCAGGATTAATGGATTTGAGCCTAACAACTTCTAGGTTCAAATTATCAATCATAGTATCCTGTTTCTTAATCAATTTAACTTGCTTATGCATTTTTGTTCAAGAAGCACCAAAGCCCTTTTCATGTCGAAGTGAAGGGCATACCTCATCGGGATCACTAAAAGGATCCTCATTTGTTGGAGGAGTCATTGTCGTGGTGTTCTTAGCCATGAAGCACATGCCTGTGAAATCACGTGCCTTCTTCTTGCCACGGGAGTCACTTTTGTCGTCCTCCATCTCCGAGTCCACATCTTCCATGCTCACATCCTCTAGAGCTTCAAGGACTCGGCTGACAAACTTGCGATAGTTTGTCTTCTTGGACTTAGCATCCCTCGCTTGAGGATGCCTTTGTGACTCCTTCTCCTCTTTGCCCTTCAGCTTGGGGCATCTAGAGCGAATGTGGTTTGGCTCACCACACTCGAAACATGTGATAGGTCCACCTCTCCTCCTACTCCTCACATTGTTGTAAGCTCTCGTGAATTTTGTGGATAGGAGGGCTAAATCATCTTCAGGTAGTCTCTCAAGTTGCTCATCGCTCAAAGAATGCAAAGCAGACAAAGAAAAGCCAGATGAGCTAACATCAAAAGAATCAGAGTATCTACCCTTAGATTGGTCGACCACTAAAGCCATCGAATCAGTCATGGGGAGACGCGAGATAAAATCAATCTCATGTGTCTTCAACCTAGAGTAAAGCTTATCCATAGTAAGCTCACTCATGACAGTGTTGTCATTTATGGCAGTGATCTTCATTCCCCAGACCTTCACATCCAAAGCACCCAAAAGTCAAGCGTGCATTTTCGCACTCGAAAATACAAGATCAACAGCGCGGAGATCATGAAGAATTTTAGAAAATCTCCCCCACAGCTCATCTAAAGATTCACCAGGTCTTTGCTCGATCTTGGAGTATGCTTTCTTTAGCTGGTTCTGTCTCACTTCCTTGATCGCAGTGGACCCTTCATGATAATCACAAAGAGTCCGCCAGATCTCATGAGCAGACAACAAATGAGCGACATGCTCAAACTCCGATCGACTAAGGCCTTGAATCAAAAGTGACTCTTGAGAGGTTTTCTAGTGGGAAAAAGAAACTCAACATGATTCTTGATCAATCCAAAGTGAGTGTGAAAAATAGTGGCCTAGGTTTCAATCCCCTCGAGCATTCCAAGAAACACCCACCTAAGATTGCTAGAGTTGTGAAAAATGGTCTGTTTGAGTTAGAACCTCCTAAGCCTTCCAAGGTTGTTTTCAAATCCGCGGGTTTTGCTCAAACTCTTTCTGGTAAGAAAGGTGCTTTTACTCCTTGAAGATGCACCTCAAAGGTCAAGTACCACTGCACCTTCTGCAAGAAAGAAGGCCACACTGTTGAGTTCTGCTTCTGGAGAGCAAAACTTGAGAGAAAAGAGAGGATGAGCGCCTTGAGATCCATTAGAGGAGTCTCTTCTCCAGCTGTAGTCTCTAGAGCTAGGCAGCTGTTTATCGTACCACATATATGCCTAGATTTGTAGAGAACTTTGTAGACTCTTTTGGTGGGTCTAGGCAGCATGTTGGTTTAGGATATCGTGAGGAGAGACCACGGGTAGCACCTAGACAGGGGGAGTATCGATCTTTTGGTAGATCGTTTCGGAGAGGTCTAGGTGGTTCTCATGTGCATCCTTATGATTTTGTTCATGATCGTTTTTCTTTGCTTCTCTTGTTGTTCCTGTGCATCGTGCTTCTCGATCTTGGATTCCTAGATCATTTATCACTAACCCCATTACTGAGGCACGGATGTTTTCTGATTGTGCCTTTTAGGTCCATCGTGCGAGGAAGGAGGACATATGGCTTGTTGACTCCGGGTGTTCTCGACATATGACCGGAGATTCTAGATGGTTCTCCTCCTCACACGTGCATCCGAACAACGAATTGATTACTTTTGGGGATGCTTCTACGGGACCGTGATCGCAAAGGGCACCGCATGCGTCAACAACAAGTTCATGCTTAAAGACGCCGCTTGGAAAGTAAGTCGAGGTATAATCTTCTATCTGCTTCTCACCGCTTGACGAGGGTCTAGAAGTGAGGTTTAAAAGTGGTGAGTGTAGAGTTCTAGATTCCTGGGTGAGCTTGTTTTGAGATCTCCAGTTTGAGAAGATCTTTTGTGCAAATTTCAGATTTCTTGACTTCCAAATCCTAGGTGTCTTGTAGCCTCGATTCTCATGATCTTGTCTTGTGGCATCGTAGACTTGGGCATATAGGTTTTGACCACTTGACTAGAGTCAGTTGTAAGGATTTAATTAGAGGTTTTCCTATGTTGAAGGCTGTTAGAGATCTTGTGTGCTCATACATCGACATGGTAAGATGGTGTCTGCTTCCCACCCACCTCTTACCATGGTGAAGACTGATGGACCAGGACAGCTTCTTCACTTAGACATAGTTGGTCCTTCTAGAGTTCAGTGAGCTGGTGGGAAATGGTATGTGCTGGTGGTTGTGGATGATTTCTCCAGGTATTCTTGGGTGTATTTTCTCGCTTCTAAGGACGAAGCATTTGGATTCTTTATAGATTTGGTCCTTAGACTTGCTGTTGATATTCTGGAGCCTTGAGAGCCATTAGGAGTGACAATGGGATGTAATTCAAGAATTCTTCTTTTCTACCTTCCGCCTCGATAAGGGAATTGAGCATCAGTTTTCTTCTCCTAGAGTTCCCCAGCAGAACGGTGTTGTAGAAAGGAAAAACAAGACCCTTGTTGAGATGGCTCGGACCATGTTAGATGAGCACTCTACTCCTAGGAGATTTTGGGCTGAGGCAATCTCTACTGCTTGTTATATCTCCAATAGGGTTTTCTTGAGATCTATGGTTGGGAAGACCTCTTATGAGCTTAGATTTGGTCATTCTCCCAAAGTGAGAGACCATGTGAGTAGGGTCCCTTTTTGAGTGATGAGTATTTGACGCTGTGGTGGGAAGTTTGTGATTGAAATAATTGCGTTTGCGCTTCTGCTGGTCTGTTTCTGTACTGTGCGGAACTTTTGGTTTTGGAATGTGGAAGTTTCGATAATCGGAACTTCCGCCCTGGTAAAACGGAACTTCCGATTATCCTGACGATTGTGTTCTAGTGTGTTGATAATCGGAACTTCCGCACCTATGATCGAGGAACTTCCGAAAATACTAACAAAAGTATTCTGCTGTGACGACAATCAGATCTTCCAACCTGGGAGTGCGGACGGTCCGATAATCGGAACTTCCGCCATGGAAGTGCGGACGGTCCGATAATCGAAACTTCCGCAATGGTAAGTGCGGAACTTCCGATTGTGGGCAGAACTGTGCAGAAAGGCATAGTTTTGGATTTTGGGTTGTGAATTGTTTTTAGTTAAATGCAAATGATGATTATATTAACTTGAGCAATGCTATGTGATGTGTTTCTTGTTTGTACTGGTTGCAGGGCATCGAGGTGGAGTCGTGGCGAGACACGTGGAGACCGGACTAGACGCAGGCGGCGTTGAGGTCAGAACGGTAAAGACGTGTCGAAGACGGCGTGCACTCGAGGCGGTTAAGTAGTCGTGAACAACAAGGAATGCGGAGCTTCGTAAGGTGTGCGAGGGGCGAAAGGGTCATTTCACAAAGCGGCATAAGTGGAAGCGGGCTCGTTAGGGTTTAGCCGGCATAACGGGTTGGAGACCCGTTAGCCAAGGGCTATAAATAGAGGTGAACCCCTGGTTGTTGGGTTAGACTTTTGGTGAGAGAAAATTATGGTTTGCTTTAGCTAAAGAGCCTTTGGAGAGGTTGTTTTGCTTTCTGAGAGGTTGTTGAGTTGGAGAGGATGAACTGAAATTTGTGTAATCATTCCTCTGTGTTTTCCTCTGTAATCTTGTGATTCCTATCAATGAAATCCTGAGGTTTTGGTTCTTTGTTTATGCATCTTTTATTCTCTCTGTTCATGTTGAATATCTAGGGTTTTGGTGAAACTTTTGATTCGTCTTATGAGATGGCATGAAACTTGATATCTAGAGTCTTATTGATATTGCTAATATATCCTCAAAGTTTCATGAGCCAAGAATCTAAGAATCTTGCTAATTGTGGTTTTTGGTCTTTCTTGCCTAATACTCAAGAAATCCTCTTTTGCTTTGATTAATGGATCTTTGTCTGCGATTCTTCTCCATGAGGTCAAGATGTTTTTTAGGATGATGTCCTGTGAGACTTGACCTGAGAAGAGCATTCAAGAGTTAGTATTTCAATTTTTGGGCAAAATCCCGAGCGCATCGTTTCTGGTCGGACAATCGGAACTTCCGATTGTCCATATGAACTATCATGCAGCGGAACTTCCGATCAAACCCTGAACTACCGCAGAAGGCGAACTCATAAGCTAGAATCGGAGCTTCCGATATTTGACAGAACAACCCATTTGTGTTTAACTTTTGGATTTGATTCACATCACACCTTTTGTTTAACAAAGAAGTTTTTGAATTGTCTGTGGACACTTGAGAGGAGGATCTTAATTTTAAGGCACCATTCACCCCCCCTCTGTTGCCATTTCGGTCCTTCAATTGGTATCAGAGCCGGTTAGCTCTTTTTCGATAGATCTTTAACCGGTCTGTGAGCCATGGCAACGGACAAGTATTCCACCAAGCCTCCCATCTTTGATGGCCTGGATTACCCTTTCTGGAAGAGCCGAATGGAAACATACATCTAGGCTCAGGGGTATGCCATCTGGCGGAAGGTGAAGGTCAGATTCGCTGTTCCTGCCGATGAAAACATCAATATGGGAAACATGCCCGATGTTGAGGCCAATAATAAGGCAAGGAACATTATAATCCAAGGATTAAGCCGAAGCGAGTTTGATCGCATATCTCATCTGACGTCGGCTTTCGACATCTGGGTGACCCTCGACGCTTACCATGAGGGCACCACCCGTGATCAAGACGACCGACAGACCAGCCAAGCGAGAGTACAACAAGTTTGAAATGCTCACGGCGAAGTCTCTTGATGAGTGCTTTGCGCGTTTTCACAAGATCTTGAGTAACCTCCGAGCGGTCGGTCTTACATACCCCGACTCGGACAATGCTCGTCAGATGCTCGCAGCTCTTTGTGAGACCCCGGTTTATCCGGCTTGTAATGCTTAACCATCCATTCGGTCCTAGCATCACAAAAC
Source organism: Hsuehochloa calcarea (assembly GCA_036346395.1). NCBI lineage: Eukaryota > Viridiplantae > Streptophyta > Magnoliopsida > Poales > Poaceae > Hsuehochloa > Hsuehochloa calcarea. The sequence goes on along the minus strand of CM070612.1, from coordinate 3,631,749 downwards.
AGATAATCCGAGACTCGAGACATGTATACTTCCCAGAATGCAGTATACACACCTCTTTACAAAGCTCATGCATCAATTCCATTCATCCACATAGAACCAAACACGTAATGTAATTATTAATAATATTAAACCGAATCATTACAAAAGAGAGGCCAACCGGCCAACAATAAAAGAGACAACAATAATTAAACAGCGGAAGCAAAAGTGCCATAAGATGGCTACAACAAAAGAGCCAATCAGTGTGCCTTTAACCCACAAGGCAACCGACCGGACCGCCAAGCTAGTCGCCAAACCCGAAGCACATCTCACAAAAGTGAGGCCCTTGGGGCTCACCTTCTTCCCTCAGAACAAAAGCAAATGCAAAAGCCGTGAGTACTTTGAATGTACTGCAAGACTTACATGTGGAATAACAAACCTGTACATATACTACATGCAAGCTTAATCAACAAAGAGGTCAGAGGTTTCATTTTAGCATAAAGCAAGTTTTCATTTGCAATAATGTAATAGATTGAAAGCAATTTAACAAATCTGTTTTTAATGTTCAAATAACCGTAAATGACAACAATATAACAGTAGATAGAAAACAACAACAACCTGGAAGTGACTAACCCAATAGTCACAACAACAATAGTATGAATTACCCATTCATACCAACCATGTCAAATTTTAATTTAAAAGGTTGAAGTCTAACTCTTGCAAAACCTAACCAAGCGTGTCCATAACCTAGGACGAGGCTATTCGAATAGTTTTATCCCTGCAGGGTGTACCAACTTACCCACACGCCTGCATCGCCTTTTGCCAAGCTACTAAGCACACTTCCTTAGGTATGCCAAGACGGCTAAGTCCTACGAGACGCTTCCAATATTGTGAATTATTCATGAGCCGCCTGTATGGATAGAAACCCATACGCTGTGTCGGGTCGTGGCCCACCTCGGACAACTACCCTCATGGGTAAAGCCTCTGACAATCATGACGCCTCGAGGTGGAGAGTCCATCCCGAAACTCCACCACCGCACACCCAACACAAGAACACAATTCCTTTTCACACAACACACACAACGCTCCTCCCGCGACTGAGATAACCCACGCCAAAGTACTAAGTCAAGAGAGGTCCCATATCCTCTCGCGTGGTTAGTACGCAAAAATGTTTGGAGAGTGTGACACAAGATGTTCGGTCCTTGTTGACTTAGGCAAGACAACCACAAACCCAATAACCCACCATCCAACCACTTGCCCAAGTCCAAATCAATTTTTCCATTTTCAGAATTTTGACTTTACAAAATTAACAAAGCACAAAGTGCTGGACATAATGGAAGAATAATAATTTTTGTGTGATCAAGACCATCGACTAAGTCGATGATCGCCCAAAGCTACCGAACTAGGCATGGCTAAGCACAAAGATTCAGATTCTACTAAGTGACAAGAGTTCATCCATCGAACTCTAATCACAAAGAAATAACCTAGGCTCAAGTAGTAGAGAATAAACAACATCCTACAGATTATGCAACTATAGGATCAACTAACCATAATTTAACACAAAGTAGCAATGCATACATACAGCTTGAATTCAAAATATTAAACTTGTAAAATAATAGGATTAACATGATCAAACTGCTTGCCTGCTTGTTGTGGGTCAAGATGTTGCTGGGGATCACTCTCGGTATCAATGTGCTCTTCGGATCCTATCGAAAGAACCAAAAAGAACCAATAAGGCAAAAGAAACCGAAAAGATCCAACAGCCAACTTCAACAAAAAGCTCTCAAATTTTTACAGTAGAAAGAGCATGATTTTTATGAACTAATGCAACAAGAACCAATTGATTTGGATTCTTAATGCAAAAGATATGGCCAAAACAATTTTGCTCAGCTTTTATAAATCAAAAATGCTACTATTCATTAGCAAAATTTTCTGGAGCTATACTGAGTCTGGAAACATTTTTAAATTAAAGTCTAGTCAAAAACATAACCAACAAAATTTGAATCAACCGAAAGGGATTTGAAATGAAATAGTTATGCATTTTACAAGTTATCACATTTTTCAGTTGATAAATAAATCCTTTCGGGAAAATCGAAACTAAACCGACGTGGTCAACTCGACGTTGATCTTGATCCAACGGCCCAAACCCCGGCGCTGTCGCAAGCGCGCGCGATTCACAAACCCTAAACGCCACCGCTGGATCTCGATCCAACGGTTCACGTGATCGTGACGTTCGGCGGTCCGAACGCTCACACGCATAAGAGCCGCTGATCTTGGATCCAACGGTCCACACGGATCGAATCTTTCGACGGTCCGAACGCTCACTCAAATCGACCGTTGATCTTGGATCCAACGGTCCACAATGACCTACGCCAAACGCTCGCCTGCTCTCGTCCGACAAAATGGCCGGAAAGAACGGCCACGCGGCGACTCGTCACGGCGGCAAAGCGAGCAAAGGCCCAAAATGGGTTGCTAACAAACTCGCGCACCCAAAGGAACTAACAATTTCAATTGCGGCGTTTAGAACGCCGCAAGCCGAGATGATGAGATGACCGAAAACGGTCAAAACGAAAATAGCAATTGAGCTCACATGTCCAAGCAAGCGGTGCCAATCAACTAGGGACTAAAGAGGGTTTACCCGAGCCCAAAGAAGGCACAAAGAAGGGTTGATTCACCCAACGAAGAAGAATGGGGACTTCGGCCAAAAGGGGAAATCCGCAATTAATCTACTCTCAAGCAAACGAAAAATTGAGTGAGGGCTATTGCTCACAGAGAGGAGAGGAGCTAAGGCAGCGAGGGATTTGAGAAAGAAAGACCGAGCACCACTTTCACCGAAGAACTCAAAAGCTCTGCAATGGTGGCTATGGCGACCAAGGTGAAAATTGAATTTGAGCTCACTCCGCGCTAGAAGTGAAGTCAGAGTTCTGGGGTGTTCAAAGGAGGATAAGGAAGCCACCGGAGGAGTCTTATAGCCGAGAAGCAAAAGGGAAGCAACGGCATGAAAATGGTGATGCATCAGGCCGAGGTTGGCCGAGAGCGACGGGGGGTGTAACAAAGCGGGGAGACGACGATCGTGGAGGCGCCGACGGGAGCAATAATGCGTAAGAGCCGCTGGCGAAAGGTAGAAGGGACGACGACCGCCACGCTCAAATTTTCACCAACTACAGCTTGACCATGGCCGATGCGCGCGAAGCGAGGAAGACGAAAGAGATCACCGTTGGATTGAAATCGGACGGTCCAAAAGCAACGGGTGATTAGAACGGTTTGAGCGCCCATTTTAGTCTCGAGCCGCTGATTTGGATCCTACGGTTCATATTGCGCGAGGCGCTCGGACGGTCCGAACATTCCCGCCGAACCGAGCCTCGATTTAGAATCCAACGGTTCACATGGATCGGCGCGCCGGATGGTCCGAACGCTCACGCGATCGTGGCCGCTCGCTGCCGATCCAACGACGCACAACGCCGCGCCTAAATGACCGAGGCGGTGCAGCTTAGTTGATCGGGCCGAGTCCATTGGCTCGAGCCCGAGTCCGATCCAACCCGAGGAACAAAGAAAACCAGCTAGGGTTTGAATTTGAATAATCGATATTTGAGGAATTCTTTGAGGTAGCAAACAAACTCCAAAATTTACGAAATTTTAATCGAGCTTGCTAACAGATGATGAACCTTATATAAAATTTTCAGAGACTTTTATGCACTGCATTTTTCTCGAAAAATTCAGAAGGCCACATTAGGAGTTTGACTAATGTTTGACTTGCCTCAAAAATTATCAAATAATTTCAAAAATTATGAAATAATTCGAGGTGTTAAACATCACCCTAGGTTCAAAGAAAATTATTGTAAGGGGTTGGGCACCGATTTTTATGAAGGAGGTTTATGACTTGAGTTTAATTGGGGAAATTTGGAGTTTGAATTTCCACCAATTAAAGAAAGAGGTTTCAAACATCTGTAATAATACATGAGGCAAAGAAAAGTTTTAATTTATCCTCATTTTTATTACATTTGAAACACAAACCCAATTTGGGATGTTACACTCTTGATTTGCGTGTTTGGGAGATGAAGGTGACTACCATCAAGGATACCACGACCTTCTCGACCTTGACTCTGACGCGCTTTATTCGCTACTCAAGACTCACGAGATTGACATAGTCTCTCAAGGTCAAGTCACAACGATGGCTTTAGTCACCAATCCCACTTCTGGATCTTCTTCTGATTCTCTTTGCGGTTTCTCCGTGGCTGCTCTCTGTGACATAACTGATGATCAGTTAGAGCAGCTTGCTGATGAACAACTAGCCCTCCTAGCTCGAAAGTTTTCCCATGCTTTCAAGAGAAGGAGGGATGGAAGAAGAGGAGGACCCGTGATTTGTTTCGAGTGTGGTGGCCCCAACCACATCCGAGCAAACTGCCCCAAGCTGGGGAAGGGCAAAGGTGACTACGGCGGTCCGAGCAAGAACGACTACATCGACAAGAACCGCAACATGAAGCCCTCAGCACCCGCTCAAGACAAGAAGAAGTTCCGCAACTTTGGGAAGGCCAAGAAGCTCTTTCATCGCGTCCTCACCGCCTTCGACGATCTCAGCTTCAGCGACGTGGAGGGATGGAGCGACGACGAGGGCAAGGATGATCAAGATCCCAAGGACGGTGACGACTTCATCGGCATGTGCTTCATGGCCAACGGCACCGACGTCAACGACAGTGAGCTCTACAGCGACTCCGATGAGGTAGGTCCTTCCTACGACCAGCTCAATGATGCATTTCTTAAGCTAGGAAAATTTTATGCTAGATCTAGAGCTAGGGTTGGTGATCTTGAGAAGGAAGTAGATAGACAATCACGGGAGCTTACTTCACTTAGATCTGCTTCCTCCCGTGATGATTGTGATACATGCTGTGTGTTGATTGGTGACATGGAGAAATTAAGGACCTCGCATGATAGTCTGACTTCTGAGCTTGATAAACTTAAGGTGGAGAATGCTAGTATGCTTTCTGAACTAGAAATGAGTAGGGTAGCACCTAGTTCATCGACTAGTGTAGAAACTACTTCTTGCACCTCATGTGAGGATAAGGACAATGCTTTTAAAGGTCTTTATACCATGTTGCTTGATCTGCCTGAGATTTGTGAAAGTTGTAATAATCTAAAGATGAATCTAAAACGGCGCACTACAAAATCACCAACTACAAGCTTTCCTTCTTGAGCCTATTGCTTCATGTGTGAACTGTCCCAAACTTATCACGAACTTGAATCTGCCTCCAAACAGCTTCAAGAATTAGTTGATGACACAAACAAATTGGCCAAATTTGCTTCTAAGGACCTCGTTAGCTCACCATGCAAGAATCGTGAAAAACTCAAATATGAATTGATTGTTCGATGAAAATGTGTGAAGCTAACTAAGGACCTTCTAGAGAAGCAACCATCTGCTTGTAATGTGTGTGCTGGGAAGAAACATGAGGGTTTGGTAGAGACGCCTAGCGACGTAAACCAACTGGCTAGTAGTAGGACTGTTCTCCAGAGTCGGCTGTGCATGCACAAGCCAATCTTTCCTCTGCTGTTGGTTCTTCTTCTGCTCTCTTATCCTCTCGTTGTTCCTTCTTCCCTTGCTCTTCTTGCACCTCTCTCTTCGGGAGTGTCGATCTTATGAACACTCTCGAGAGGTTTGTAGGAGGCAAGAAGAAGCTCAACCTCATTCTAGATCAATCTAAGATTTGCGATTTAATCGTGGTCTAGGATATGATTTCCATGAGGATATGAGGAAGCATCCACCGCCGTGCTCGTAACCATAGCACTGTGTGTGATCAAAACTAAGCCTGTGGATCGAGAAAGTCAATTTTAAATCAGCGGTTTTGTTCAAAGGATCTCTGACAAAGAAGGTGATTCCACTCGCAGCTACGCCTCTCGTAAGGCGAAATATCGTTGCACCTTCTATCCAAGGATGGACACATGTTTGATCATTGCTTCAGCGCCCAAGATCGCGCGTAGAGATCATGTTGAGTCCTTTAGGCGCATTCGTGGTCACCCTGCACCATGAGTGCACTTAAGACTAACATGAGGTCTAGGTTTGGTACAAATGATGATTTAGGCAAGATCGAGGACTTGGTTTTATGAGTTTTCGATTTTCGCCCTCATGCTCCCTTTGGTCGTGACTTCCGCTGCTTTGAGGGTAGATCTCGCTTCCTTTCGAGATGGCTACCCATGGCGAGATCAAGATAAAGATACAAGATTCACTCGCTTTCCATAGCAATGGATTCAAGAATACCTTGTCCGCACTCGCACCTTCCGGTTCGCTGAGTGACAGAGCGTAGGGTAGATAGAGGTCGGCCTTGCTTGACTACTTCATCTGCTCGACGTGTTACTCAAGATTGGGTGCCAAAATCACCGCTGATTCACCCAAGATCGAGACCTTACTGCTTGACACAGTTCGCGGGCAGGAAGGGAAAGGTTTGGCTTGTAGACTCGTTGTTCTCGCCATATGACCGAGATTCTCGCTGGTTTTCTTCCCTAGCCCGTGCTCCGTGATGAGACGATCACCTTTGGAGATGCTTCGCTTGGACGCGCCATTGCTAAAGGTACTGTGCGCATTAATGATTCATTTATTCTAGAAGATGTTGCCTTAGTGAGTAAGTTACAGTATAATCTGCTTTCAGTCTCTTAGCTCACCGATGACGATTTCGAGGTGAGTTTTAAGAAAACAATTGCAAAATTTTTATTCTTCTGTAGTCCGTTTATGGATTCTCGTTATGGGAGGATCTTTCGTGCTGATTTTTTGAGTCTTCCGTGATCCTCTCCTGTTTAATTGCTTCAATCCCGTGATTTGACCTTCCGCATAGGAGACTTGGTCATATATGATTTGATCATTTGACCCGAGTTAGCGGCCACGATCTCATTCGTGGTTTGCCAAAACTCAAGATGGTCAAGGATCTAGTTTGCTCTCCATGCCGGCACGGCAAGATGGTTGCCGCTTCTCACTCTCCAAGCATAAAGGATAATGACCGATGCACTGTGACAACCGCCCATATGGATACAGGCTTGGCCCAAATGAGTGCAACAACAGGAGGGAAGTGGTATGTTCTTGTCGTGGTCGATGACTTCTCAAGGTACTCTTGGGTGTTTTTCTTAGCCTCGAAGGATGAGATGTTTACTCATTTTCGTGGTGTTTTAGTAGGCTTTCGTTGAGCTCCTGTGCATTACGAGCAATTGCAGTGATAATGGCACCGAGTTCAAGAATTCCTACTTTGAGAGTTTATGTGGTGAGACAGGTGTAGAGCACCAGTTCTCCTCTCCGCACGTCCCTCAGCAGAATGGCGTTGTGGAGAGGAAGAACCGTACTTTGGTCGAGATGGCCAGGACAATGCTCAATGAATATTCTACACCTAGGAAGTTTTGGGTTGAGGCTATTGCCACTGCATGTCATGTTTCAAACAGAGTTTTTCTTAGGGCACTCTTGCATCGCACTTCTTATGAGTTGAGATATGGGCGAAAGCCCAAAGTCTCGTGATTTTCGTGTGTTTGGTTGCAAGTGTTTTATTCTGAAGTCTGGGAACCTAGATAAGTTCGAATCACGATCTTGTGATGGGATCTTTATGGGTTACTCGACTTCCTCTCGTGCCTATAGAGTCTGGAACTGCGAGTCTAGCAAAATGGTAGAAACCTGTGAAGTGACTTTCGATGAGGCCAGTCCGGGGACTAGGCCTGATATCTCAGGTTCGCTAGAGCAGTCTGAGTCCATCTTTGTGGATGATGAGGAGGACGGAGATGAGGGTTGTCTACCCGATCCAGTTCTTTCTCCTACTCCCGAGGTGCCTTCTTCCACCGCACTCGAGGAGATCACCCTTACCTTCTGCTTCTTCCAAGCTAGTGGCTCTGTCCCTATCTCATCTGCTCATGAGATAGAAGCCACTTCTTCATCTCACCCTGGACCTCCTAGACACATTCAAAAGGACCATCCTTCAGAGCAGATCATTGGAGATCTTTTGAGCGAGTCACTGCTCAAAATTGGCATATCTCTCTTCTGCTCCATTCTCGCTTTGTTGCCTCATTTGAGTCTAAAGACGCTTGTCATGCTCTTCGATGAATCATGGATCAATGCCATGCATGAGGAATTGGAGAACTTTGAAAGAAACAAGGTCTGAACGCTTGTTGAGCCCCCTCGTGGTCACAATATCATTGGGACCAAGTGGGTATTCAAGAACAAGCAAAGCGAAGATGGGGTAGTCATTCGAAACAAGGCGAGACTGGTAGCTCAGGGTTACTCCCAGGTTGAGGGTCTCGACTTTGAGGAGACTTTTGCCCTCAGAGCTGACTTGAAGCCATTAGAATCTTGCTTGCCTTTGCAGCCTTCTAAAAGCTTCAAGCTTTACCAGATGGACGCCAAGAGTGCCTTTCAATGGACTTATTGAGGAAGAAGTCTATGTCGATGACCCTGTGTTTCAAAACCCTAAGTACCCTAATCATGTCTTCAAACTTTCAAAAGCTCTTTATGGACTTAAGCAAGCTCCTCGAGCTTGGTATGAAAGGCTTAAGTCTTATCTTTTGAGTCATGACTTTGAAATGGGTAAAATTGACAAGACCTTGTTCATCCGCCGTCTTGGCATCGATCTTCTGCTCGTCCAGATTTATGTGGATGACATTATCTTTGGCGGTTCCTCGCTTGCTCTCGTCTCTCAGTTTTCGGATGTCATGAGCTCAGAATTTGAGATGAGCATGATGGGCGAGTTGAGCTTCTTCCTTGGTTTTCAAATCAAACAGACTCGGGAGGGTACTTTTCTGCACCAAGGCAAGTACACTCGTGATCTCCTGAGACGTTTTGACATGAGTGATGGCAAGCCAGTATCAACTCCAATGGCTTCTACAGCCTCACTTGACCTAGATGAAGACGGCGAGCCGCTTGATCGAAGGAGTTCGTAGCATGATAGGCTCTCTCTGTACCTCACACCTCGAGACCGCATATACATTTCTCCATGTGTCTTTGTGCTCGCTTTCGTGCTTCTCCTCACAGTATCTCACCGCCAAAGGTGAAGCGCATCTTCGGTACCTTCGAGCTACCATTGACTATGGTATCCGTACTCTTCCTCTTCTTGTCTATCTCTAAGAGCCTTCTCGATGCGATTTCACGGGTCAGAGGATAGATAGGAAGAGCACCTCCGCACTTGCCAATTCATTGGCACTTCTCTTGTCTCCCGGTCTTCAAGGAAGCAATGCGGTGTTGCACACCCACCGCAGAGGCCGAGCACGCTGTCGCAGCCGATTCTGTCAGAGCCAAGTGCTTTGATGGTCTCGACCTTGCAGACTTTGGGTTAGTAATCGATCCGTGTTCCACTCTTTTGTGATAACACGCTCATGATTTGCATTGCCAAGAACCCAAAGGCAACATTCTCGACCAAGCATATTGATATCGATATCACTTTCTTCGAGACCATGTAGAGAAGGGTGACATTGTGCTCCAGCTTGTGAGAGTGAACACCGCTTGATCGATATCTTCACCAAGCCTTTGGACAGCTTTCGCCACTCTCATGGGAGAGCTTGGGGTGGTTTGTACTTATGGACTGCTAGAGGGGAGCTTGTGCTTTACTATCAGTATTATATTTTAATTATGCTTACTCCTTTCTCGTTGCATTTCTTTTAAGTGTTTTGGGTCAAGTCCTTCCAGCATAGGTAAGAGTGGTTCTCTTGCCAAGTTGCTTTGACTGCTAACTCTTATCTTGTGCTTCTAGGATGCTGCTTATTAGCTGTTTCTTCTCTCTCTAAGTAGAGCTTACTCACTTCTTATAGGTTCTAGCAAGGGTCGGGCCACCCTTGGGTAGATAGGACAAAGGTTTGCTCCTAGTGTGTTAGTTGATCACCGATAGTCCCGAATCATATGGGGTAGATAAGAATCATCTGAGCTATAGTATTCTCTATATCTTATCTATGCTCTAAGGACCGCTTTTTCTGCTTCTCTTCCAGCTTTTTATTTTGTTCTTTTGGTTCAGGGGGAGTTCATCTTGGTTCTTCAAGTTCTTAAATTTGTCTTAACTCAACCTGAATTAACAAGTGCATCTCATTCTGAAGGGAATCTGGTTTTTCCTGCATTTCATCTTGCATTGTAATATAATTACATGGAGCTCAGTTTATTATCCTTTATGATCTGCTTTCACTGCTTTACATCTTGCCATGATTTATGCTAAACTACTAGATTTATCATGACCTTTATGTGTAGTTTAGTCTTTGCCATGATAAGGTGACTACAATTGCTCAACTTGAACTAAAATCTTGTCATGATAGCTCTTGAGACTAGTCTGTTGAAGTTATCCTTTTATGATTCTCGCCATGTCAAGTAGGCTGAGTTGAGTCCTGAATCTCTATTGAACTTTAGATTAAGCTATGACATTGTTAAGAAACATGACTTATCTTTAATCGTTGGTCTAAAAACTTCAAAAGCAAAATGATCTCTTTGTGCGAAAAACCGATCTTACCAAATCTTTCTCATGAGATCGCTTGCCATTGCACTAGGCATGAACTCGGGGGAGCCTTGGATGACCTAAGATCACTTCCTTAAGTCTGTTGCTTGGAGTGGTCGATAAGGCTTGGGATCTAGCACATGCTTAAGATTTGAAAAATGGTTGAAGCTTAGGAGGCAGCTTGTGGATGGCACCTAGTCCAGACTTGCTTCACTAAGATAAAGCCATAATTATGTTTCCGAAAAGAAACTTGTGCTAAAATTGCTTATCTTCTAATGTACTAAGTACTTAATCAAATGAGTCTTTCTTACATCCGTAGCACTCTAAACTGCTCAATATTATGCTTCTTGGTTCCACTTAGAGTATTTGACATGGCTTGTATCATCCTTGGATACCTTTAGCTAGACTACAATCTTGGTTTATTTGACTTGCTAAAGAATTGATCATTTCTCAGATTATGGATTTTCTGTCTTAGCTATTCTATACATCAATTGTCATGATCTTGATAGCATTCTTATGTGTTATGGCTTGGTGTAATACTCTAATAGTCATTTTGGATAATCTTCATGGCTCCTAATGCTTAAAATGAATATCATGTCATTTCCTATCTGTAATACTTCTTGATGTGTTTATTGCCAAAAGGGGGAGAAGTTAGTTTGGAGAGAAAAAGTCTTCTGGAGCGTTGCAGAAAAATTTGCTCTTTCATTTCAAGCTTCAGTCTTTCTCTTTTGACAAACATGGTCTTAAGCCTTCTTGTTTCCTAGATTAGACCGTGTTTGGTCTTTATTACAAACTCTTCTATATGCTTTTTCGTGTTTGTCAATATACTCATCAAGGGGGAGATTGAGAGGCCATGTGAGTAGGGTCCCTTTTTGAGTGATGAGTATTTGACGCTGTGGTGGGAAGTTTGTGATTGAAATCATTGCGTTTGCGCTTCTGCTGGTCTGTTTCTGTACTGTGTGGAACTTCCGGTTTTGGAATGCGGAAGTTCCGATAATCGGAACTTCCGCCCTGGTAAAACAGAACTTCCGATTATCCTGACGATTGTGTTCTGGTGTGTTGATAATCGGAACTTCCGCGCCTGGGATCGAGGAACTTCCAAAATATCGACAAAAGTATTCTCTTGTGGACGACAATCGGATCTTCCAACTCGAGGCGGACGTCCGAGACGGTCCGATAATCGAAACTTCCGCAATGGTAAGTGCGAAACTTCCGATTGTGGGCAGAACTGTGCAGAAAGGCATAGTTTTGGATTTTGGGTTGTGAATTGTTTTTAGTTAAATGCAAATGATGATTATATTAACTTGAGCAATGCTATGTGATGTGTTTCTTGTTTGTACTGGTTGCAGGGCATCGAGGTGGAGTCGTGGCGAGACACGTGGAGACCGGACTAGACGCAGCGCGCTGAGGTCGAACGGTAAAGACGTGTCAAGACGGCGTGCACTCGAGGCGGTTATGAGTTGTGAACAACAAGGAATGCGGAGCTTCCGAAAAAAGCGATGGGCGAAAGGGTCATTTCGCAAAGCGCACAAGTGGAAGCGGGCTCGTTAGGTTTAGCCGGCATAACGGGTTGGAGACCCGTTAGCCAAGGGCTATAAATAGAGGTGAACCCCTGGTTGTTGGGTTAGACTTTTGGTGAGAGAAAATTAGGGTTAGCTTTAGCTAAAGAGCCTTTGGAGAGGTTGTTTTACTTTTTGAGAGGTTGTTGAGTTGGAGAGGATGAACTAAAATTTGTGTAATCATTCCTCTGTGTTTTCCTCTGTAATCTTGTGATTCCTATCAATGAAATCCTGAGGTTTTGGTTCTTTGTTTATGCATCTTTTATTCTCTCTATTCATGTTGAATATCTAGGGTTTTGGTGAAACTTTTGATTCGTCTTATGAGATGGCATGAAACTTGATATCTAGAGTCTTATTGATATTACTAATATATCCTCAAAGTTTCATGAGCCAAGAATCTAAGAATCTTGCTAATTGTGGTTTTTGGTCTTTCTTGCCTAATACTCAAGAAATCCGTTTTTGCTTTGATTAATGGATCTTTGTCTGCGATTCTTCTCCATGAGGTCAAGATGTTGTTTAGGATGAAGTCCTGTGAGACTTGACCTGAGAAGAGCATTCAAGAGTTAGTATTTCGGATTTTTGGGCAAAATCCCGAGCGTACTGTTCTTCGGTCAGGACAATCGGAACTTCCGATTGTCCAATGCGGAACTACCGCAGGCGGAACTTCCGCACTGAAACCCGGAACTACCGCAGTGCGGAACTACCGCAAGCTAGAATCGGAGCTTCGATATTTGACAGAACAACCCATTTGTGTTTAACTTTTTGGATTTGATTCACATCACACCTTTTGTTTAACAGTAAGTTTTTGAATTGCTGTGTGGACACTTGAGAGGGGAGGATCTTAATTTTTAAGGCACCATTCACCCCCCCCCCCTCTGTTGCCATTTCGGTCCTTCACAAAGTCTCTCATTTCAAGATTTTTGGTTGCAAGTGCTTCATTCTTAAACATGGCAATCTTGATAAATTTGAGTCTAGGTGTTTTGATGGTATATTTCTTGGATATCCTGCTCATTCTCGTGGCTATCGTGTTTTTAATGTTGACACTAACAAAACTGTTGAGACTTGCGAAGTCACTTTTGATGAGGCTAGTCCTGGTACTAGACCCGATGCTACTGTACACATGTGTTCCTCAAATTCAAGGAAGCATCTTCGTCGATGATGACTCTGAGGATGAGGACCCGATCCATCCTCCAGTTACTTCTGAGAGGGGTGGAGAACCTGCTACTACTACTCTAGGTTCAGCTGAGCAGCCTCCTCCTATCTTCACCGACGACGTGAGTGGCTATGTTCCTACCTCCACAACTCGTGAGGTAGAGGCCACTTCTGCACCAAGAGCACCTCTTCACATTCAGTGACAACATCCACCTGAGCAGATGATTGGGGATCTTCAAGAGCGAGTCACTCGCTTCAGGTTTATTCTCCTGATTCTCATGCACATTATGCTTTTGTCGCTTCTTTTGAACCCCGAGAAATCACCCATGCTTTATCTGATGCCTCTTGGGTCAATGCCATGCATGAAGAGCTTGAAAATTTTGAAAGAAACAAAGTCTGGAACTTAGTTGAGCGTCCTTCTGATTCTCATGTTATTGGAACAAAATGGATTTTTAAAAATAAGCAAAGTGAGGATGGGTTGGTTGTTCGCAATAAGGCTAGACTCGTAGCTCAAGGTTATTCCCAGGTAGAAGGCTTAGACTTTGAAGAGACCTTTGCTCCAAAGAGCTAGATTGGAAGTCATTCGCATTCTTTTAGCATTTGCAACATCCAAGGGTTTCAAGCTTTTTCAAATGGATGTTAAAAGTGCTTTCTTGAATGGTTTCATAGAAGAAGAGGTTTTTGTCAAGCAACCTCCTGGTTTTGAAAATCTTAAATTCTCAAACCATGTTTTTAAACTCTCTAAAGCCTTGTATGGATTGAAGCAAGCTCCTAGAGCTTGGTATGACAGGCTTAAGAGTTTCTTGCTTGAAAATGATTTCAAAATGGGAATGGTTGATAAAACCTTGTTCACTCTCAGGCATGGCAGTGATTTTTTGTTGGTTCATATTTATGTGGATGAATAGGCGCTTTCTCAACTTTCTCGCCTAAATCAAATTCAACACGAACTTTACTCCTTTAGCTATGAAAGCTAAGAAGATCAGTAAGCGCACAGTGGAAGCCTTGTGCTGAATACGATGAACCCCTCAACCACACGACACAAAAGTGGACAATTGAACTTACTGCTCGATCGATATCGGCGGTCGATCGGCCGATACACAGCGGTCGACCGACGTTCAACGAGCGGTCGGACCGCTACTAATCGCGGTCGGACCGTGAATATCGGTTCGACCCGCGAGATCGAAGCGGTTCGAAACACGGCGGTCGGACCGCCGTTATTAAACCGTCGACCGATTTAGTCCAAGATCTTGAAAAACCAAACCCAAATCCAAAACGAAATTTGATCCAACTTTTGATTCAACCAATGAAACTTGACCAAATTTCGAGCACACCTCCCTAATGATATTAGAGACCTATCTCTAGTGACGATCCTCCAGATCCACGTTGTAGAATCGATCTCTCAAGGTTTTACCTAAGAAGTGCACAAAACCTAGAAATATGAAAATCTTGATTCAAGACTTGCTTGTGGGGGTTGATGATCTAGATGACTCTAGGAGTATTCCCACACATCAAAGCAAGATAAAATAGGTCAAGAGACCAAGCAAAAACCCTTGAATCAAGGAAGCACCAAAATCATCCAAAAGAGAGAAGAACACAAAGGGGACAATTGATCTTTCAAGTAAGCATCACTAGATTGATTGATCACACTAGATGCTTACAAAGCCACTCCAACTAGGAGGACAAGAGCTCACACAAGAGCACACTCACAATCTCTCCAAACCCTAGCTTCTCCTCTCCTCTACTCCAAACCCTAGAAAATGAAGAAGGGGGCCAAAATGAATGCTTGGGGGTTTTACATCTCCCCCCTTTCTATTTATACTAGAGGCCTAGGGTTTCACTTTTGGGACCCACTCACACATGGGACCCACACACACATAACTATTGAAGCAATCGCCTGCTTCACCACGTGTAAGTTGATCGGCTCTCATCCTCGCCGCAAGCAAGACTCTCTGTCCAATCCCATCGAAACTCCTAGAGACTTGCACCGACTTTCGCACCGCCGATCCAACCAGTAGATTGAACTACTGTTCGATCCATCTTGCCCATTCTGCACCATGCTTGAGTCACACGACCTCACCTGGTATCCATGATCGTTCTGGACCTCAGCTCTCCAAGCGTAGTCCCGATCCACCTCACCGTTGACGTCGTTGACCTGCAAGCCACCTGCACAGCAATAGACAAACAAACCATTTCCGGCAACAAGTTCTTCACAAATTGACCCACGTTAGTTCCACAATGCAATATGCAACAATAAAGCATTGAAGTTTACACAATAAACACCATCAATACACAACAATGCCAACAAGGCCAAGTCTCAAGTCATCGGCGGTCTGACCGCCCCACAAGGCCGGTCCGACCGATTCCAGGCCGGTCGGACCGATCCCACAACGGCGGTCGGACCGCCCGAAAAGACTTAGCCAAATTTTCAGCGTGAAAAACCGAAACCTTCTGGAAATTTCAACTGAATAGAACTTTTGACTGGGAGCTCCAAAAATGATGTGACCATATCCAGGAGACTCCCCTCACTTGCCTACACAACCTATTTTTGGCTCAGCTCCAAAAACCACTTTTCAACATATCGGTCATGGCGGTCGGACCTCTCCATGGGCGGTCTGACCGCCCGACACAACCGGTCAGACCGCCTGTGGTCTGACAGCCCTGGAGCAAACCCGAAAACGCGTGATTTTGCAAACCAACAAAGCCATTGCCAATTGACTCATCATCCTGAGATCGTGCACATATCCTCACGATATCCACAATTGACCTTAAAACGGCGAATTTTTTACTTTTCAAACCTTAAAACTACATTTTCTGGGAAATTGCCAATGTGTTCATCAAGGGGGAGATTGTGGATATCGTGAGGATATGTGCACGATCTTAGAATGATGAGTCAATTGGCAATGGCGTTGTTGGTTTGCAATTTGTCGCGCTTTTGGTTTGCTCCAAAGGTTTGTCAGTCATCGCGGTCGATCGCTGTGTCGCCGGTCCGACCGGCCAGTGGAACGGTCTTACTGGCAATGCTTGCCGGTTCGACCGCCAAATGGTGTTGATGGATTTTGGGGCTAGGCCAAAAATAGGATGTGTAGGCAAGTGAGGGGAGTCTCCTGGATGTGGTCGCATAATTTTTGGAGCTCCCAGTCAAAAGTTCTATTCAGTTGAAAATTCCAGAAGGTTTCGGATTTTCGAGCTGAAATTTTGGCTAAGTCTTTTCGGCGGTCCGACCGCTAGGATCGGTCCGACCGCCCGAATCGGCCGGTCGCCTTGTGGGGCGGCCGATCACGATCACTTGAAGGTGGGCCTTTTTGGCATTGATGTGTTTTGATTGTGTTTATTGTGTGAACTTCAATGCTTTATTGTTGCATATTGCATTGTGGAACTAACGTGGGTCAAGTTGTGAAGAACTTGTTCCCGGAGACGATTTGTTTGTCTATTGCCGTGTGTGGCTTGCGTGTCAATGACGCTATCGGTGAGGTGGATCGACTACGCTTGGAGAGCCGAGGTCCGTAACGATCATGGATGCCGGGTGAGGTCGTGACTCAAGCATGGTGCGTAATGGGCAAGATGGATCGAACGGTAGTTCGTGATACCGGTTGGATCAGCGGTGAAGTCATCGCGAAGTCTCGGGAGGTTCCGGGGATTCTGACGGAGAGACTTGGCGACGAGATGAGAGCCGCGATCAACTTACACGTGGTGAAGCAAAGCGAGTGCTTCAACAGCTATGTGTGAGGGGTCCCATGTGTGTGTGGCCTTCATGGGAGCCCATTAGTGGAAACCCTAGGCCTCTCCTATAAATAGAAAGGGGGAGAGGAAAACCCCAAGCACTCTAAGCATTCATTTGGACTCTCCAAGTCTTTTCTAGGGTTAGGGTTTGGAGAAGAGAGGAGAGGAGAGGAAGATTGTGTGTGCTCTTTGGTTTGAGCTCTTGTCCTCCTTGAGGGAGTGGCTTTGTAAGCATCTTGTTGAATCAATCAATATTGTGATGCTTGCTTAAGAGATTGATTGTCCCTCTTGTGTTCTTCTCTCTTTTGTTGATTTTGGTGCTTCCTTGATTCAAGGGTTTATGCTTGATCTCTTGACCGATTTTATCTTGCCTTGATGTGTGGGAATACTCCTAGAATCATCTAGACCATCAACCCCTCACAAGCAAGTCTTGAATCAAGATTTTCATATTTCTAGGATTTGTGTACTTCTTTGGTAAAATCGTCAGAGATCGTTTCTGTGAAGTGGATCTGGAGGATCGTCGCTAGAAATAGGTCTCTAATATCCTTAGGGAGGTGTGCTCCAAATTTGGTCAAGTTTCATTAGTTGAATCAAAAGTTGGACCAAATTTCGTTTTGAATTTGGGCTTGGCATTTCGGTTCTGGACTAAATCGATCGGACCAATTTTTATACGGCGGTCAGACCGCCAGTATTTCAGACCGCCCGGTAGCGGCAGGTCGAACCGATTCCCAACGGTCCGACCGCCAGTTAGCCGCCGGTCTGACCGCTAGTCAACCGCCGATCCGACCGACAGTCAATCGCCGGTCTGACCACCAGTACTCAGACCGGTCTTCTGAGATCATATCTCCTGTTTGGGTCTTGTGGTAAAGGGGGTTATCGAATTCAGCACAAGGCTTCCACTGTGCATTTACTGATCTTCTTAGCTTTCATAGCTAACGGAGAAAAGTTCGTGTTGAATTTGATTAAGGCGAAGAATTTAAGAAAGCGCCTATTCACCCCCCCCCCTCTAGTCGCCTTTATGGTCCTACAACTATGATCTCACTATTCAGTACCATCCTGGCAAGGCTAATGTAGTAGCAGATGCTTTGAGCCGCAAGGCGACACCCCCTACCCTCGCCAGTGTTATTGCTGATTTTGAGTGTATGGATAGTTTCTTTTGCTTTATGTACCGCCTAAACCGAGACTTAGTTGCTTCTAGAGTCGCTCTTCCGATCGTGAGAGAAGCACAACGACATGATCGATGCTCCAATGAGTGAGGAAGTTGCCGAGGGCAAGCAAGGCCACTCCGTGTGGACGAGTCCGACACTTTATGCTTTAGAGGTCACCTCTGTGTCCCACAGGAGGCTCAGGTTAAAAATGAGATTTTGAAGGAGGCCTATCGTACTCATTATACCGTACATCCGGGTGAGACCAAGATGTATAATGATTTAAAGAAGAGTTTCTTGTGGAAACGGATGAAAATTGATATCGCACAATATGTGGCGTCATGTGGGGTGTGCTAGCGGGTCAAAGTTGAGCACAAGTGACCAGTAGGACTATTGCAACCCTTGGAGGTACCTGTTTGGCCATGGGATGATATATTCATGGACTTCGTGGTTGGTTTACCTCGCACGCAGCGAGGAAAGGACGCTATTTGGGTTATTGTGGACCGGTTCAGTAAGTCTGCACATTTCATTCCTATTCGTACAACCAATTCAGCAAGCGATTTGGCTCCTCTCTATGTACGAGAAGTTGTGCGGTTGCACGGGGTGCCAAAGACCATTGTTTCTGATCGAGATGCCAAGTTCGTTTCCAAATTCTGGGAGAGTTTGTAGTGTGCGCTGGGTACGCAGCTTCGTCTCAGCACCGCGTTCCACCCCCAGACAGATGGTCAGTCCGAACGCACCATTCAGACATTAGAGGATATGCTCAGGTGTTGTGTTTTATCCTGGAAGGAAAATTGGGAAGACCATTTAGCATTGGCAGAGTTTGCTTATAACAACAGTTATCACGCTAGTATTGGAGCTGCACCATTCGAGGTTCTTTATGGGCGTAAATGCAGGTCCCCGTTGTGTTGGGATGAGGTTGGAGAGCGGACAGTCTTGGGTCCCGACTAGGTCCAGCAAACAATGGCTAGAGTGGCAGAAATTAGGCAGAATCTGTTAGCTGCTCAGAGCCGACAGACGAGTTACGCAGATGTCAGAAGGCGGGATTTGGAATTCGAGGCGGGGGACGAAGTTCTGTTGAGAGTATCGCCATCCAAAGGCGTGGTGCGGTTCGGCACTAAAGGGAAGCTTTGCCCAAGGTATGTTGGGCCATTTGCAATTGTGGCACGAATTAGAAAACTAGCTTACCGTTTGGACCTTCCTGATTCCATGAGTGGAGTTCATAATGTGTTTCACGTGTTGATGTTACGAAAATTTCTAAGAGATCCAGATCATGTTATTCCCTTGGAGACTTTGATCATTGCACAAGATCTTACCATCGAGTACCGGCCAGTGAAAATTTTAGAAGAGTCAGAACGGGTTCTGAGGAACAAGACCTTGAAGTATATTAAGGTTCTTTGGTCTCAACAATCTGAGACAGAGGCCACGTGGGAGCTAGAGTCCCACATTCGATAACAGTATCCAGATTTGTTCACTGCTGGTTTGTGTTAAACGTTGTTTTCAATTCTGTGGTATATTTTTCTCGTACTCGTTACGATGGTTAGAATTCGAGGTCGAATTACATGGGGTAGAATGTAATATCCCGTAATCGAATCTAAGATTTTAAAAGAAACCGGGGACGAATAGGCAATTAAAGAAATGTAAATTCTTGGGGAGTGAGGGGATTTTTCGTAAAAATTAGGCAACCTGGGCCGCGGACCGCGGCCCAGGAGACCCAAGAGGGGGAGGCCGGCCTTAAGGGGGCCGGCCAAGGGGGGAGGCGTCCAACCCTAGCCGCCTCCCCCACTCCCTCCTCTCGCCCCTTGGCAACCGCCACCCCCACCCCTCTCCTCCGCAACCAGCGCCTCCTCCCTCCCAGGCGCATCCTCCTCCCCTCGGTGTTGGTCCCCGGTGATCGCTGTCGTCGACTCCCAAGCCCCAAGCTACTCCTCCCAACTGGTCCCTCCACCTTCCTTCGGTTTTGGTGGTCGATCCAAGGTAGGAAGGGAGAGGGGGCAAGGGGGGTTTCGGTAGGAGCTTGATCTTCATCCCCCATCGAGTCTTCAAGGGTAACGATCGAGTCTACTCGCTGTTTGATTTGTTTTAGATGTGAAATTGCTCGTTAGAGTCAAATCAGATTGATGTTCCAGATCATCCAGATTAGGTTCAGTCTGTTATGCGGCCAATTGAGGGTTGTTATAGGCCGAATCTCGGGTTTTAGTCTCCTAGAGTTTTGTTCCTGAGGTCGTTAGCTTTCATTTGGCACTGAGATCACGAGATTCCACCTTACGGTTTAGGAGATATGAAATGTTTACCGCGCGCTGTCCTGTTTGTCTGAGAACTGGAGACTGTCGGTTTGTTCCTCGGTTTTGATCTAGTTAGAGTCAGATACAGGACGGCCACCCCAAACGATTTTTGTAGATAATTTCACTGTTATTCCATATTGATAAAGATTATTCAATTTGGATTTATATATTAAAAGTTATGCCATGTTTTTGCTACTGGTCTGCTGTTGGGCTATTTATCTATCAGGCACTTTCAACTGCATATTAGACTTATGTATGGGCATAATTAGAAAATCTTGTCTCCTAGTGTTTTGAAGGTTTATCTACTAAGTTTGTTTTTGCACTAGTCTCAGGTCGTTTGGATTTCCAGATTAATAGTTGTGGATTTTTCCGTGACGCTATCTGGAACGGTAGGAAACAGGGGAAACGCTTGTCTCATCGTTGGGTTCGCGAAATATTACCGGGTAGCCCGGGAGTCATTGTAGTTCACCGGTAGCGTCGTCGCATCGCGTTATTCTTATTTCAATTGTTTCTGGTGTAGGCGGTGAGGCGGCGAGTGTAGGCGCGCCATCTTTGCCACCTAGTACGACCAATCGCGGAAGGCAAGTACCATATGTTAAAATGTGTTGATTTCAATTGTATGCATGATGATGTGTTACCTTTGTGTATGTCTTTGATATTCGTCCATGATGTTCATTTCGTTTCAGATTGATAAATATTGTGAATAAAGATACCGGCATTCATAACAATTGTTCTATTCCATTCATATACTATTCAATTTCCGTCCACATGAGTGGAATTTGCTAAGACCCATCAATTCCAGTATGGGCACGTAAGACCCACCATTCCAATGTGGGCGGTTTCGGACAACCGTATGAAACGTTCTTCATACGGTATTTGGGTCCCCGGACTTTGATAAGTACGGGCTTAAGTGAACACCGACGGGTGTATCACTCACTATACCGGTATACGTAATTGAGTAGTCCATTTCCTTTCAGTGCATACATTCATTTCATTCAAATTCATAAAATTCTGATGATTGATGCATGGACCGTGAAATATTTATCTAGTCCAAATATGCCATGATTAAAAGATTATTGTACTTGCTGAGTTTCGACTCACCCTTGTTTCCAATGTTATTTAGGTGATCCACACTGAGGTTGATGCTTTTGGGAGGGAGTAGTCCAGCGGCCTCACACAGATCATTACTTCATATTTTCAATAATGAATTCAACCTTGTTATCCTTTGATGAGAGATGGACTGTAATAAGTAACATTTAGACTTCTTGTCATGTCGTTGTTTGACTAGTTCCTTGATTGTTCAACATTGATGAATTATTTTATTTTACACGTCGTTACGTTGTTATTGTTATTTGGTGAGATGCCTATTGAATCTTAGTCCGCATTCGGTTTGTATGTTGTATCTTTAGGTAGCATCTCGACTTCCGGATATCCAGGGTGTTACAACGATATCTAATGGTAATATTATTGATAGCTCTACAGTCAACACACATATGCCATGACCGATCTTTCTTTGCGACCAAAAGTACAGGAACAACACATAGACTAAGGCTCTCACGTACGTACCATTTGTCAATCAAGTCTTGCACTTGACGTTCAATCTCCTTAGTCTCCTCTAGGTTGGTTCGGTATGGCGCGCGTTTGGGTAGGGAAACTCCTAGGGTCAAGTCAATCTGATCTTCAATGCCCCTAATTGGGAGCACCCCCGGTGGTACCTCACTTGAAAATACATCATCATACTCCGACAAAAGGTGAGCAATAGCACGAGTAAAAGAAGGGGGCATATCCTCAAATGAAAACAATGCTGCTTTGCACAATAAAGCATAACAAACAGAATTACTTGCTTCCACCTCACTAATATCACATTTTGTAGCTAACAAAATAGAACCTTTCAATCTAATTGCACCTTTCTTAGCACTAAGTTCCTTCTTCTTATGCGGTGCAAGTTCTTTAGCTAAAATCTTATTTTCACTTTTGCTACTCTCATTTTCTCTATTAGCACTTTCTAATTCATCTTTTAAAATTACTTCGGGGGACATGGGAAGCAAAGTGATTCTCTTTCCATTAGACATGAGAGTATATTGATTAGTACTACCATGATGTACAGTATTGTTATCATATTACCAAGGTCTACCTAACAGTAATGTATGTCGAACCCGGGAACGAAAGATCCCGAATTCTCTGTGTTTCCCACAATAGTCTAGGATTGCTAGTGTACACAGTCTAACAAAAGTGTCATCACAATCATATCACGTATTTATTTAATATGAATCAGAGTTTATCGCAAAATAGGGGAATGAGGCCAAATAAGATAACACAACGGAAAACAAATAAGTAGTAGACCACACGATGCGCCACAGGCAATCATATGGGGACGTAGGACTAAACGTCTGGATCCTCACCGTCTAGATAGAAGTCTTGTCCTGAATAAATATTATTCAACAAGAGTGCGCACAACTTTCGTGCTCGCAAGTTACACCCAATAAAGAAATATGACGCATGCATAAGTAAACAAGTGAGGCTAATTGGGTTTATTTGCGTAAAGCAACATTTTCAGTTCTAAATATTCATACTAAGTTTCAGGGCAGTTTTAAATCTATAACTAAAATCAGATTTTAAATTGACAGTTTTATAGTGGATTATCTCCATATGAAACATGGTGATGGATACTCTCCTGTCACATGGCTAACCGCCCAATTTTACCACAAGGATTCACCATCCTAAAATTATTTAATAAAATCATTTTAAAACCAAAAACAAAGTCTAACTTAGAGTGGCTTTGCTCAGCATGTCCATGACCGTGGATACGGCTATTCGAATAGTTTTACACTCTGCAGGGGGGTACAACTTTACCCACACGAGATAATTTGCTCTTTATGTCAGCCAATACACGCTTCCTTAGGCGTGTGACTAAGCAATTATCACCAGACTTTTCCAATGCTCTACCTCAAGGCTAACACGCCTGCTAAGGTTTCGCTTCCTTTGGGTTAACCACCTGCCGGAAGCCCCCTCTTGCGCTAGTAGGGGATACTGTTTAACCAACACCTACTCAACAAAATGGCACATAAGACAATGGGGTATTACAAATTAATAAGCCTTGTCCTGCCCATACAAGATATGTGGTAGT
This sequence comes from Hsuehochloa calcarea, assembly GCA_036346395.1. Taxonomy (NCBI): domain Eukaryota; kingdom Viridiplantae; phylum Streptophyta; class Magnoliopsida; order Poales; family Poaceae; genus Hsuehochloa; species Hsuehochloa calcarea. The sequence goes on along the minus strand of CM070612.1, from coordinate 3,608,355 downwards.
ACAGTGGAGTTTTGCGAGATGTGGCTCGAAGGCCGGTCCTTAACTAACTTGGGCGACTTTCCAAAATAACCCCTGGGCCTCAACCCTACCCGGGTTAAGCCTGTGCATAAACCTGCACCCACCAGCTATCCATTTCTCCCAAGTACAAACTAATTTTTCAATTTTGTTTTTCAAGGACATTTGCAAAATTCTTCCAAGGCAAAACAATGTCATAGACTTTTGAACAATAGCTGGTCATTTGGCTAAATTTCCCAAATTAAATATTTTTTATCTAAGCAATATCTAAGCATTGGCTATACAAAGATGATGACTCAATGAACAACATTGGCTATACAAAGGAACTAGAATAACTGGGAAATTAAAACAAGAATTTAAATTAACTGAATAAAATTATGAATGCAATAATAATTTAAAAATAGTATTAAAGAAATTTAAAATATTGGGATCAATATGGTCAATGGTATAACTTGCCTTGCTTGATGTCCTGATAATCTAACTCTTCAAATGAATCGAGATCTCCGGAGTTCAAATAAATTCAAATAATATGCAAATAATGCAAATTCAAATAAATTCAAATAATATAAAAATAAATTCAAATGAACCTTCAAATTAACTCCAAATGAAATAATTTTAGTTTAGTTAGCTAGATCTTGAATTTATACAAATTTAGAAATTTGATTCACCTAAATCGCAGTTCGTATGAAGAAATACAAGCTCCTCGAAGTTTTTAATCTAAATAAAACCTAAATTCAGATTTTCCTTATTTTCCTGAATTATTTTTCTAAAGGAAATTAGAATTATTGCGCATGCTGACATCATCGTACGGAAATTAAATTTCGGCCGAATTATTTTTCTATAGGAAAAGCACATAGTCACTGACATGTGGGCCCCACAGTCAAAGACTGGGTCCACGGTTTGGCATAATTCCACCATGGACTCAGTGCACCCTACAGTACGGCTATGCGAGTGTATCAGTGCCAGCACAACGCAGGCAGCCACGTGGACGTCCACGTAGGCCCTAAGGTTGAGCTAGCGCTGAGGTGGCATCGATGTGGCTGAGTCACGTTGGCACCGAGCGGCGGCGCTCTCAGCCCGAGGGTTGCCAGAGATTGGCGGTGCTCCAACGGCCGGTGATGGTACCAAAAGAACGAGCAGAACATGGTGAACCTGAGGCCCGCAGTTTCGGTGGAAGGGCGCGAGGAAACGCTGGTGGCGAGGAGTTAGCGGCGGCGCGATTCGGTCGGCGACGGCGGAGGTGCTCTGGAGAAACTAGCGTGCGCACAGGGTCGGCGATGAGGCGGCTATGCCAAGGAGGTGGTCACTCGCGTCGATGTGGCTTGGACAACGCCGGAAAGAGGAAGAACTAAGCTTTGGGTGCCTACTAAGAAACTCAAAATTCTGGCGATTGGGAGGGAGGGGGTGGAGGGGGTTTGGGGCGCTGGGTTGAGTGGGGAAGTGCGCACCCGATGCTCCCTTTTATAGGTCGAGGGGAGGCCGGGAGGAGGAGATCGTGCATGCGAGGTTCTCGGCGGCGACGGCGAACTCCCGGTGTAATTGCGCAGGAAAGAGGGGGTAAATGCCAGAAACAGGCGAGGCAGCAATCGGGGAAGTTAATACGTGTGATTGCGCGAGAAAAGAGGGAGGGTGTGAGGACCCCGGTTTATTAAGCTTGCAATTCTTAGTCACCAATTGACCCTAGCATCACAAACAAAATAACCCGTGTCTTCGAGATATGTATACTTCCCAGAAATGCAGTATACACACCCCCTTTACAAAATTCATGCATCAATTGTTGGGAAACGCTGTAATGCTACGATAGCACAAATAAAAATTTTCTGCGCAACCAAGGAACCACCGCAAGTAATAGATCACAAGATTACCGCTAGACGCGCCGACTCGTAGCGGAAGTAGAGTCGTTGTAACGAGTTGATGCAGTCGTAGTCGTACTCACGACGCGTCTCCTCATTCGAGTAGTCGTACTCGATGCGCGTTTGCTTCTTTGAGTGGTCGTACCCACCACGCGACTCCTTCTCCGACTCCGGTGATCAACACAAGTCGTGAATCGTCCTAGTCCTGATACTTCGCAACAACACCTCCGAGGTATCCACACATACGGGGCAGGATCACCACTTACTGGAGTGCTAGCTCCGGCAGCGTGGTAAAGAAGGCGTGGCTATTAGGGTTTCAGGAGTTCTTCCAAAGATCATCCTCTTGTCATATCTCTATTTCTTTTTTGCACCCCATGCCACCGCCCCTCTTTATATAGGCATCCATGATGGGTCTCGTACCTGAGGCCCATTAGGAACTCGTGGCCTATACGAATTTGGATCACAATCCAAAACAGATCCATGCCCTTTAAGTGTGCGACCCCACAGGTTCATGTGTAATCGGTTATGACTCGGAAACTCTTTTCCGATCACTAGTCGTTAGCGGTACCTAGCAGCACATAACGATTCCCAAAGACACATAGAATAAATCGGACGAACCTTGATGTAATATGATCTATGATCAGGTCCTCGTCACTTACGACCAGTTTGTATCTCTATACGATCAGGTTGTAATTGGTTACGACCAGTTCGTAACTCCTTACGACCAGGTTCTTACCATTATGTGATTACGTTTGACCAGTCTACGACCAGCACGTATCTCCATACGACTCGTCCGTAACTTATCAAACTAAGCGACCTACTCATGCATTCTTCCTTTGCCTCACGGTGTCCGGTCGAACTCCAGGTGAGATGATGTGTCATCTATGGACTGTTCAATACTTTCTCGATCGAGTGTCGGATAACTTCATATGGTCGACACTTCGACCACTAGTGGCATGGCCATGCACTTTCTTTATCTGATCACCACGAGGGCCCCAGAGACATCTCTCCTGTTATGTTAGGAGGGGCAAATCCCATCTCGACCAGTCACATTTCTCCGCATATTTCATAGCATACCCGAAAGCTACCTTTATAACTACCTAGTTACGGAGTAGCATTTGGCAACCCCTAAGAGTGCTATTACACATGTAGGAAACCTTGCTGATCTCAGGTCTAAGGATTATACATCATCATTACTTGAGACCAACTAATGACACAAAGATTCATAACAATCTCAATAGTGTCTCAATGATGGGTCTATCCAACACCATGTTCTCTAACATGTGTTCACATTATTGATTCGATATCTCCATATCTATGACCGGTGAAACCAGGTCATCAATCAATACATGTGCTAGTCATAGAGTCACTGGTGTTCCGACCAGTGACCTCCGACCAGGGATACATTTAGAATGACACCATATAAGTTAAAGAGTTCCACCAACAAGTCACGTACTTATTGACCTATAACAAATGATTCATTCAAGGAACTTGATAACATATTATCAAAATCATGAACATAATGAAATATCATCATCTCTATGATTGCCTCTAGGGCATATTTTCAACATCAATTCCATTCAAGACATAGAACCAAATCAACACCTAACAATTCCTAAAGACATAAATAGTAGAGTTATTACAAAAGGGAGGCTGACCGGCCAAAAGACATACAATTAACTAATTAGACAGCGGAAGCGAAATGCCATAAGATGGCAATAAACAAAAGAGCCAATTAGTGTGCCTTTACCCACAAGGCAACCAACCGGACCACCAAGCTAGTCATCAAACCCGCAGCACATCTGCGACAAATAGTTAAGCAAAGCAAATGAGTACAAAAATTGTACTCCGCGAGACTTACGTGTAGAGTAAGAGACCTACATATTTAACTACATGCAAGCTTATTTAAGTGGAGCAGGCTCTAGATTCATTTTCAGCATAAAGCAAGTTTTCATTTGCAATAATGTAATAGATTGAAAGCAATTTTATAATCTGATTTTATTTGTTAAAAACAGCGATAAACAAGTAACAATAATAACAAGATATCCTGGAAGTAGCTAACCCAATAGCCACCACAGCAATAGCATGAATTCCTCATTCATACCACCCACATCAAGTTTTAATTATGAATTCCAAAATGTTGAATCTAACTCCTGCAAATCCAAACCCAAGCATGTCCATAACCTAGGACGAGACTATTCGAATAGTTTATACCCTGCAGGGGTGTACCAATGTACCCACACGTCAGACTGCCTTTTGCCACATGATTTAGCACACTTCCTTTGGTATGCCGGCACAGCTAAGTCCTACGAGACATTTCCAATGTTATGTATTAACTACGAGTCGCCCGTATGGATAGAAACACATACGTTGTGTCAGAGTCATTGTAAAGCCTCGGTCAACTACCATTCACGGGTAAAGCCTTGGACAACTATGATGCCCCTCGAGGTGGAGAACCTACCCGGAACTCCACCACCGCACACCCAACAACAACACACAGATCCTTTTTCATACAACACACTCAACCCACCTCCTGCGACCCGGAGCTAACACACGCCAAAGTACTAAGTCAAGAGAGGTCCCACATCTCTCTCATGTGGTTAGCACACAAATATGCTTGGTTTTGGTGAAACAAGATGTTCGGTCCTTGTTGACCTGGGCAAGACATTCACACACCCAATATCCCACCATCCAACCACTTGCCCAAGTCTAAATCATTTCATTTGCACTTTTAGTTTTCATAGAAATTTAGCACAAGTTGCTGAACAAAGAGAATAAAATGATTTGTGTGATCGAGGTTATCGACTAAGTCGGTAACCGCCCAATTCTACCGGTAGCTAAGCATTTCTAAGTATGACATCGAAAAGACAATAAAAGAGCATAATTAAATCACCGGCTCTAATTCACCAGTGATATTAATAACATATATTTGTGGCAGGGGATAACAATGTAAGGGCAATAAAGCAATAGGAATAGCTACCTCTAATCGGGAAAAATACTTTGACACAAAAGCATGCATACATATGATTTGTAAACAAAGTATTAGACTTGAAGGTAATAGGACATTTATGATCAAACTGCTTGCCTTGCTGAGGATTACTATCTTACTACAGAGGATCACTCTCGAATACAATAGGATCGTTGGAACCTACCGAAAGAAGTCGAAAGCACAATAAGAACAAATAATACCGAAAAGCCCAAAATTTAAATTCATGCAAAAATCATGACAAATTTACAAAAGGTAGATCATGATTTTAGGTGAATTTAGCAACAATAATCAATTGATTTGGATGTTCTATGCAACAGTTATGACAGTTTGAAAGTCGATTTTTAAAAAATCCAATTTAATTGCAAAAGAGAGACAACAATTAATACTTAAGAAATTCTCCGGAAATAATTTAATTAAGAACCTTACAATGTTTATCATAAGTAACAATCTTCTCAATACAAGTAACACAAGAATTTATTTACATCAGATCAGATTATGTTTTACAACTTTGAGTAATTTACAAAATACTAAAATAAAACTTGCATTGCATGTCGTAGATCATGATTTTAACCCATTTCCTCCCCAAAGAGCCATTTCCCTTCCCAATTCCCTCACCAACCCCATTTCCATCTCTTCTCGTAGCAAGAACCGAATGCAAAACTAGACAAGTCGGCACACACAAGCCCAACACCATTTGATGCACCACCAAGGGAATCAAGAGCAGGACAACCAAAGCCAAGGCCCGAGCAAATCATCGTGTCAAGCAAGCGGTTAAGATCACCATCATCAACTGATGAGATTGATGATGCAACCACCAAGGCAAGCAAGCCAAAGAAGCAAAGCACTGTGAGAAAGAGGAGGAAGGAAGCCAGAGCAAGAGGAGGAAAGAAGCATCGTGGAGCCAGAAGCACAGGAGGAGGGGAGCACCACAGAAGGGCGCACTGTAGGGGAGCACCAAAGACGGCCAAGATCGCCACCCTCTTCTTCCCAAACCCAAGTCCCAAGAAGAGGTAACCCCAGGTGAATTTAGCAACAATAATCAATTGATTTGGATGTTCTATTAAGCAAAGGAATAAAAATTGGAATTAAAGAATAGTGCAAATAAATTTTAGTGTTTTGTAATGGCTTTAGTTTTAGCTGTTTAAATTGATGTTAATTAGTAAGTATTATTAATACCATATCAATATTGCAATCGATCTAAGTTTTAGTCGTCCGCAATTAAATATCAAGAATCGACTCTTAGAAAATAAATTCAAGCGTAGTGTAAATAAATTAACTGAGTCTTTAGGGATGAATTGACCGCCATTAGTATTCACTCCGATTAAATACAACGACTGCTGTGTTATAAGTTATTCAAATAGATTAATTAAATCAAGCCTCGCGATCGCAGATAATAGATGTGCACACAATCACCATCATAGTCTCAATAAAGAAGAGAGCATATTAGATGATTGATTTTGACCGAGGATCACCGTGGATCTATACATAGAATGCCCGAGAGAGTGTTTGTGAGTACTAGGCGCCCTGTTAAGGAAAACAACATCACCTAAACTCTAGGTATTGTCACCATTATAATTCCACCGTAAATTGAATTAACTTTAACTACCCATAAGAAATTGAATTTTATTAAACTACAATCTATACCTAAGTGCATCTAGAATCATAACCTCATTAATATGTAATTATCATGCATTTTTGAGCATTTTGGATTTCTCGATTTTGTTGGTATTTATTTGCTTTTGTATTTTCTCTCTAGATTACGAATTGTGCGATTTTAAACAATAACGCATCCGAGAGTGAACAAGTGGACATTCCATAAGGCAAGCTTCCTCTCTCACACCATGTTGATCCTAACCTTTTGAACTGTAGATTTATAAAATACAGTTGATATCAAGTGCATGCAATTTTCTAAAACTATTTATGCTCGCTCCTAGTTAGCTATGACCGTAACTTATGGCTTACCTTGAATTGATCATACACTCAACCTAAGGTAGTTTGTGGTGATATAATACTTAATTTCAATTTTGCTTAGCCATGCAAATCATAGAACGGTAGTGTTTGGTGTGCTTATCTTGTCAAACCCGGGAACAACAAATACATTTTTATTTTTGTTGATTCTTTGTTCATTTATTTAAATCAAATGAATCTAAATCTTGTTGTTAAACTTAATTCAAATCTGACAAGTGGATGCAACAGTTATGATAGTTTGAAAGTCAGTTTTTAAAAAAATCCAATTTAATTGCTATCGGCTACTGTTCATCTTAATTAATTATTTTGGTGAAAAATTCAGATCAGTGGTGCACTTGAAATTTTTATGGTAGGAAAAGTACCTCATCATATGAACAATGGACTTTTATTCACCTCATTTGGAGGTAAAATGAAATTTCTATAATTTTTCAAAGTTATGAAAGTAGTACACAAGTTACATCCAAAATGAGATTTTTAGTAACAGTAACATGCTCACAAGAAATTTTATAATAACTACACTTAAGAGAGTATTCTAACAAAATTGAGTTTACTCTTTTTGGAGTTACAGAGAAATACTTATGCATTTTTGAAGTTGAAGCAATTTTTTTAGTGTAACAATAATACTAAACCTAAAGTAATTTTTCCAAAAGTGATTTCTGGAATAGTGAAAATGTTCAAATCATTTTTACAATAAGGTACATGCAAAAAGGAATCTACCAAAATTTGAATCATCAAATTTGGAGCTAAAATGAATTAGTTATGCATTTTTGAAGTTAATTGCATTTTTCAGTTAACAAGTAAATCATTTCGGGATTTTAATTGTATTGAAATACTTTTCTTACCGACCCTAACTCTAGCCAAAGCCTATGACAGGTGGGGTCTACTAAACAGTACCATTTTCCATTTTTACTTCTGATTTAATTTACCTCTGACATGTGGGACCCATACGTCATACGCATTTGCTCACGTAATAGTGTATGGACTCGGTCTACGGGAAAGTTTCACCACCACCGCACAAGATTACTCTGCTTAAGTGGAGTGGCCCACCGGTCAGCCGCTTCTAAACTTTCTAATTTCTGAGAGTGGGGCCCGCATGTCATAGGCTCATTAATTTCTTTAAGACATCATTAATAAAGTAATCAAAGATTAGTGTTTAATTGCAGGTCAGCGCCAAATGGCGTTGCAACAGTCGTGCCGGACGGCCCGACACGACTGAGCTCGCTCCGCCGGCGGATTGCCGGCGATCCCGACCTTGGCGGCGTGATCCAAGGGTACGGGCGCGTGCATAATAGCCGCACACGCACCACGGGTGGCGGCGACACACGAGGTGGCTTGCGGCGGCTCATCGGAGAGGGGCGGCGATGAGAATACGGCAACGACGAAAATGCAAAAGGAAGCTCCGCACCGTGCATCCAGCGGGTGCCTGAGCATCTAAGGGCTACTAGGAAGTTACCTGAACGCTGGAGAGAACGGGAGAAGCTCGGTGCTGACCCTGCGACGGTGATTGCGACGGGGGAGGCCGGAGCCAAGGAAGAAGAAGCGCGCGCAGCTCCTTGGTGGTGATAGCTCCAGGTTAACCAGGGAAAAAGCCTCCCTGTGGTGTATGGCTAGCCGTGCTGCTGACGGGGAGGGCCAGGGGGCACTGGACACGAATATGCCGAAGGTGGACCCGGCGGTAGCCGTTAGGGCGCGCTCTGGAGCAAGTGAGGGTATAGACGCGCCCTGGGAGCTACAAGCGAAAATATGAGCCAGCAATTAGCAAAATGGTCGCGGTGACGAATGGGGAAAGGATGGAGCAGTCACAGTGGTGCTTACCGGGACTGAAGTGGAAGCTTGGCTTACTTCTCTCCCACGGCTGAGGAGAGAAGTGAGAGGAGAGAACGGGGTAGGGTTAGTTTTGTGCGAGACCAAAGACGGAGGAAGTCACGGTGTGAGTGGGCGATTCTCGGGGATAGGCCACGGAGGGCAGTGGGGAAACGTCATGGATGAAACGGCACAGCATGCAGCGGCCACGTGGAGCTCAGCTCCTACACGTGCCTGACCGAGGTGGAAGAAGCACCTGCAGCGCGAGCCCGGGCTGTCAGCGACTCGGCGAAGCGGTAAGTGGCGGCTGATCGGCAGCGCCGAATCGCGATCGAACGATCGTCGCAAACCGGTGCCGCGAGAGGGTTGGGTGCAGCTGGGTGGTGCATCAGACTTGGGTTGGAGCAACAGTGCTTGGCTCGGGCCCGATGAATAGTGCTAGGTTTTAATTTCAGATTTGACTAAATTAATAACCAGCTTGACTGAGGCTTTAAATATAGAAATAAAATTCTAAAATAAAGCAGGGGTGTTCCTGGGATGGCCTAGTACCCATATAAACTTTTAAAACACACTGCTCATGATTTATTTCATGTAATTTAAATTCCAACTTAAAATAGGTCTTTGACTTGTGTTTGAATTTTCAAGGGGTTGAAAAAGGTTCCAAAAATTTGGAAAAATTATATTAATTTTGTGATAATTATCATGGTATTTGAATAAATTATTTCCAAAGGGTTAACATAAGTTTTTGCTATCGCTTTCTTTTGGAACTCATATTTTGAGTTATTTGTTTTCTTTATTTTCAACACTTTCAAGTCCAAAAATTTATGCAAAAACTCCTCAAAACCAATGCATGTTCAAAAGTTTAAATTTCTCCTCATTTTTATTACATTTGAAACACACACCATTGTTTGGGATGTTACAGAGAGAATCGCGGGATTGAGGAGCTTCGAGCGGGCGCTGATGGCGACGAAGCAGCACTGCCGCCCGGGGAAGGAGGAGAGGTGGGAGATGACACTGTAGTGTGGGCCCCACTTGTCGGTGACAACAAAGAAAAGGAAATGAGTGGGTGGTATTTGGTCCATTCGATGTAGATCGGACGGTCCACACTGATTTGGACGATAGGCTGTCCAAACATGCCATCAAGATCGGGCTGTTCAATTTAGATCGGACAGTCCATGGCTATTGTGCTCGGGGGGAGCGGATGACAAAGAAGTGCTCGCTGATTTGGGCAATCTCTCATCATGTGCCCGAAGCCTTTGCGGCGATGACATCGTATATCTCACGATCTCCCAGTGGAAACAGCCGAAGTATAACTCTTAGCTTGTAGAACCGAAGTTGATTTGCTTGCGTCGAAGGCTCATGGAGTTGGAGTGGTGCTTCCTAGACGCCCACGACCAGAGGGGGTGGGGGACGACTAGGAATGGCAGGCACAACAGGGGGTGGCGCCCAGCCTGAGGGCTGTGCCTGATTCTACCTACCTGCAAAAGAAACTCCAAAAGAGCCTCGGGAGCGAGATTGTCTTCCCTGCACTTCACGTTTATCTTTACAAGCAAGATGGATCAAACGGGTAATAGAATTATACTCCTTATAATCTAGCATGTCCTGAATGTCCCGGTTAAGCCCTACTAAAAATCTAGCCATTTTAGCATTTTCAGTTTCTTTTAAACCACAACGTAACAAACCAGTTTGCAATTCTTCATAGCAATCTTCGATGGTGTTACTAACTTGTCTTAAATGTTGTAATTTATTTAGCAAATCACGATAATAATATGAAGGCACAAATCTAGCTCTCATAGCTCTCTTCATAGCATCCCATATTGTAGGTATATTTTGTTCATTACGGCACAATTCATTCCACCAAATAGATGCAAAATCAGTAAACTCACTAGTAGCTGCCCTAACCATTTTATTTTTAGGAAATTCATGGCATGCAAAATTTTGATCTACGGCTAACTCCCATGTGAGGTAAGCATCAGGATCATATTTTCCAGCAAAAGTAGGCATAGTAAATTTAATTTTACCAAATGCATCATTATGGTTACGTACGTCACATTGATTTCTTACCATACTTTGACGATTGTGACGAAGCCGACGATGGTTGCGATCATTGTGAACATTGAATCCATCAGTTTCTGTATCAGTAGTGTAGTTATTCACAACTTCTTCTTCCACCTCATCTACCCAAGAGTGGGCAGTAGGTAGTGTGCGTCGAGCAGGAGGATCCTCCACTCTTCGCTCACCCTGGGCTATGGTTTCAGCAAGTGGCTAACGTTCGAGGAGTGCAACGCGTGTGTGGAGCGCCGTGAGGTTGTCGTTGATCTTATCCAAGGCATTGCGAACACTCTCACCCAGCGAGTGCTCAATGTGCCGCACGAGCTCTCTCATGCGAGGTGTGAGAGACCCCTCACCTGCATGCTCCAAAGAGTGGTCATTGTTGTTTCCGCCATGTGTAGATTAGTGTGATCCTGCCATTGTTAGTATAAAATAAAGAACAAATCATAGTGTATATGTCCCTATGAACTACTAGGTTCTGGAGTATCTCAAGTCACTCTCTCACGATGCCTTACCAAGTTCTTACAAGCTCTTACCAATGCAGCAAGGAGGTGGTACAACCGGTGACTTGTTCGTGATACACTCACTTGTGAATAGCCCAACGATTGTGAGGACACGGTACCTGCTGATTAGATGGAAGTGGAGCTCGGAAGGCTAGTATGTAGCAAAGGAGTAGCAATTGTTCAAATCAGTATGCAAAGTTAAAAAATAGTTCAAAGTACTAGTCACAAGTGTTGGTCCTAGTCTAAACCAAGCCTAGCTAGAGCAACTCATAAGAACGACTAGGAGCAACAACGGAAAGGCTAGCACAAGAACTATCAAAGCAAGAGAGCAATGGATGAACTATGCCAATCTAAACAAGAAAAGAAAAGTCAAGAAAGGAAGCAGCTCTGAATTTCTTTTTCTCATGTTTTTCTTCTTCTCTTCCCATTTTTTTCCTCTCTATTTTTTTTGCTCTCTTTTTTTCCAAATCTGCAACTGACTCAAATCTCTTCAAATTCCTCTTTCAGGCCTAGGGAGGTACATGGGTCACAAACTTTTTGTAGAAGACAGGGGTATAATGGTAATTAAAAGATACTCTCTCTCTCTAAACTCTGATTTTTTTGATCACATTGCCAAAGTCAGAGCGGCGGTAGGGTGGCTGGTGGTCGCGGCAACAAGATGGTCGAACAGTGGTAGAGCGAGTTGGTGATACGATAGCGATTAGCAATGTTGGTAGGTGTTGTGGTGGCCGATCAATTGCCGCGGTAGGCGTTTTGGTGGCTGCGGTAAAGATCAGTAGGCAACGACCCGCTAGGGGGTGATGGGTGCCATGGCAGCAAAGGCAGCAGCACGGTAGGGGCTGATGAGTGCTGTGGCAACGAAGGTAACAGCGGCAGGGGACGGTGGCAGGAGTGCGATAGCTAGGATTTGTCATGGTAATACTGAGGTGGCCGGAAGAAATTGTTGTGGGAAACTAGACGACTTGCAAGCGACTCCAAACTAGACCAATCTAGACAGAAACTAGTATAATGACTCGACGATACAAAATTCAACAACACAAACTAAAATAAACAAATTGCAATGGCTTAATGGGCTCGGTTTGGATGATAGATTAAATATTTTTTTGGGCAATTTTCTGTACTCTAGGTATGAAAAATGAATCTACTACTAGAAAACTGGAAACTCTCACTGATTAACTATAGCTCTGACATCACTTGATGAATCACGAAGGTCCTGATTTGACCCGATCTATCGATGAAAAGAGAAATTCGGTAGAAGTCGCTCAACTCTCACGGTCCTGGCTTCAAACTCCCAAGGCTCAGAACCACGCAATCGCTGAACTGCTCGACAAGTCGTTATCAACTATGCACAAATACCCAGATGACCTAATCACGAAGATCAATCCCTGCATACACCGAATAAACACGCAAGAACAAGGTGAAACGCAATATGATGTATTGCAAATATTGATGAAAGTACTGATAAGGTGGGATTCCGAATAAGGATCTTGACCGGGTGGTCTAGTCGACATACGCGGAAGATACAAGTTGCAACAAAGGTGAACTAAACATAAACGAAATCGGAGTTCTAGCAAATGGAGGCGACGGTTACTATATGGGGAGATGGCCAGGGGTGGTGGCTAGGGAAGTGAATGCACAACCTATGCTGGATTGTTGTGGTGATTGCGATGCTCTCAGAAGGAATTTGAAGGTGGGTCTAGATCTGTTGGAAAGAGGGCGAGATAAGTTTTTCATCAAGTACTCGTGGGCCTCCAACGGACTCCTATGCGAAAGTTATGCATGTTCGAAGTCGGTGTTGTCTCCGGAGGCCGAGTTGGATTGCACATGCTTCCCTTCATGATCAGCTCCTAAGTTTTTGATTAAAAGAACATCACATGCATTAGGTAGGAGCATATTCTTATTAGAAACAAAATGTATTCCTAGAAACGAAGTTACCTGATAGTTCAATTGACGTCCACAAGCTCTAGTGATTGGACCTTGCAATTGCATAGGTTCTGCTCTATTATAAGGAGTGTTGGGTGTATGTGTAACATCCCCAAGTTCTGTTACCAAAATAAAAATAAATAAAGTTATTATTTCATTAGATTTTCTGATTGTCAAAGATTTTTCTCGATTTTCTATAACCTAAAAAGAATTTTCAATGTCAAAAGGAAAAAAGAAAAATTAATTTATTGGTTTTAAAGTCAAAAAGAAAATTTATTGGATTTTATTGGATTTAAAGTGAAAAATAACATTTTAATTAATTTATAAAATTTTATGTTATTTAAAAAGGTTTCTCCTATTTTCTAGAAAATTAAATTAAAAATAAAAGCCAACTTTAAGTTGGAATTGTTTTTATTAAGTTCAAAATAGTTCTAGAAATTTTTGAGAATTTTTATAGACTTTTTGGACTCTATTTCCTTTGTTCTAAAATGTATTCAAATTTATAGCTTAAATTGTATTTCGAAAATTAAAAAAAAAATCAGGTTCCCATCCCGAACCTGCTCCTAGGCTCAACTCGCTTAACATGTGAACTCTATTGAGTGAGCTACCAACCGGCCATTTTCTCTTAATTGATTAGTATTGTCCTCCCTCTCTTTTATTCCCTACTTCCCTCCTTCCTTCTTCTTTCTCCAAACCGAAACGTCATCTTCCTTGCTGTTTCCTTGTCCAAAGAGGCCGACGCCTTTAAACACCATTTGAAGCTTTTGAAAACCCGTGATTTCCTCCCCAAATCTTTGCGCAATTAAGAGCATTAATACCCCACGTCAATGACTCCTCCAAAACCGGTCAAATTTCCACCAATCCATGCACTAATATCGCCGTACGCGCAGCTGTCCGCCAACGGTCTCGTACGTTGTTCTCCCTCCCCGGTTCCTCTCCGGCCCTATAAATAGCAGCACCAGGAGCCCCTCTCCATCCTCACCCATTCCCAGATTATCCCTTCCTCATTTGCCTTCTACCGTCCACAAGGCAAGTTTTTGTTTTGCCAGCCGAATGCCTTTTTTTCACTCTAGTGCCGCCTCCGGTGGAGCTCCGCCATCTTCGTCACCACCGCCGGCACCGCGACGTCGTGCTCTATGCGTGCACACCTTCGCGCCATCAAAATCTCACCGGAGCACCACCCCCGGGCCGCCACCACCGTGCACTGCTCGCCGCGGTGTCGCGTCACCACCATGAGGTAGAGTACCTCGCCGGGTTTCCATTTTGGTAGTTTGCCAGCCGCCTTCCCTTGTCCTTCACCGGTGCCATGGTATTTTTGTTGCTGTCTGTTCGGTTCACACGAGGAAGAAGAACAGTATTAGTCATGCACTACTGTAGCAAATTTATTCACTCCAAAAATTCTTTCTCCCTCATGTGACCACCGAATCCAATGATTCTTTTTCTTAAAATCATCTAAAATCATCCTTTATTTTTCAGTATTTATTTTGTAATTTTTAGTATTTATTTTTATAATTTATTCCATTTGCGCGTAGTTGCCACCACCGGTCGCCGCCGGCCGAACCGCCACTACCATCGGGTAGAGTACCTTGCCGGGGTTCCATTTTTGTTGTTCGCCGGTCACCTCTCCCTTCCTATCGCCGACACCGCCAATTCTTTCAATGTTACTACTATTCACGTGTTGGTATGCTGCTACAGTAGCATGCACACCCTGCTGCCGCCCCTGCCAGCCCGGCTGCTACGCACACCTTCCCCACTGCCAAGCTTTCTTTCTCCCCACAGCCGATAGCTTCCAATGCAGCACACCCATGCAACGTGCATGTCCACTTGCATGTACATGTGAATTCCAACTAGTGCATATACTTGTACGTGAAGAAGACAGCAAGTTTATCTCCCAAGCGTTCTCCCTCCTCGGTCATTCTTTTCCCGAGCCGACTGCATCACCGCGTGCCCCTCGATTTCCCCTTCCTATCCCTGGAATTCGCCGCTTTCTTTTCGCCGCAACAAAGAATTTTCCACCGGCAGTCGAATCACCTTCTGTTGTCGTTTCTGACGCCTTCTTTGATCCCCCGGCGATGACGTCACTGCTGTTAGCTTCGCCTCGCGATGCTCTACGTTGTGTTGCCTTCCTTTTCTTCGAAGCATCATCGGTTCGCTGATGCCACTATTCACCGTGCACTGTTTTGCATGCCACCGCCGCGCTGGACCTCCGCAGTGATGCGACCACCACCATTAGGTCCGTCTCGCTCCCGGGATTTCATTTGGCTAGTTCGCCGGCCGCTCCCTCCCTTTCCCTCGCTGGCTCAATCATTTTTTCCCTGAACTAGTACTATTCATGATTTCATTATTATATGTGACTTTCAACTTTCTAACTGTTCGTTCTCCTTCATACGAACCCCGATTCCATCGATTCAAATTCATATATTCATATAAAGTCGATGTCTTACTTCCAGCATTTATTTTACAATTTTTAGATTTTATTTTGATTTTATTTGAATGCTATTTGAATTTAGATTGTTTACACGTATAGATTTCGACGACTTCAACATCCGGATTTCAACGCCGTTTGAGAACAACATTTAACCAAGTAAGGCAAGTTATACCTTTGATCATATTTGATCCTATTATTTCAAATTATTTAAATTTTATTTTAAATTATTATTGCATGCTTATTTTTATTCAATGTAATTTAAATATCTGTTTTAAATTTATAGTTATGCCTAAATCCTTTGTGTGGCCAATGTTGATATTTGAATCAAATATATTGTCACCCTAGATAAAAACCTAGTTGATACGATAGTATGAATTGGGATCATTTGAAAATATTATGTAAAGACATGCTTATACCAAAAATATTTAGTTTAGGAAATTTTAGCCAAATGATTAACTATTGTTTAAAACCCTATGGCATTGGTTTGTCATGGAATATTTTGCAAATGACTTTGAAAAGCAAAAATAAAAAGTTGGTTTGTATTTGGGCAAAATGGATGCTTGGTGGCTGCAGGTTTATGCACAGGCTCAATCTAGGTAGGGATTGAGGCCCAGGGGTTATTTTGGAAGTTGCCCAAGTCAGTTAAGGACCGGTTTTCGAGCCGCATCTTGCTAAACCACATCGTACTTCCACATGTCTCGAATGGGAGAGACCTGGCTAAATAATTTATAACATTCCACCGTAATTGTGCCATGTTGATGTGTGGGTGTCAAGATGACCTACTTTTTATATATTCCCACATGGCGCAAGAGGGGGCTTGAATCCAGCGGGTGGTTAGCCCAATGGAAGCGAAACCTTAGCGAGGTGGGACTACGGTGGGATGGCACATTGTAAAGCTCTTGACACGTGCTCTAGACTGCTTATCTAAGGTAGTGAGCAGTGGTATCGATTGATACCAAACAAACTAGAGAATTCATGTCTTGTGGGTAAAGTTGTACAACCTCTGCAAAGTGTAAAACTATTCGAATAGTCGTGTCTACGGTCATGGACATGCTGAGCAAAGTCACTCAAAGTTAAACTTTGATTTTGTTTTAAAATAATTTTTGCAAATGATTTGAGCATGGTTAATCCTTGTGGTAAAATTGGGCAGTTAGCAACGTGATAGGAGCGTATCCATCACCATCTTTCATATGGAGGTTATCCTGCTATAAAACTTGAGAATTTATAAAATGAATTTTAGTTATAGAGTAACTACTTTGGAACTTAGTACAAATATTTAAAGAAAAAATTGATTTATGCAAATTCAACCAATAAGCCTCCTTTGATATATCCATGCATGCATTTACTCTGTTATTGGGTGTAACTTGCGAGCACAGTAGTTGTGCTCACCCTTACTTCATGCAAAGAAATTTCAGAGTAGAAGGACTTCGGATCTCGACGACTAGGCCACTACCCCAGTCGATTGCCTGTGGCAGATCAGCTGGACTCCACTACTTCTTCGTCTTCCGCTGTGTTTGTTTATTGTTGACTTGTAAGCCTCTTTTGTAATAAACTCTGTTGATTATTAATAAAGTTATGCGAATTATGGATGTTACCATATTTGTTTACTGTGTGAACTAGCTACTGATCATGGGACTAGTTCAGAAATGCACAAAGGATTCTAGGGTGTTACTCCCGGGTCCGACAGTATGCATAGAAGTGATATCCTTATCATCCACCCTGGACCCTATAAGAACCCTAGAACTAACGCATTTCCTTTCTTTCGACACCTAGAGCAATTCTCTCCATCCTTGTCCACTCTTATGGAGCTAAACACCCGAGGAGAGCAAGCCGCCATTGTCGGCCGAGGCGACACCTCTTCATAATCACCATTCCTGTGGAACTCTCTCCATTCTCTTCACGTCACATTATGTTCTAGGGTTCTGAGACTATTTCCCCTCATTTAATTTCAACTTTCATCCTCAGGGACTACCGGAATTTGGTTTCCCTCTTCTCCAGCCGTAAATTGTCGCCTTTGTCTCCATCTCCGGTAGGTCGCTCCATCCCTCGATTGCTTGCTCTGGAAACATCTCCAAGTCTCACTTGAGCTTCCCGTACCACTCATTTTTCTCCTTGTAGCCCGAACCAACCCCTCCATGTGGAAGCGCCACCGCCGCCTCGGGTCTCCGCTGTTGGCTTACCTCCGACCTCCTCTAGTCACTCTCGTGCTTTCGGTAAGGTCACTGAACCTCTCTGGTGCTCATGCATGCGCTAGATCGCGAGAGGCATTGCCGTATCGACACTGCCATTTTCACTGTAGCTTCTCCTCCGCTCTTCCTCGTCGCGTCGCCGCTACCCGCCGTCCCAGCCATCGTCGCCGGTGCCATCGAGTGCGCAATAGCGCGTAGGTCCCATTTTAGCTCTTAGCTCACGCCTCCATCACCTACCTTGCCGTTGATGCACCCAGAAAGCTCTCGACCAAAGCTGCTTTGTTGTTGGGAGAGCCGACCGGCACTGTAGCGTAGATTAATTAGGTTACTGTAGGTCATTTAGGACATCATTAATGCTAAGCATTGATTAGCTTTAGTTTTATTACTCTAATGATCCACTTACGTGTGGGCCCAAGCTTTTTAAGAACACAGTAAACCTCACCGAGATTCATGAACCAGTGGACCGCTCGTGGACCAAAGGTCCACGCATTGTGCTTTTAGACCGAGACAATGACATGTGGGTCCCGCCTATAAGGAATAGATTTTTCTTTAGGATTTTAATGAAAATAAAAAGAAAATTGTGGGCCCCTTTGGTCAGTCTCTACGGCTAGGTATGTCTCAGTATAAAAAGTATTTATTGCTTTTATAAATTCCGAAATGGATTATTTGTGTACTGAAAATTGGTTAAACTTCAAAATTGCATAAGGAATTCATTTTAACTCCAAATTGGATGATTCAAATTTTATTGGCTTCCTTTTTAAATGAACTTTTATCTAAAATTGGGTTGAACCATCCATCAGCTCCATTAAATATTTTTAGCAAAATTACTTTTGATTTAGTATTATTGTTGTACTAAAAATGCTTTTAAAATTCAAAAATGCATAAGTAATTCTGTGTAACTCCAAATAGAGTGAAATTAATTTTGTGGGATTTCGATGGTAGAATAATTTAATGTAGAATAGGTTTTGAGTATGTGACTATCTCTAAAAATCTTGGTTTTCAAATTAATTGCTCACTAATGTCATAAATTTGAAAATACGTAGAAAATTTATTTTAACTCCAAATGAAGTGAATCAAAATTTGTTGTTCTTAGAATGTCATGCTTTATCTACCATTAAATTTTCATGATCACCAACTCTCTGAAAAATTTCGCATGGACAATAACCCAAAGTTGATATAAGTGAATTTCTTTTTTGGCCAAATTGTTTAGGCTATAACTTTTGCATGCCAAATCCAAATCAAGTGACTTTTATTTATAAATTCATATAAAATCATTATATACCTTTTGTGTAAATTTCATGATTTTTGGATGATTTTAAATTTTTGAGTACATTAAGCGTTATCTGTTCTTATCAGTTCTTTTTTATTATTTTACCATTCAGTTGTATACAAGAGTGATCCTTTGTAGCAAGTTGAATATCTGCAACAAGGCAAGCAACCCTCTTTGATCATATTGCTCCTATTACTTCTGATAAAATTATCTTGATTGCAATTATTTGTATGCATGTATTATGTTGATGTTAATTTTCGTTGGGAGTAGTTAATCCAAAAAGATGCATGAGCTGTAGGTAAATATTTACCATTGCTACTGAGCCTATGTTAGATTATTTATAATGATTTGGAGTCCGCTGGATGAGCTCTGGTCATGTATATGTATAGTATGCAAGTCGGTTTGGTTAGTAATACTTAGAACGGTAGCATGGGGATCATCGCTTCGGCGATGGTCGTTATATCATCACTTTAAATACTTGCATCAGGTTACTCATGTATGTAATTGTATTTGGAAAAGCTAAAAATAAAAGCAAAAAGATTTAGACTTGGGCACATGGTTGATGTTGTGATTATCGGGTGTGTGGATAGTGCCTAAGTCAACAATGACTGAATTACTTGTGCCACCGTACCGAGCATTTTTGCGTGCAACCACATGAGGGGGATATGAGAGCTCTCTTGACTTAGTACATTAGCGTGTGTTAGCTCCGATTCGAAGGAGGTTGTGTGTGTTGTGTTAAAAATATGATGTGTGTGTTGGGTGTACAGGAGTGGGTTCCTGTCCAGGTTCTCCACACCGAGGAGCATCGATAGTTATCCTAGGCTTTACCCCAAGGAGTAGTTGACCGAAGCTCTACCGGTGACTCCGACACAACTTATGGGTTTCTATCCATACGAGCAACTCGTAGTTAATGCATTATTTTGGAAAACGTCTCATAGGACTTAGTTCTGCCGACATACCTAAGGAAGTGTGCCAAATAGTTTAGCAAAAGGAGCAGTCTGACATGTGGGTAAAGTTGTACACCCCTGTAGAGTATAACCTATTTGAATAGCCTTGTCTTAGGTTATGGACACGCTTGGATACGCCCTATGAGAATTAGACTACAATATTTTCATTAAAACTTAAAATCAGGTGGTACGAATAGGTAATTCTTGCTATATTGTGGTGGCTGTTGGGAAGTCACCTCTAGGATGTTAATTATGTTCTTAAATATTGTATCGCTGTTATTTAAAGATTTAAAAATAGATTTGCTAAACTACTTTACAATCTATTATTCTATTACAAAGAAAACTGTTTTATGCTGAAAACTACCTAGTGTAGTAGCCTTTCCATTGATACATGAATACATCTATATATTCTTTTGCTTGTAAGACTTACGAGTACAACTTTGTACTCAACCCGCTTGCTGCAATTTCAGAGGGGGTTGATCCCCAAGGATCAACTATTGTGAGACCGATTTCGTGCAGGACGACTAGCTCGGTGGGTTTCCGGTCGATTGCCTTCTGGGTAAGGGTAGCCGGTTAGCTTTAGTTTGTTGCCATCTTATAGCTTGTTATTTTCGCTGCATTTTGGTACTTTGTCAGTTTATTTGGCCAGTCGGCCCTATTTGTGTAATATGAACTTTGAATGACTTATGTGTTGTAAATTATGAAGACTCGGTATTATAATAACTTGTGTATGGAATTGATTCTTTAAATTTTATAAAGATGTATGTGTACCGCTCCTGGGATGTTTACGATACACCGAGAGCGGGATATTTGATTTGTAATACTAGGACCAATTGGATGATTAAGTATTACAAGTTAAATACCCTAGGTTCTCACAAAGCACAGCTAGAACAAACTATACTGCTAACCCGCGGCAAAGATCCTCACCAGGAAGTATCAAAAGTGCCTCAGT
Organism: Hsuehochloa calcarea; assembly: GCA_036346395.1. Lineage (NCBI taxonomy): Eukaryota > Viridiplantae > Streptophyta > Magnoliopsida > Poales > Poaceae > Hsuehochloa > Hsuehochloa calcarea. The sequence continues at coordinate 3,587,463 of CM070612.1, read as the reverse complement.
GACTGTCGGTAGTGGTGAGCAGCTCAGTACTTGAGCCTTAATAGGGTCAAACTCAGGGCGAAGAAGGCAGATGAAGTCATAAAGACGAGGGCGGTCACGATCTGCCTTCTGCATCTTATGACACTCTTGGCAAAATGAAAAAGATAGCCCATCCAGCTGGCGCTAGAGACTAACTAGAGCTCGGAAGAAGCCGTCGATGGAGGAGTCCTCCTCGCGGAGCATCTCCAACTCACGCTGAAGTGAAAAGTACTGAGCATCGCTGCTCTGCTGGTATCACTGGCGTAATCGTCGCTGGACGGCGCGGTGGTTAGATCGACGTTTTTATTTATTTATTATTTATTGATTTTTTTTGGAAAGCTGAAAGTTTGTGTTTCTATATACAGTTTCTAAAAGAAACCGTATCTATTGCGTATTCTCGACGAGTGACCAGGCGCGGGCGATAGCGACGGATGTGAGGACCCTGAATTATTTACATAGGATCACAGTCCTCCAAATCATATGTAAATAACTCTAGGTCTCCAAGTCCTGAAATCCTACTTAACCCATGGAGATACGTCAAACTTGGTAGTTCGAGACCATACTCACGTAAGTCAAGAAGCATTTCAAATCTTCGAATATGTGTCTTGTGTTAGCTCGTAAGGATCAAGGCTAACACGTACATATCTCAATCAACATTGATCACAGTCATACACAAGGTATACAAATATATTACACATGTCGTACAAGGCAAGGGCTTATGCCCATAATTTTACAACAGAGGCTGACCGACCAAATTTAAACATTAACGTAAGTACGCAGTGGAAAATAAAGCATTAAGAACAAAAACTCCAGAAGGGTGTGCCATTCCCAAAGGCAATTGAGTGGAGGCTAGAAATAGTGTTATTCATTAGCGTCGCCAAAGTCAGCACTAACGAACTGATATATGTTATAATCTTCCTCACCTGAACAAATAGACAATCCGTTAAAGTACAAAGTTGTACTTGCAAGACTTACACAAATAAAAATTTATACACGCTAGTTGTTGCTCAAAGAGAGGTTATAGTGGCTCTAGTTTTTGCATAAACGCAACAGTACTCAATCTACACCTTATAGTTTTATAAAGCAGTTTTGGCAATAGACTGTTTAACAAAAGAAGGTTAAATAACATAAAGGTAAACATATTTCAAACGATATCAAATTGGCAGCCCCACTTTGATAAACTAAACTCATGACACACCTGTCATGTCGATACCAAGTTGTCTCGTATCAAGTTTTAATTTAGAGTCTAACAATGATGTCAGTCAAGGCCCAAGTGATGTCCATAACCGTGGACACGGCTATTCGAATAGGTTATAACCCTGTAGGGGAGTACATCTTTACCCACACGACTTGATCAACCCGTAAGCCACCGGATAATAACACACTTCCTTTGGTGTGTTGGCCGGGGAAATCAAGACTCGGTGGTTTTCAGTAAGAAAATCATATTGAAGTGAACCACTCTTGCATGATAAAATCCTGCTTAGTGCTAGCTATACCGCCCACTAACTAACCGGGCATGCAAATTATGTCGGAGGGGGCCAATGTAAGAAGTTAGCATGTGGGTCGACCGCCCAACATCAAAATAAAAAATAGCGCACTTGCACATTATATCATAACATTGGGTTCCTAAGGAATATGGGATTTCACTGTCCCATGTCCCCACACCACCTGTGTTTCAAATCAATACAATTTTCCCCTTACTTAACCAAGCGGCACCCATACACCGCGTATGAAAGTACGAGTGATACTTGGAATGACAGCCCAAAGTTCAGTCCTTGATGATCCGGACAAATCTTTCTATAATACCCAATTCTTGTGCACGAAGGCACCCTCACTACTAGCTATGTAATACCCCGAAAATGAATCGGGTAACTAGAAATTCAGCTGGGAGAAGAGAGGGAAAAGAAAGGAGTAAAAATTCTAAAATTAAGGGGGTTTTCTGCATTATTTGGACAACCTGGGCCGCGGGCCGCGGCACAGGGGGCAGCCCACCTATGGCCGGCCAGGGGGGGTTCCCACCGCCCCCAAAACCCTAAACTCTTCCTCTCCCTCCCCCTTTTCCCCCTAGTAGCCGCCGCCCCCATCCCCTTGCTGCCAGCGCGCCTCCTCACCTTCCCCTGCGCCATCATCTCCTCCACAGCTCCTTCCCCTCCCGGCGAAGCCCATTCGGTGGTCCATTGGAAGGAGGCGAGGAGGCGACTTTTGAGGGCCGAACAAGGTGCGTATGCATCTGATTTGTCTGCCGTCGTTGCTCGTCGGTTTTGGGTAAGATGCGCACGTTTTCTGATATTACCATCTCTTAGAAAGTTGTAGCCCTCGATTTTATCTTTTTTTGACACCGAGATAACTTGATTTGGAGTCATATTTTAGGAGTTATGGCCGTTTTGCTACAACTGTACAAGAAAGCTAACGAGATTTGGCAGTCTGCATGTCTAGCCAATTTGTATTTTTTTAGGCCAAATCTGAAGGGTCACCCAACACGAAAGTTGTAGCCATTCCAGTAATATTTCAGGATTGATAAAGAACATATTTTTTAGAGGTGTGAATCAAAAGTTATTGAATTTTTACCGTCGCTATTGTCTGACTGTCATAGACTGAGGGAACAGCAAACTTCATGAGAACATTAGAGTAAATAGAAGGTCGAATCAGGAGTCTTTCCCAACTAGGTTATTGTAGCCTGTTTAATAATCTTTCCAAATTGATAAAGATCATTTCAATTGGATCTGTAGAGTGAAAGTTATGCAATGTTATTTACTGCTGTGCTGTATTCTGGACAGATGTCTGTCAGTTGTTTTCAACGGTTGTTTAGACCACTATTTTGGCCGCATCAAAGAATCCCACCAACTAGTGTTTCGTAGCCTGTTACGTTAAGAGTATTTGAGCACTAGTTTTAAGTCATTCCGAGTTAGAAATATTTAATTACGATTTTTCTCGTACTGCTATCCCGGGAAGCATTATGCTAGACTGCCGGGAAATTTGGGTAAAACCTCTCTTTGAGTCATAGGTCTTGAGGAGTTAGATTAAGGGGGGTAAACAGAGTCCATCAGTCATCGTATTTATTGCTACCACTATACTTGTGTAGGAGGCGGAGTTCCAGAGTAGAGACACCAATTTTGCTTCCTCGTGTGCCGTAGCGGGAAAGAAAGAAACAGGCAAGTGCACCTATATTGTGGTTGTTATGTGATTGTTCCATATGATGAATCATAGAACATATGCTTGTTCGATGTACTGATTTATGGTGATATATATTTGTTCATGATGGCTAGATTACTAAAATTCGATTACTGTCATTTTATTGTTCATCATGTGCATTCATGAATGCAAGTTGTGGACTTGCGACACCCACGGGAGTGGGTGGTGATTGTAAGACCCACCATTCCAAAGTGGGCATTATGGATCCCCGGTTGACTTGTTCTCAAACGGGCTTTGGATCCCCGCGTGTTGTAGAACGCGGGCATAAGTGAACACCGACGGGTGTTCACTCGCTATACCGGTATGAGAAAAAGAGAAGTGCATGTGCATTCATTCATTCATATGTTGATTTGATTCATGATGTTGATACACTGTTGGATAATGAATGATTTTGTTATGTTATGTATCATTGGCCTTGCTGAGTCTTGAAGTCACCCTTGCCGTGTTGTTTTTTTAGGTACATTTGTTGTGGACGGCATGCATGGGCGGGAGTAGGAATTATCACGGCTGCACACTGGCACTAATAAAGTGAATAAATCATTTAAGTGATAACTTGGACTTTGAATAGCTTTATGTGAGGCTTACTTCCTTACGTTCTATGTCGTGGACAACCTCTATTGGAGTTGGATAGCGTTTTATGGTCGTTTCTTTCATGAATATGTTTAGTACGCACGCTTGGATATTTGCTTATTATTGTTGTTAATTGCGCGAATGTCCAGATAGTTCGATTTACAAAGGAGACTCTGTCGAAATTTAGAAAGAAATGTCTTAGTTCCATTTGTAGACTTGTTACGGTGGTAGCATTCCAGGCTCAGGTTGGGCTGGGGTGTTACAAGCTACTTGTCTAGATCTAAATCCATTTTTAAATAATAAAATTCAGACTACACAATCAGATTCGAAAATCTAAAATGAAAACATAAATACAATTATTCAGTGTCTCCTCGGGATTGACGAGATAACCCTATCAACAGAACTACACGACTACCGACTTGCATGGCTAAGCATAAACACCAACGGAAAGTAATATCACACACAACTAACTTAGACATATTTGTAAAGGTGAATTCATAGTTAACCTGAAACAATTTGGGATATAACTAACTAAACTTCACAAAGTAATCATATTTGAAAATAGCATGCACGCAAGTAATATTTGCATTTCAAAATACTAAAGTAAGAAATACTGGGATCAACATGTATACAAGAATAAAGTAAAAAAAGTGATGCTTGCACCTTGCTGGAATGCCAATTGCTCACTCTCCGACGGATACTCGTTCACTTCGGTCGGCTCGGATTCTAAAGAAAACACATTACCGAATAAACAACAAGAAAAAGAAGAAAATTCAAAATACTCAAAATTAATGAAAATATCACAGTAAAAGAGATGATGATTTAATATGAATTTAGCTAAAAACATTTAATTTATTGGAGTTCATTTTGATTTTCTATATATTTTGCAAGGTTACAGTTATTAGTGTTCAAGTATTTTTAAAAATCACATTTTTATATATAGTAACATGTCCAAAACCTATTCCTAATTAAAGTACAGCAAAAATGTAAATTAACTAAATTGAGTTTTCTCAATTTGGAGTTATATTGAATTAGTTATGAATTTTTGAAGTTTATAACAATTTTTAGTGCAAAAATAATTTAATTCGGATTTTCTTAATGCGCGAAAAACTTTTTACACTCACGGCTGCCTAGCCACTGAGTATGACAGGTGGGTCCCCGCGGAAAGCGTTGACTGGGTCAGCTTTGACCCGCCTCATTCAAATGACGTCGAAGGCGTATTCCAATAAGACGTCTTCGAGTATTCCAAAACGTACTCTAGTGAAACTATTTAAGAAGTTACGCTTTCCAAACTTTGGAAACATATTTCACGTTTTGCACAAATACCTAACTAACCGTGAGGGCCCACATGTAATAGACTCCATGTTAAAATTAAAACTTAATCATGTTCATTACGGTGCGACCCACATGTCTTACGGTTATCAACGAACGTAATTAACCCTAATGACCATCATTACCTATTTCCACCGGCGGTTCACCGGAGCACGCGTGCGCGAGCGCGGCGGCGAGGACGACGATTCGGCGAAGGAGATGCGCTCCGGACTCGGGAGCGACACCACCAGGTGCGGGAGGATGGCGCAAACTTGTCCCAGGCGACGTGAAGCCCGATGGTCGCCAGTGTTGAGCTTGAGACGGCCGGAGGTGGAGACGAAGGAGTAGCACTCGAGGAGATGACGCTACGGCGGTCTAGGAGCTTCGGGAAAATGCACCTCGGAATCGCCGAAAGACCAGGAACGCGGCGCCCAAAGCCTTGTTGTCGATGGAGGTCGGACGCGGCCGGAATCAAAGGGATGGCGGTTTGCCTACAGTGGAGAAGATGAAGTCGTACTCCCTTGCTATTGCACCAACACACAATTAAGTTCACTAGAGTACTCAATGAGGGGTTGCGGTCCGGATGGACAAAACGACATTGAGAAAACTCATCGGAATGCGTAAAGTGCTACGGGATCATGGCGGCCGGAGCTGAGGACGAAGGTAGAACCCTAGGCGATCCCGTGGTCGAGGAAATCCTAGACTGGCCAAAACGGGCGCGGCATGGTGAGTGAAGTCCAGCGTCGGGCTTGCGGGTTCACGGGAGGTAGTATAGCGGCAGCGCTCCTCTCGTCAACTTCCACGGCCGAGACAAAGAAATGGGTAGAGAGGCCGAATGAATGTGGGTGGAAGGTAATGGGTAGGCCTAGAAGGATCACGGAAGCCAGGCGATGCTTCAGAGAGGGACATGAGGGCACAAGGTGGCGATTGATGACCTCGGTGGCGAGCATGCGTGGCGATAGCGCACGCGGCCGAAGCAGCGGGAGGAAGGCGACGAAACCGACAGGTGGACTCGTTTCGTCAGCGACGCAGCGGAGGCAGTGCGATCGGACACTGTGCGCGTGACGCGGTCGGGTGTAGCGAGCTGGCGCGGTGCAGTCAAGACAGTTGGCTCGGGTCGCTACACTGACAATGGACTCGGGTCCGGTCGGAGGTTTGACTGAATTTAAATTCAACCTCTCAACTTTGACTGGAGTTTAAACCTACCAAATAAATTCATAAAATTATGAAATTTTTCAAAGGAGTTCCTGGGATAAGGTAGAACCCACATAAATTTTCTAAAAATACTGTTCATGATTTAATTGCTTATTTAAAATTTATTACAGAAGCTATTTAAGGAGTGAGTTTGCATTTTTCCCAAGGTCAATTTAAATTCCAAAATTTTAACAAAATTCATATTTATTCATGTTAATTAGTCTAGTATTTGAATAAATTATTTCTTGGAGATTATTATGAATATTTGTTCGCATTTGTTTTAGGATTGAATTTTAACCCTAAAGTTTATTCTTTAATTAGAAAGTATTAAATTGCAAAAAATTATGATGATGCTCCAACAATGATATGAAGATGTTCATGAGCTGTATCAAAACCCATTAATAAATTTTTGGGCTGTGACAACGGAGGCGCGGTGACGGAAGGCTTGTGGCTGGCAGCGGCGGGCAGAGGCGGCAGGGTCGAGCGACGGGCCAACGTAGGGCGGCGGCCTCAGATGATGGAGCGACAGCGCAAGCCAGAGCAGCTGGTGGTGGCGCGAGCCGAATCAGTGCGCGGAGGCGGCGGCGTCGGGCTGCAGCCTCGGGCATCGTTACAGCTATGGCCTCCGGCGTCTTTTTGCGACGGTGGCGGCAGGCGATAGCAGCCTTGGTGCGGCGGCAGCCCTACGGGCCGCGGCGGCCTTGGCCTTTGAGCCATCCTTTTTCCCCCTTTTGTGGATATCGCCAACTCGTAGCATCATCTCCTTGTATTTCCCCCTTCTGTCTCTACACAGCACACAGGCTGGTTGGCCGGTTATAGTAACGTATTTTGGAGTCGTAACTTGGTGGTCGCTGCCCTGCTGCCTCCCCGTGGCCGCTAGGCGCTAGCTGCTGCTCCACGTGCAAACAAACAAGCAAGCAAATAGACGCCGACAAGAAGAGCGGCAAAGAGGGCCCACGTCGTTATAGGCAGGCCACTCCCGAAGGAAGAAGCGACGCCGCTGACCATTTCGCTCTGCGCAAGGATGCAGCAAGGAAAGGAGAGGAAGCCGGCCATGGCGTCGTCGTCGTCGCTGCTGCTTCTACTGGTGGTGGCGGCGGGGGCGGTGGAGGCGGGGGCGTACGTGGCGTACAACACGAGCGCGGGGACGGTGGCGGGGAAGCTGAACGTGCACCTGGTGCCGCACTCCCACGACGACGTCGGCTGGCTCAAGACCGTCGACCAGTACTACGTCGGCTCCAACAACTCCATCCAGGTATGTCTTGTCATGCGCTCGTCCATGCCGATGCCCGCTTGCTCTGCTCACTTTGGCGGCTGGCTTGAGGACTGCAGGGCGCGTGCGTGATGAACACGCTCGACTCCGTGGTGGACGCGCTGGCCAGGGACCCCGGGCGCAAGTTCGTCTTCGCGGAGCAGGTGACGTGCTCGCCTAAATTCCCCGCCCACTCTCTCTCTCTCTCTTGCTGTATCTGTTATCTGTTGCTGCGAATGCATTTTGTTGTGGGGAATCCGGCGATTAATGGAATTCCCGAGCGAAAATATATATTCGTCTTCTTTTACTTTGCCATGGCTTCGCAATCCTTGCTTGCCGCCGTGGTTTGTGCAATTATTGAATCAATTTCGTCCCAAAAGAAAGAAAAAAAAAGTTTTTTTTTTGCGTTGAAGGAACTGCTTTAGTGGGAGTTGGGACTTGGTAAATTCGTTTGGGATATAAGCACGGGTGGTTGGACTTTTGGGCAAACTTCTCGGGGAATTTCTCATAATACATACTGTTTATATGTATACTGTTTACCTAAGAAAATGATCCACTCCGGATGCTGCTATATATATTTCAAGGTAGTTGTTGGTTAGCCTTTCATATCAGTAAAATCCTAGTGGAAGAGAGAAAGGAAGTCATCTCTTTCTCAAACAACCATCTCTACATATGAACCAAGACAAAGCAATCATACGAGAGAAATGTGAAGAAGTGAGAATATTGTAAGTTTGACATGAATGTTAGAGATAACGTGTTAGAAACAGCTTATTGGACATGTTGTTTCTAAATCTGTCTTTCGATGAAGTGTGAATATTATAAGTCTGGTATGAATGTTAGAGATAACTTGTTAGAGACAGCTTATTAGACGTGTTGTCTCTAAATCTGTATTTCGATGACGTGAAGTTTGATACAAAAGAACACCTCAATGTATTTGATGGATACTCAAAGGTATACATAGTAGAACTACAAAACCCTAGAGCTAATGGGCATAGACCTCATAGGCCATATATACATATGGACCATATATATACATATACATAGCACCTCCCTTCAAACTCAACATGGGTCTGAAGAATCTGAAACATTAAGTTTGGAGAGATAGAATCGATATTGCTCTCGAGTTTGAGGCTTGATGAAGAAATCAGCGACTCGAATCTCAGAAAGCACATATTGAAGAACAATAGTTTTCTGTTGACGGTGAGAATGTGTGAAAGATGCATCTACACCAATATGCTTAGTGAGCTCGTGCTTCACTAGATCAGTAACAATCTGTATAGCACTGGTGTTGTCACACAGAAAAGATATGTGTAGCGAGCTTGCCTCCTCGCCTCGGCCACCCCGGGCTCGGCCATGCTGCTGCTCGTGCCGAATGCTGCTAGCACTGCATGTGTTCTGGACTGCTGCTGCCGAGCTAACTGCATCTGCTAGGAGCTGCCGCTGCACCAGGCGCCTACTGCTGCCGAGCCAAACTGCTGTATGCCGACTGGCTGCTGCCGCTGGGGCCTGCTCCACTGCTAGCTAGTTTGCTAGCTGCACCAGCCGAGCTACTACTTGCTAGCAGCGGCAGTGCATGCAGCCGAACTGCTACTAGCTTACTCAAGATGCTACAGTGCATGTTGTCTTCACTCCTCTTGTAGTCTGTTCAAACGACAATGCATGCAAAAACCATTTACATGGATGGGATGCTCATGAGGAGCTGAACACGATGGTGTAACATGCGTAGAGAGATTTTGTGTTTTTGGAGGTGATCGGAAGGGGAGAAGTGAAGGAACTTGAGCTCATGTGTGAGAAAAATGGAGTTGTGCTGCTTGGGGAAGAAATGGTGAAATGACAGTGTGGGGGTGGGGGCATGGCAGTGGGAGGAATAAAGAAAAGCAATGTGATGTTGGGATGTGACTTTGCCTGTTGGGAAGAGAAAATGGAAATGAGAGGGAGAGAGATCGGCTGCAGGAGATGATCAATTGGGAAATGGCAGTAGGGAGGTATGGCTGGGTTCGGCTGGGGAGGAAAATAGCAGTGTAGATGTAAGGATTTGACTGATATTTGACTAGCTGTTTAAAATAGCAAATTAATTCGAAATTTTTTGAGATTTTGAAGGTGAGTTACTTAGTTGTTCCAGAACCTATGAAAAATAACTCCAGGCACGGTTCACACGCGTTGTTGTTTGAAAGAAAAAAAAAGGTCAAAGAAATAGCAGTATAGTTTTTCTTCTCTTTCTTTTACGTCGTCCAAACGACCTTGCATGCATAAACCGATTATAGAAACGGAATGCTCTCGAGACAACGATCTTAACGCTATAACATGCGTCACATGATTTTTGGTTTTTGGTTGTGATTGTGAGGAGAGAAGTTGGAAAATATAAAACGGACACGCAGGTGTTTCATTTGCTAATTCTTTTTTTTGTGAATTCGCTCAAACTGCTATGCATGCGAAAACAAATTACAGAATTGGGTTGCTCGTGCGATGACGATCGCGGTGGTATGACATGCATGACTTGGTTCTGAATTTTTATCTGAGATTTGAAGGAGAGAAGCGACAGGAGTTAGCATTGTAGGAAAATAGAGCTGATAGGAAAAGAAAGAAACAAGGTCGTTTCGCCTACGGTCGGTCGAACCGGGAAGGAGAGTGATACTAATGCATATATCATGATTTTTTTATATGCATGTGAAAAACATGAAACAATATAATTTAATTAATGGTAGGCTCTCAAACAATTCGATTAAATATTAGTTATAATTATTATTGTTTTTTATGCAGCTTTTAAACAAATTTGTTTTGACTTGGAAATGCAACCTTTTAATTAATTCAACTTGATTTTAGAAGCACACTTTTTTTTACTTAAACACGGAAAAATTTTAAAACACTGTCAAATATTTATTAGATCGCCTAATTAAATATTAACATCCCGATTCTAAAAATCAGGATGTTACAGGAATAATCCATATAAACGGGAATAATCATCAATGAAGATAACATAAGATTTATACCCGCGTTTAGAGACAATAGGTGCAGGTCCCCATACATCGGAATGAACTAAGTCAAAAGGACGAGAAGACAAGGACTCACTAGAATGATAAGGAAGTTGTAGCTGCTTGCCCAGCTTACAACCCTGACAAAACATGGCCGTGTCAACAGTAACACGTCTGAGAACACCCTGACGAACTAATGAAGAAAGGCGGGAACCACACAAGTGACCTAAATGGTGATCCCACTGCGCAAATTCGCCAGAGGTAGTGGCAGCAGTGGCGGGGGAAGTAGACGTAGGAGTGACAGGAGCAACTGAAGTGAACGGAAGATGTAGGCGGTCAAGGATGTAGAGACCCTGACGATCCCTACCGCGACGGCCAGTTCCAAGTACCGTCCTTATCTGTCGATCGTGATTGAAACATGTGTGAGAGTCAAAACCAACCCTACAGCCGAGATCGGTGAGCTGACCCAACGAGAGAAGTTGCATGGTAAGCTGGGGAACATGGGAAACAGTTGGAACAGAAAAATCAGTGGACAAAAGAGTGCCTTGACAGCTAACAGACAGAGGAGTATCGTCAGCTCTCTGAACAGAGATGGGAAAAACAGCAGGTCCTACTGAAGTGAGAGATGTGGAATCTAGTCTCATGTGGAAAGAGGCACCAGAATCTAGAACCCAAGAGGTACCTGGAGGAGACGTCTGAGCTAGACCGGAAACTCTGCCGAGTTGTGAGAGAGCTGGGCGAAGTAGAGACAGAGCCGCCAACAGAGTCACCTCGAGAAGATCTGCCGACGCTACCGGTCTGTCCTCCAGTCGAGGAATGGCCTCCATGCCCTCCCTTGAAGCGTGGACCTCCACGTGCCTTGTTCTGCTTTTTTCGCGCCGCACAACGCTGATAGTCGTGCCCAAAGTTCTTGCAGTAATTGCACTGAACCCCAATTGGTGCAAAAACAGGAGCAGAAACAGACACCTGAGGAGGAACTGTAGTAGAAGCAGAAACCGCTGGTGTAGTCAAAGAAGAAGAGGTAGCTAACACAGCCGGAACAAGCTGTGCTGCTAACCCGCGGTGAAGCTCCTCAGCACGAAGCATCGAAAGAGCCTCAGTGACTATCGGTCATGGTGAACGGCTTAGCAGTTGAGCCCTGATAGGCTCAAACTCTGGGCGAAGACGGTATACGAAATCATAAAGACGAAGGCAATCACGATCTGCCTTTCGCACTTTATGACACGCCTGGCAGAGCGGAGAAGCCAACTCATCCAGCTGGCGCTAGAGACTAGCCAGGGCTTGGAAGAAATCATCAACGGAGGAATCCTCCCGGCGAAGCGTCTCCAACTCACGCTGAAGCAAAAAGAATTGAGCATCACTGCTTTGCTGGTATCGCTCACGGAAGTACTCCAAGATCTGACGAGTGGCATGCAGACCAACAATGTCTGGCTGGATGGAGTCGTTGACGCTGACCACCAGAATGGCTCGAACACGGGCCTCATCAGCACACCAGTGCTCAAAAGCATCTATGGCATACTGATAAGCCTCATCGGCAGTATCATAAGTAGCGGCGATGTCTGCCTCCTTCTTGGTGGCCTCATCATCTGTAGGAGATGTAGAAGTAGACTGTCTGGGAGGAGGCTGCACCGGCGACGGCGGACAAGGTCGGGTACCAGTAACATGTCCCAGAGGCGGAGACCATCTAGCGTGATCTTCATGAGTGAAGACCACAACCTGTAGTTTGTTCCATTAAGCTTTGTTCCCGAGAATGGAATCGCAGCGGATGGAATGGAAGCCATCGGTAGGCGGCGCTGGACAGCGCGGTAACCAAGGCAACAAAGTCTTACAGGCAGCGCTGACAGCGCGGGACGGCGCGACGGTGAGAGCGACGTACTCCTTTTTTTCTTTTCTCTTTTTTTACTTACCCGTCTGGTCCAGCCGAAACTGCCGGCCCGTTACAATCGACGCGCGCGGGGGGGGGGACTAGGGTTCCTCCTTGTCGCTACTCGCGGACGGGCGGCGGCGGCGTGCGATGAGGGCGGCGCGGCGCGCTGCGATGGCGGGGCGGCCGGCGGATGCACGGCGACAGTGACCGGAGGAGAGCCCGGCGGCGGCGGCTCGCGGGAGGCGCAGCGGCGAGGCCGTGGCTCGGCGAGGGCGGCGGCAAGGACGACGGGCTCGGGCGGCTTTCGGCGAGGACGGCGGTGCCAAGAAGGAGATCGGCTCGGCGGCAGCGACGAGCGGCAGCAACAACGAGCGACGAGATCGGAGGAGAGCCTGGCGGCGGTGGCTGCTCTGGTGAGCTCGGGCGGCAGCGACGACGGGTAGGCGGTGACATTCTCGGGCGGCAGCGACGACGGGCAGGCGGTGACGGGCTTAGGCGGTCACAAAGCCTGATGTGGCGACGACTGCCGAGGTTTGCAGCGGTCGAATGACAGCTGAAGGAGAGCTAGGTAACCCTAAGCTCTGATACCATGTTAGGAATAATGTGCATCTATTCAAGGGGGCCCAATGGGCAATATATAAGGAGTACAAAGGGAGGTTACAGATAAGGAAACCAAATAAGATCTAGAGTCCTACTCTAATAGGTGAGACATTCAGTGTTGAAACTTTAGTGGGCAGAACTGGGTTAAGAAGGAGCTTTGTAAAGGCTTTGTGATAATCACTTAGTCGTGCACCTTCGGAAGTGTGTCTACGGGCATTACAAGTTGTAGGACCGGAAAGGCGACTAGGGGGGGTGAATAGACGCTTTCAAAACTTTCTCGCCTAAATCAAAAACCAACACGAACTTTACTCCATTAGCTATGAAAGCTAAGAAGATCGAGAAGCACACAATGTAAGCCTTGTGTTGGATTTGATAAACCCTCAACCACACGACACAACCGGAGAAAAGAACTCACTTTGTTCCTTCATCGGGATCGGCGGTCCGACCGGCTACCACGGCGGTCGGACCGACGGTCAACCAATGGCCCGACCGTAACTAACTAGCGGTCGGACCGGTGGATTCGGCGGTTCGACCCGGCAAGCCAAGCGTTCGAATACACAGCGGTCGGACGACCGTTGGAAGTCCGTCGGCCGGTAGAGTCCAAGATCAAAAACTCCACCCAAATCCAAAACGAAATTTGATCCAACTTTTGTTTCAACCAATAAAACTTGACCAAATTTTGAGCACACCTCCCTAATGATATTAGAGACCTATTTCTAGCGACGATCCGTCAGATCCACTTCGCAGAATCGATCTCTCGAGATTTTACCAAAGAAGTGCACAAACCCTAGAAATATGAAAATCTTGATTCAAGACTTGCTTGTGGGGGGTTGATGATCTAGATGACTCTAGGAGTAATCCCACACATCAAAGCAAGATAAAGTAGGCCAAGAGACCAAGCATGAACCTTTGAATCAAGGAAGCACCAAAATCATCCAAAAGGGAGAAGAACACAAAAGGAGCAAACGATCTTTCAATTGAGCATCACAAGATTGTTCGATTACACAAGATGCTTACAAAGCCTCTCCAACAAGGAGGGTAAGAGCTCAACAAGGAGCACACTCCAAACCCTAGTTCTCCTCTCCTCTCCTCCAAACCCTAGAAAAGGAAGAAGGGGCTAAAATGAATGCTTAGCTTAGTTTTCCATCTCCCCCCTTCCTATTTATACTAGAGAGCTAGGGTTTCCTTTTGGGGTCACTTACACATGGGACCCACACACAAATAACTCTTGAAGCAATCGCCGCTTCACCACGTGTAGGTTGATCACGGTTCTCATCGCGCCGCCAAACCTCTCTTGTCCAATCCCATCGAACCTCCCGAGACTCGCACCGATATCCGCACCGCCGATCCAACCAAATTGCATCAACCACCCGCTCGATCCATCTTGCCCATTCTCGCACCATGCTTGTGTCACACGACCACCCAGATCCCGATCGCTCGACCTCGGCTCTCCAAGCGTAGTCCCGATCCACTCACCGCTGACGCCGTTGACTCGCAAGCCACCCGCACAAAGAATAGACAAACAAACCGTTTCCGGGAACAAGTTCTTCACAACTTGACCCACGTTAGTTTCGCAATGCAATATACGACAATAAAGCATTGAAGTTCATATAATAACACAATCAAAATCAACTCAATGCAACACTTGGCTAACCTTCAAGCCATTGTCGGTCTCGATCGCCCACAGACCGGTCCGACCGATTTCATGCCTGGCCGGACCGCTCCCACAACGGCGGCCGGACCGGTCCAAAGGACTTAGCCAAATTTTCAACTCAAAATACCGAAACCTTCTGGAATTTTCAAACGAATAGAACTTTTGACTGGGAGCTCCAAAAATGATGGGACCACATCCAGGAGACCCCCCTCACTTGCCTACACAACCTATTTTTGGCCCAGCTCCAAAAGCCAAAAAAACATTTTGGCGGTTGGACCGGCCACCATGGCCGGTCGAACTCCTCCACGCGGGCCCGACCACCGACACCACCGGCCGATCACCTGTGGTCCGACAAATTTTGGAGCAAACCCGAAAACGCGAGATTTTGCAAACCAACAACGCCATTGCCAATTGACTCATCATCCTGAGATCGTGCACATATCCTCACGATATCCACACAAGTTGATTTATTTCTTGTGGGTAAAGTTGTACCGTGTCTGCAGGGTTAAAACTATTTAAACAGCCATATCCACGTTCATAGACATGCTTGGGGATTTCAGATGAGAGGTAGAGGTTTTTATAAAATGTGTCAGTGTATGAATAAGTTCACTTGATGATTATGATGTTCATTTGGTGAATGGAGAATTCACTTATCGGTTTGGCTGGGAAGTGAATGGGAAGTTCACTGTTGTTTCAAAACAATTGTTTATTTTTTTTTATTTTTCAATTACGCATTTCAATCTATTTACCGTATTTATCGTCAATACTGCTTTATGCCAAAAAAAAAAACCATACAACTAATCCTTTCTTCAAGCCTGGCATGAATATTAATCGCGTACTATTTCCCTACGACTTGTTGAGTACTTTATGTGCTCACGTCTTCAAATTTCTTCAAGCAGCTCAAGAGTTCTACGAACAGGAGTTTTATGAAGACTTTGCGAATTAGGATGTGTTCTCTATTCGATTGCTTGTAGGCATGTTGATTAACATTTCCAAGTTTTACCATTCCGCTGCAAGAGTTTATTTGTTTCTTTAGCCCTGCGTGGCAAGTTAAGTAAACATTGACCATAAGGTCCAAATCAATGGCACACAAAGTTAAGTCCTTAGTGATTGCTCAAGTGAGACAACCACATCCCAAATCCATCCCCTTTACTGCACGATTATTCGCCTGAGTATGAAATCATTTTTGTTTAACCAGGCAAAATGACAATCCTTGCTATGGCACAACAAATTTTAATAATAGTGGCCAAACCACAATACATATATCACTGAGTCAAATTTTCATGATTATCAATGTGAATCAGAACCCATTGTACAACTAAAGCATGACTAGGCATATCTACGTCTCCCATGTTGGTATTAAACGATGTCCAGCTAAAATTATCCATTTCTAGGGTTTCAAAGGAAACATGACATTCACAATTTATCAAGGTGTCGTACTATCCAGTAGGTATTTAGCTATTCCCGAAAATAGTTTATATAAAATTAGAATTGCATGTTGATATAAAACAATTTTTTTTTTTGCAAAATGGGTACAAAATGATCAAAGGTTTACGACTTGCCTTCGTCGAAGTTTGAAGATGCTTTGGCAGATTTATCCTATAAGGTTTCGGAAACGCCAGATTCTATACGCGCAAATTGAGATAAATAAATATAATAAATCCAAATAAAATCCAAAAATTATCAAATCGGTACCGAAAGAGAGATTAAGAATTTAGATGAATTTAAGAACAAAAATCAATAAAATCGGAGTTCGTATGAAGGAGAACGAACGTCCGGAAGTTTATTGGACAAAGAAATTCCAGGAAATTGAGAGCGAGGGGAATATTCCTTTTCAGAATTAATGAATTAAAAGAAAAAGGCTAACTTGTGGACCCCATTTGTAAGTGGCTGAAAAGCAAATGAAGAAGGAAATCCAGAGCGAGATAGAGAGCTCTGCACGACACCGATCGGCAAAGGCGAGGACTCGGCGGTCGATTTAACGGGCAAAATGGAACCCCGGCTAGGTCCTCTACCCAATGGTGGCAGCAGCGACGCAACAGGAGACGGCGGCGGCGCAAGGCCAAGCAGCAGTGGCTGCAAATCGGCGGCATCCTGAGGAAGATAGCGTGAGCAAGGGGTGCGCATGGGGGTGGGGATGGTGCGTCAACAAGTGGAAAGCCGGGAGAGTGGCCGAGGAGGTGCACCCACGGCAGCCGACAGCACAAGAATGGCGACGACGGTGTCGGAGCTCCACGACGATAGAATAACCGAATTGAGGTGGGGGATGGGAAGAGGAGTACCATAAACACGATGTGACACGGTTGGTTTGGTCAGATGATCGCTGGAGAAGAAGATCAATGCGAAGACGTCTTGGTCGGACTTGGAGAAGATGATAGGTCGTGCGTTCCAAGGAAACGGTGGAGAGTTAGGTGTTGAGGCTTGGGTCGAATCGAAGAAGGGAGATGGGAACACGCGGTGGTGCTCGAATCGACGGGGAACGCCCTGGGAAAAATGGGACAGTTTCAGTTGTAAATGGATGGCGACGGGAAACGTAAAATTGACTGTGGTTGTAGGATGGAACGTGCAATTGATGGTATGACAATGTGGGTGAGGTTAGTTGGAGCATTATGCTTCAGACGAAATTGATTTTGATGCCACATGCGCGAAGAAACGCAAACGAGAGTGGCGGCATGCCATGGTGGCGTGGAGCTCGGGCGGCTCGGGTGGGTGCGCTGGTGCTGGCGCAGGGCGGCGGGGAAGGTGGCGACGGTGGTGGCTGGGGTCTGGGGGCGACGCAGAGGGCGGCGGCAGTGGCTGGTGGCGCGGCCAGGTTGGGTGGTGGTGCCTCGGCCATGGTGGAAGACAGAGAGCAAAAAGAACCAAGGAAGAAGAAGAAAGAAGGAAAAGAAAAGAAAGAAAGAAAGAAAAAGAAAAAAGGGATAAAGAAAGAAGAGGAAAGAGGAAAAAAGGAAAAAGAAAGAAGAAAATTCAATATTTATAACTGGTCTAGCCCAAAGTTCTAGGATAAGAAGAATTCAAATAGAGAATTTGCATTGAAAATTGTCCGCAAAAAGAAATGATTTTGGAATAAAGATTGAAATGAGAATTGTAATTTGAATTTTTATTTGGAGCTGAAATGATATTCGGGATTTTATTTGGAAATTGGATTTCAATTTCAGACTTGGCTTATGATAATAACAGAAACTCCAAAAGAAACCCAACACTTTAAAATAATTAACTTAAATTAAATTTTACAACAATGAAAAGAAATTTTTGAAAAGCAATAAAATAAATAGAATTCCAAGAAATAACAAAATAACTTGGAAAGCCAGAAATTTAAATAAACCAATTTAAATTTAATTAAAGTTCGATTTATTCATATTAAATTATTTTTTTCCGAAATATCAAATTAAGCTTTAACAAATGAAGAAAAATCAAATCGTTATTTTTTTTTGAAAATTTTGAAAAAGTCCCAAAAATTGGGATGTTACTGTTTCTCATGTCCCCCAGTTTGCCATGTAGCTTCTCTCGGTGGGTTAGCTCACCGATCTCGGCTGTGGGGTTGGTTTTGACTCTCACACCTGTTTTGTCCATGGCCGACAGACAGGGACGGTACTTGGGACTAGCCGGCGCCATAGGGATTGTCAGGGTCTCTACATCATTGACAGCCTCCATCTTCCATCCACCTATCACCTCTACGTCTACCTCCACCGCCACTACTGCAACCACCTCTGGAATTTTTGCGCAGTGGCATCATCGTCTAGGTCACTTGTGTGGGTCTCGCCTTTCTTCATTAGTTCGTCAGGGTGTCTTTGGACGTGTTACTGTTGACACGGCCATGTTTTGTCAGGATTGTAAGCTAGGCAAGCAGTTACAATTTCCTTATCATTCTAGTGAGTCCTTATCTTCTCGTTCTTTTGACTTATTTCATTTAGGTGTATGGGGACTTGCGCCTATTATCTCTAAAGGCGAGCACAAGTTTTATGTGATCTTCATTGATGATTATTCTTTTTTTACATGGCTTTTCCCTATGTCTAATGGTGGTCAGTTTCTTACGATCTATCGTAGCTTTGCAATGATGGTTCATACTAAATTTGATTCTTCCAACCGTACTTTTCGCTGTGATTCTGCTGGTGAGTATTGTTCTGATACTTTTAGACAGTTCTTTTTTAGCAGGGCACTCTTTACCAGTCTTCTTGTTCTGGTGCTCATACTTAGAATGGGGTTGCTGAGCACAAACATAGTCATTTGGTTGAGACTATCCGCACTCTTCTTGTCTCTCACGTTGCACCACCGTTCTTGGCTGAGGCTATTTTTACTGCTGCATATGTCATCAATATGTAGCCTTCCACAGCTCTTAAGGGTGTCCGTCTCAGAGAGCGCTCTACTCGAGCCCCCCAGTACACTCACCTTCGTGTTTTTGGTTGTACTTATTTTATTCTGTTGCAGCCTCGTGAGCGCACCAAACTATCGGCTCAGTCAATTGAGTGTGTGTTTCTTGGTTATAGTTCTGAGCATAAGGGTTATCGCTGCTATGATCCTTCTGCTCAACGGATCAGGATTTCACGAGACGTCTTTGCCGAATCTCGACCTTTCTTCTATCGAGATTCGGCTCCTTGTCGTGTATCCACCGTTGAGTCGATTTTATGGTTATTTCACCTATTTCTCCACTATCACAGTCTTCCCCTGTTCTATCTCTAGTGGTTCCTTATGTACCTCCGCCTTCGGTGTTTCCTCCTGCAGCACCGCCTCTTGTTCCTATAGCACCACCGTCTCGTTTCTCTGGTATTCACTACTTTAAGCGTCCTCGTGCTTCACCAGTCTCCTCTCTTGGTATCTTGCCGACACCCACATCTGATCCTCCTAATGATGCTCCCCGTTACAATCTTTGTGACTAGACAGCCCTTCGACCTTCTGATCATCTTGGATTTGCTCCGATAGCTCATGCTCTCTCTGTCATTGAGCCTACTTGCTATGATGAGGTTGCTCCTCATTCTGGGTGGCAGCTTTCTGTGGAAGCTGAGCTTGATGCTCTTCAACGTACAAAGACTTGGGATACTGTACCGACAGCTGTGCATGCTCGTCCTATCACGTGCAAGTGGGTGTACAAGATTAAGACCCAATCTGATCGTAGTATCGAGCTCCACAAGGCTCGTCTTGTGGCTCGCGGCTCTCAGTAGGAGTACGGTCCTGACTATGATGAGACTTTTGCCCCTTGTTGCCCATATGACCACTGTTCACACTCTTGTTGCGATTACTTATGTTCGCCGATAGTCTATCTCTCAGCTGGATGTTAAGAATGCCTTTCTTAATCGTGTTTTGCATGAGGAGGTCTACATGAAGCCACCACCTATGTATTATGTTCCCGATGGGCACTTCTGTTGTCTTCATCGTGCTATTTGTGGCCTCAAACAGGCTCCTCGTGCCTGGTTTGCGCATTTTAGCTTAGTGATTACTGCTGTCGGTTTCACTGTCAGGTCCCACTATCCTGCTCTTTTTGTCTGTCTCATCTCAGGGTAGAACACTGTTTCTATATGTTGATGATATGCTCATCACTAGTGATAATTCCTCATTCATCACGTATGTGAAGAAGCTTCTCAGTGAGCAGTTTTTGATGACTGATCTTAGTTCTCTTACGTACTTCCTTAGGATTTATGTCTCTTCCATGCCTGAGGGCTACTACATCTCCCAGTAGAAGTATGTCCAGGATCTTCTTGATCGGTCTGGTCTGACTGGCATTCGCACTGCTGAGACTCCCATGGAGCTATCCCTACAGCTTCGCACCACTGATGGTGATCTTCTTGAGGATCCTACTCGATATCGTCATCTTGTTGCAAGTTTGGTGTATCTTGTAAGCACTCATCCTGATATTGCTTATGTTCTTCATATGTCGAGTCAGTTCATGGGTCACCTTCTTTGTGTTCTTCGTTACATGCGTAGGACTATCTCTCGTCGTTTGTTTTTCCCTAGCTCCAGCTTACTACAGCTTAGGCGTACTCCGATGCGACCTGTGCTAGTGATCCTTCTGATCATCGTTCTCTTTCTGCTTACTGTGTTTTTCTTGGCTCCTCCCTGATTGCCTGGAAGACAAAGAAGCAGACTGCAGTTTCCCGTTCGAGTGTAGAGGCTGAGTTGACAGCTATGGCAATAGTGATAGCAGAGGTTGGTTGGTTAAGGTAGTTACTTGTAGATTTTAGAGTGCCTGTGATGGGACCTACGACTCTTTTGTCTGATAGATTAGATACTATCAATATTCCCTGTGACCCAGTGAAGCATGAGCTCAGCAATCACATTGGTGTGGATGCTTCATACAATCGCTCATAGGTGCATGCGGGACTACTTGCTTTACAGGTTGTGCCGTCAGAATTACAGATTGCTGACTTCTTCACGAAGCCACAGATTAGGGTATAACATTTGTATTTTCTCTCCAAACTTAGTGTATGATCTACCATGAGTTTGATGGTGGGGGCTGTTAGAATAGGATTTTTTTTTGTATTCCCTTGTATGCCTTTTGTATTTCTTTATATATGTATGGCATATTCCTTTGTAATATCCCATTGTACTCCCTATATGTATTACCCATGTTCCTCATGAATACATACACAATATTTATAACTGGTCTAGCCCAAAGTTCTAGGATAAGAAGATGACTTTTCTCTTTTTGTTACTATCTAGGATGCACGGACACGGACACGCGTGTCGGACACGACACGTATCAGACACGGGATTCGCCATTTTCTAAAAAATAGCGACACGGGGACACGGCTGTATATATATAATATGCATATGTATTATTGAACCAGCCGGTTCCATCTTGTATTGCTATTGAAATGATACTTGTACTTCGGTTGTGATGCACAATTTCACATACTGATAACAATAGCATATAAATGATACTATGCAGTATGCACAAGCAATCAAGCACTCACCGAAGCAAATCCAAATCGCGACGGCAGTGGGGCAACAAAGAGCAGGATTTACGCCGCGACTCGGTGTCGGGAAGCGGGCGCAGAGCGAGAGAGCAAAGAAGCAGCGCCGTGAGGAGCAGGAGTAGGAGCCAGGCGCAGCAGCAGGGCCGAATGGGGTTGGCGAGCAGCAGGCGTCGGCACTCGGCACAGGCATCGGCGTCGGCGTCGGCTGTGGAAGTATGGGATCCAGGCGGCGTCGCGTCAGGGAGGAGCAGGAGCAGCAGCAGGCGTCAGGCCGAATGGGGTCGGCGAGCAACAGCGCCGCACTCTGCGCAGCGCCAACATCGGCCGCGGAGTATGGGATCCAGCAAAGGCCGAGGGTCGGCGCAAGCGTCAGCGCCGGCGCAGCGTAGGTGCAAAGGCCGGTGCAGAGCAGGAGCCAGCGGCGCTGGGTGGTCATGGAGTATGGGATCCAGGAGGCGCTGGGTCGACGAGCGCGCGCCGCTGGCCGGTCAGGGCAGAGCCCATAGTATTCATGCCAAAGCTTAAACAAGGATGGCTTTATGGTTAATTTGCGTAAAGCAAGTTTAACAAGAAATACAATAATTAGATGGCAAAGCGTGATTTTAAAAGAATAATACATAGATAACCAAGTTCTTTTGAATCAAAACAGTGAACATCCTGCTCACTCCCCAACCATTCCAACCAAACGCTTCCATCGAACCAAACCACATTTTGAAAATACTACCCTTGCGCAAATCACTGTGCATGTCCGTGAATCGGGACACGGTTATTCAATAGATTTTGAACACTCGCAGAGGTTGTACACCTTTACCCACAAGAGATAAATCACTTGTAATGTCCGGTCGACACCACTTCCGAGGGTGTGCGACTAAGTGACTATCACAAGGCCTTTACAAAGTTCCATTTTGCCTCGGTTCTCGCCGCTTAAGGTTTCGCCATCACATTCTCTTTGGCGCCAATAATCAACCCAACAATAACCGACTCAAAACTTTCCTAATTAATTGGCCAGTCCCGTCCCATACCGGACTTATGGTTGCACGAGGTGACCTGATCAATGACTTGCAAAGTTAAGTCCTTAGTTGGTCGCTCGCATAAGTCTACCACAACCCAATGTGCATCACACACCCACTCTAGCCCTACCTCAAGCCCGAGCATAAATCATTTTTGTTCAATCCCACCAAATGGCAACTCCTCATGGCACAACATCTTTTAATAAAAGTGGCCTCACACCACTGCTCCATAGTTCCATTAGTCAAATTTCCAATAATCATTGAACATGTGATCGAAAGTCTCAATGTAACTAGAGCATGTCTAAGCAATAATACGCTCCCAAGTTGGTAATACAATTATGTCCAACTAGTATTAACCATCCTAAGGTGTCCAAGGATATATGTCATTCAAGGAGACATTTCATTTTCAATTTATCAAGGAGGCATAATGGCAATTTGGTAATTATCTACTCCCAAAACCATTTTTAATAAAACTAGCCATGCATGATAATTTAATACAATATACATTTGTAAAATGGGTTCAACATGGTCAAAGGCCTACGACTTGCCTTCGCTGGCGAGGAGTCGAGTTCGGTTCTTCTGTCGAAGAAATCTTCCAAACGCCTAATCTACACGCGTGCGAGAATAGCAACAAATAAATAAAACAGCACCAAATGAACTCCAAAAATTACAAAACCAGTACCAAATGAAAGAGGATGAATTTATATGAATTTAGAAATTTGGATCACCCAAATCGGAGTTCGGATGTGAAAGTTATAGCCAAAAGAAGTTTTAAATCACATAAAATGATGAAATTAGGTTTTTCGATTTTCGGATTTAGCGGTGGAGCCACGCGGTGGCTACGGGGGTTCGCCCACGGGAGACGAGAGAGAGAGAGAGAGACGGGCGAAGGGATGGCGGGCCGAGTCGGGAAGACGGGGAAGGCCAAGGCGAAGAAGGCGGCGCGACGTGACGGCGTCGGAAGTGGCGAGGAGGCGGGAAGACAGCGACGCACTGACGACGATGGGAGAGTCCGATTCCGATCGACGGTGCGGGAGCGAGGGAGGCGCGCAGAACGAGCCGTCCGATTCGACGGACGCGGAAGTCCAAGAAGCGCGGCGACGGAAGATGCGGGCGCCGTCCGATTTCGACGGACGGTGGGAAGCGGAAGAGGCGCGATGCTGGCGAGGGCGCCTGATCGCGATCCAACGGCGGAGAAGAAAGGAGAGCGCGCGAGGAGAGACGAGGGCGCCAGTCCGATTCCGACGGACGGGTGGAAGATGGAGGGCGCGGCTAACGAGACAAGCGATCTCGATCCAACTGCCGAGAGCGAGGGAGACGGCGCGGACATGAGCGGGTCAGGGAGGCCGGAGGCGGGAACAGGAGATGGGCCGAGAGATTCGCCCAAACCGTAAAAGGGATTTTTAAATAGTTTTAATTTAGAAATTCAAATAAATCAAAAGGCAATTTAGAAAATAGCAAATAGACTCCAAAAATTTTAGAAAAACTCACATGTAAATTACTTGAATTATTCTAGACTTAATAAAAATACTTTTAACTTTAAATTTTCTTTTCTTTGCAAATAAATTAATTTTTAATTGGATAAAAGGAAAATCAATTTCTAAAATCCAATAAATCCAAGAAAATTTAAAATAATAATTCTTGATTTTAAATTCCAAAATTCAATTAAACCAACTTTAATTTAAAGCAAGGCGGTCTTTGGGGTTCTGCGGATTTTCTTCCATAAAGGGAGACATCCGAGGCTTGACTCGTAATCGTTGTTATAAGAAAACTCGTGATAAGGTAGCATTTGATCCCAATCGGTCTGACGGTTAAGGCACAAGCCCTTAACATATCTTCTAGGATTTGATTTACTTCTTTCTCTCATCCATCCGCTCTGGGATGATAAGTCAGATCAAATTTAGATTAGTACCCAAAACATCAGGCAACTTCGCCAAAATCTTGAGGTGAATCGATCCTCGATCCGACACGCATCTTCTTCGCAGACTCCATGCCGGCACACTATCTTTGCCTATGTACAATTCTCGCCACCTATCACCGCAGTAAGTAGTCTTGATCGGGAGAAAGTGAGCAACTTTGGTTAGACGATCCACAATTACCTGTGATAGAATCATATCTCGACCTTGTCCTTGGCAAACCAAAGGATAAAATCCATGCCAATTTCTTCCCATTTCCATTCGGCACTTTCAAGGGTTGCAGGAGTCCAAAGAGTCTTTGATGCCTCTTTTACTCACCGCTGCAGACATCACACCGAGCTACATACTCTAATCTCACGCTCATGCTAGGCCACCAATACATTTCTTTTAAGGTCTTGGTACATCTTTGTGCTTCCAGGTGAATGGAGTACAAAGTTTCATGGGCTTCCTTGAGTATCACCGCTAAGCTCTTTTCCGATCCGGAACACGATTCGCTTGTCAAACCAAATGGTGCCTTGCTCATCTTCTCCAAAATCTCGTGGCTTTACCCTTCTTCATGTTGCTCTTAATTTCCTTAATATTGGCATCTTCAACTTGAGCTTCCTTGATCCGATTCGCAAAGTGTGGGTTGAACTTCCAGGCACTAGATAACCTTCTTCAACCAACTCTAACTTGAGCTTCGAATTCTTCATGAAGGGTCGGCTGATTTTCCTTGATCGACAGTGGTATTGCAAGAGACTTTCTCGCTTCAAGGCATCTCGCCACAACATTAGCTTTGCTCGATGGTAATGGATTCCAATATCATAATCCTTTATTAACTCTAACCACCTTCTTTGCCTCATATTAAGATCACCGAGTGAAAATGTACTTCAAGCTCTTATGGTCCGTAGATTTCACATGATTACCAATAAGGTAATGATTCCATATCTTTAAAGCATGCACTACCACAGCTAACTCCAAGTCATGAGCGGGTAATTCACTTCATGAGGCCTCAATTGACGGAAGCATAGGCTACTACCTTCCTTTCTTGCATCAGACACAACCAAGTCCTTGCCGGATGCATCACGTAAAATCTCAAAATCCTTCCTGACATCCGCAAAATCAACACCGAGCCGTTGTCAACCGCTTCTTCAACTCTTGAAAACTTTGCTCACAATCTGTCCAAGCAAATTTCTTTTCTTTCTTCAACAAATTGAAGAGGGGTCTTGCTATCTTGGAGAATCCTTCTATGAATCGACGATAGTATCCCCGCCATTCCAAGAAAACTTCGACCGAGGCAATCGACTTGGGTGACTCCTAATTACACATCCTTAACCTTGCTAGGTTAATAGATACTTCTTCCGCAGACATGACATGTCCCAAGAAAGTAACTTCTTTCATCCAAAACTCACACTTGCTGAATTTAGCATAGAGTTGATGATCTCTAAGCTTATTCAGACCAAACTGAGGTGCTCTTCATGCTCTTCTTCACTCTTGAATACACCAAAATATCGCCAATGAAGACAATGACGAACTTATCCAAATATTTCCATGAATACTTTATTCATCAAGTTCATAAAGTAAGTGGGCATTGGTCAATCCAAATGACATGACCGTGAACTCATACACCCATACCGGTTGAGAAAGTCGCCTTGGGGATATCTTCTCGATTAATCTTCAACTCGTGGTAACCTCGACCTCAAGTCTATTTTGGAGAACACACCGCTCCTTTCAACTGATCAAACAAATCATCGATCTCGGCAGAGGGTACTTGTTCTTGATGGTGACCTCATTGAGGGCTCTGTGAATCCACACACATCCGCTGGGTACCATCCTTCTTGCAACAAAGATCACCGGGCTCCTAAGGTGAAGAACTTGGCTGACAAAACCTTTCTTGCATTTCTTCAATTTGCTTCTTCAATCAACCAAAATCATTGACAGCAATCAGTAGGGTCTCTTGAAAATAGGTGCGCCTCGAACAAGATTGATGACAAACTCCAAGTCTCTTGCCTCAAGCATCCGTGTAGGTCATCGTGAAAGACATCGGGAACTCTCGACCACACCGCACTTCTTCCAAAGATACAACACTGCATCACAGCACTAAAGATCCAAATTTAGCTTCTCTGGGAGGCTTCAAACTTTACCTTGGTTCCATCCGGATCGACCAAAGTGATGCTTCTACCACCACAATCCAAGAGGGCTTGGTGATTGGCAAGCCAATCCATTCCCAAAATCACATCAAGAGACTTGGTGTCTATGATGATGAGATTAGCAAGGAATTCTACCCTTCTATGGTCACTTTAACCTTAGGGCAACCTTGGTTCGCACTCAATTCCAACCGGAGATTGAACCAACAAAACACTTTTAAGAGGCAAAACTTCCAACCGGTGCCTTTCAAAGAAAACTCCGAGAAACAAACGAACGCGAAGCTCCGTAATCAAACAAAAAGCTGGGCGGTGTGCCGAATTGACAAGGAACTTACCCAAAGACGACGTCTCGGGTCAGTTCGCTTCCTCCACGCTGGTGTGGTTCACACGACTTCTTCCAAAAGGCCGAGGAGACTTGACTCGTGCAGATGGAGTCCGAGGGGCTCCACGCGGCGACTTCGAGCGGGGTCCCGGTCGGGTGGCTCCTATGTTGAAACGATCAAGAGAAGGGCCTTTGCCTCTGCAAGCAATCACGCGAAGCGCCCCACTGATGGCACTTAAAGCGTGTGATCCCACCGCAGGTTGACATTCCTTGGTTGCCGTTGCCGGAGCCGCTAGTCGCGCGGGTCGGAACCCGGGGGCGGTGTCGCATGTAGGCTCAATGTGACAGTGGAGCAACACGCGTGTGAGGCGCATATCATTCTGACTCTCTCGGGAGTGAGACCGATGGGCACCGGTCCGCATCATCTTTCTCTTGCGATTCTTCCATCTCACTGGATTCTTCGATGAGCATGGCCTTGTTCACCGTGTGCCGGAAATCAGATAATCATTCCTAATGACTTGCACCTTCAAATGGGTTGAGTCCTCTGAAGCGCTCGGCGCATCATCCGTGGCAACGCCCTCCGGGCATAACGGATAGCCGAGTGAATCTGCTAAGGTATTCACCACCGACATGTTGCCAAGCCGCACTCACGGAACTCATTCTTCTTCATTTCCACCTTTCCATCGTGGATATGGAGTGGCGGAAAGCCTCAAAACTCGCCCAAGTGATACTCGGTTTCCATGGGCGGCACAATAGTTCTCCCACCATTCCGCACGTACTTCAAGCCGGTGAGTGGCATATTAACCTTCTCGCGATCATCACAACGGGTGATAGCGAGCTTTTTCCATGGAACGCGAACTACCATTCAGGCCCAATGGCCCGAGGAGCTAGAGAAAGTGGGCGGATGGGTCCTCAAAACTCGCCAACTCCGACCGAGGAAAATCGGGTGGAGCAGCGTGCGTGGCAAACCGCTTGATCGCTCGATTCATCGCGAGCGTGGCAAAGAATGGCCGTTCTCGCGATTCATCATCCGAGCCATATTCAGATCAAAGAGCTCATCACCGCGCCTGGCCGCCATGAATCATCAAACCCGACCGTGACCGGGCGGCTCGGGAAGACGGGCATCGGGCGCTTGAGTCTCATCCTCGCTTATGGAGTTGCGGTCCGAACCATTCGCGACAAAGCTTCACCGGTTTAATAGACGAAGAAGAAAGCAATTTAGATGCGAGGGAAAGCACTGAGATGAGCCAAACAAGGGAGATAGATGGATCAACCTAATGCGACAAAGTTGGTTTTACCTAACGAACGGATAGCCTAAAGCTACTCAAGAAGCAAACCAAAAGGGACACTTAAGCACAAAAGCACTATTACGCACTAAACGAATCTAAAACTAGGGAGGCAGCTACCAATCTAATCTTTACTGAGGGTCAACTGGAACAGACATGAACTTGAGCTTCCAAGACTTCCATTGCTTGATCTTGAAGGGCTCGATCCTAGGGATAATCCAGATGAGGGAGTCAAATTAAATTTGAAAACCAAGTTCCAAAAGATAAGATGAAAGAACTCAAGAATGATATAAGAGGGTAAGATGATAAGAAAAGAATAGAATAAGATAAGAAAGAATGTAATAAGATGAGAGAAGAATATCTAGTCAAATTGCTTGGTTTGATTTAGAAAATATATTTTGAATCTTTGACTAAGACGACTAATCTAACTAAAGGTTACGCCCCACAATGATATGGCTCGATACTATCTCTTGTTTCGGACCTGTGTCACACAACCCCGAGACTTCAGGCATACCAAGCTAGTCCCATGATCGAGCTAGCTTGCATAGCATAAACAATGATGCATTCATAACCATTCAACAACGAACTAATGAAGCGCATAAAGTAATATTAATTAAAACAAAGAAAGACCTTATGGTCAAGGTTCTACAAAAGTCGCCACAGTGGCTTAGCAACAACAGAGTATCCGCAATGAAATCTCAAAATACGTGGAGCCAATCGACATGCCCATGTGCAATCGAGTGGAGGACGGACCTAGTTCGCAAAGTCTTCAAAGTAGCCTTCTTCATAGTACTCAACATTTCTCGGTTCTTCCACGGACCGACCAACAAGATAAAGCCGTGAGTACATAAAGTACTCAAGAAGTCGAGAGAAATGTATGCACATAGTATTCATGCCAGCTTAAACAAGGATGGCTTTATGGTTAATTTGCGTAAAGCAAGTTTAACAAGAATACAATAATTAGATGGCAAAGGTGATTTTAAAAGAATAATACATAGATAACCAAGTTCTTTGAATCAAACAGTGAACATCCCGCTCACTTCCCAACCATTCCAACCAAACGCTTCCATCGAACCAAACCACATTTTGAAAATACTACCTCTTGCGCGAAAACTGTGCCTGTCCGGAATCGGGAGCCATTCAATAGGGTTGCTGCGGGAGACGGGAGTGAGAGATGGAGATGGGGGAGAGCCGGAGATGTAGGTTAGACGGGAGTCGGGCCGAATGGATGGGCTGAAACAAATGGGCGATACTTGTCGGATACGTGGCCAAACGTGTCCGATACGTGTCCGAATTTGTTTCTATTTATTTTTGTGACGCAAATTTCCGACACGCCTGGAATACGTGTCCGAGCCGTGTTGGAGCCGTGTCCGTGTCCGACACAGTGTCCGACACGGACACACTGACTTCGTGTCGGTGCACCGTAGGTTACTATCAAGTAATGCTGACTTTTGTCATTTGCAATCAGGCTTTTTTCCAAAGGTGGTGGGCAGAGAAAAGTCCAAAAATCCAGGCCATAGTCCACAAGCTAGTTGATTCTGGTCAGCTAGAGTTCATGTATGGAATGTGATTTCATTATTCCCTTGGATCTTATCTTTATAATTTTGACAACTTTTGGGGTTTCTTTTTCCAGAAATGGTGGGTGGTGCATGCATGATGAAGCTGCTGTCCATTATATTGACATGATTGATCAGACCACACTTGGTCACCGGATGATCAAGAAACAGTTCAACAAGACTCCAAGGGCTGGCTGGCAAATTGATCCTTTTGGTCATTCGGCAGTTCAAGCTTATTTGCTTGGAGCAGAGGTAATATTAACATCACATTTGCGGATGATGTCAATGCTCCCGAAAGTATTAAAGTACTGTCATGAACTCACATGCACTGAATAATAGATACAACTCCCTGAAAGCCCTGCTATTTCCATTTACATGTGTTTATGCAAATTTAGTTGAAGGCTCTTGTCTTAAGATTTTGTTGAAATCATCATGCTCTAGTTTAGTTTTAGGCAGATGTTCCATTTTGCTTCTTATGGATATGGTGAATATTCTTTAGTAGTAAGTGTAATTGGGTTATGTAATTGGTTTCTGCTGGTTTTTGTTGTCTGGAGTAGGGATCGAAATTTAGTTGAAGGCTCTTGTCTTCCGGGAATTGCACCGGGAACGGGATTTCAATCCCTGGTCTGGACTCTGGCGGACAAATGATAAAAGTCATAGTAGAGAAATGGTTTGAGCCTTCAGCCCTTCATAAAAGAGTTAGTTTTATTATATTTATTATTGTGGTAGTACAAGAAGATGACTGTTCACCCAAATGTCAGAACTTAGTAATTTTTGGTAGACATCGCCCTCTGCTTTGCGAACTTGAACTTGAGGTCGAAGATTAGTGGTCTGACTACTTGGTAGCATCATGGTCTCCCTTTACCATTACCAGCACCAGTTAGTTTTCATTTCCTGGTCTGGCATTCTAGTTACTACTGGTTATGCCTGTAAAGTTGGTGTGCTGGCTGTTATGTTGGTATACTGGATTTTAATCAAAAGCCTTAATGGTGTTTCAGAATTTTATCGATGATAGATTTTTCTCTTACTGAAGAATTGATGTGCTGTTATGTGGAGTTTTTACATTTGACATTTGTTTATTTTATTGCAATTGTAGCTTGGTTTCGATTCTGTGCATTTTGCAAGAATTGATTACCAAGATAGGGCAAAGCGTAAAGCAGAGAAAGGCCTTGAGGTTATATGGCGGGGCTCAAGAACTTTTGGTTCATCTTCTCAGGTTATTATTGTTCTTTTGCTTGGAAATAGTTCTGTGTATTCTATTCATTAGCATTTAGGATTAAATTGCAACTACTTTTCTGTATTCTGTTCATTTAAATGTATGATTAAATTGCAGATCTTCACAAATGCATTTCCTGTCCATTATAGCCCTCCAAATGGCTTTGGCTTTGAAGTTTTGGATGACATCGTACCGGTTCAGGTATTTGGCTGTAGACGAGCCGTTTCAGTGATCCTCAATTCTCCACAGAACCTTACCTGAAAATTTTAATTCATCATACAACAATTTATAGGATGACCTGTTGCTGTTTGACTACAATGTTGAACAACGTGTTAATGATTTTGTTTCTGCAGCCATAACACAGGTAAACTTTCATTTGTTGCCACAGCTCTTGGTGGTTTACTTGACCAATTTGAAAGTAGGTTTTGAACTGAAACCTGGATATGACTTCTGATGTTTCATTAATCAGGCAAATGTGACGCGTACAAACCACATAATGTGGACCATGGGGGATGATTTTAATTATCAGTATGCTGAATCTTGGTTCCGGAATATGGATAGACTTATCCATTATGTGAACAAGGTATTCCTGATTTTAACTGTCAGACTGTCATACTAGAAACTTTTTTTGATGTACACTTTTCATGTTCTGTTCTCGTTTTTTGCCATTCTGCAGACACTTGTACTAGAAAATATTTTTAGTTTCATGAAAGGTGAACCGTATGTATTTTTTAGGATCTATAGCATATGTGTGAGCTTTGCATGACATCCCTATGCTCATGTACCCGAACAAGATTACCAGACTGCATTTCATTCAGGAAGACAGCAAAATACATAACTAATGTCTTGACATACACCCAAACACATTAGTTAATTCAAATTGTCTATGCAATTCAATGACATGCATAGTTATCTGATGTCCTGAAAGTATTTAAAGATAAGAAGTAATGTCCTGAAAATCGCAGGATGGCCGAGTGCATGCGCTATATTCTACTCCATCCATTTACACAGATGCAAAACATGCATCAAATGAATCTTGGCCACTCAAATACGATGATTATTTCCCGTAAGTCCTCAAACTTACTAAAATGATAAGAAGAGTTCATTCTTTATGCTCTTATTCTATTGCAAACTGCAGATATGCTGATTCAGCAAATGCTTACTGGACTGGATATTTTACAAGCCGCCCAACTTTCAAGCGATACGTTCGAATGCTTAGTGGATATTACCTGGTATGATATTTGTGCAATATTGTAAAACCACAGAAACCTTGGCGATGTGTAAACCGGATATTGAAAAGTTGAATAACTTTAGAAGCATGCCATATCCTGACAGGCTGCACGTCAAATAGAATTTTTGGTGGGTAGGAGTTCCTTGGGATTGTTCACTTCGAGCTTGGAAGATGCATTGGGAATTTCCCAACATCATGATGCGGTCTCAGGAACAGCAAAACAACACACAACAGATGATTATTCGAAACGCCTTGCTCTTGGAGCATCTCAGGTTCATAATTTCTCTTGCATAAATGTTTTAGTTACAGTGCTCTTTCATTTTGTCAAACAAATTAACGGACTAGCTATTCTTACCTTTTAGGTTGAGAAAGGTGTCAATACTGCACTGACTTGTCTGACAAGTTCCAAAGGAACATGCATGCCTTCAGCAGTAAAGTTTAGTCAAGTGAGATAATATATATTTGATTTTGTGTTGCTATTTTTTTGGGGATAGCAGGGTGATTCTAGTATTGCTTATCAGTTATCACGTTTATCTTTGTCCATATATTTCTGCTATATTTTTTTCATGGACATCACAATTCGTGAGTGGCAAAGCGTGAGGCATAACCAAGAGGGGGCCAATTGAGTGAGTGTAGTGAGAATTTTGGGGTTCGGTTGGCTAACGATAAGAGAATCACTTGTCAGCCAATGAGCAAGCTTGACTTAAAATTGGTGGACATTCTCTCATTGGGGAAGAACAAGAACAGGTCAGGAAGTGGAGGAGTTAGGAGTGAGTGGTCGATGGATGCATTGAGCCATTGAGGTACAATGAAGGGATTGGTGTTCAGAATGGGTCAAATATTGGGCTAAGCACCAAATGGGCTTGATATACACCTAGTTACTAAAAATTAAATTTGGGGAGGGGGGTGCCTAGTTGGGCCTCCACCACTGCAAATCGTCATCTCAAAAGGAAACAATACGATCAGATCTTATTCAACATTGAATATTTGGCTGTGTTTTGGCATAGCACTTTATTCATTTAAACTATACTTTAACTCTATGTAAAATCTTCAAAGTTCCCCATGCGATCTCGGAACATGCTTACCTGATGTAACTGTTTCTTTTGTTGAATCGATTTTTTTAGTGCCAATTGCTCAATATAAGCTACTGCCCTTCAACTGAGGAAGAAATTTCAGCGGGAAAGAGTTTAGTAAGTACTAGCTGTTTTATCATAATCAATACCAGTTATGATTATTTATGTACTGACATGATCTTCTGCAGGTTATAGTTGCTTACAATCCTCTTGGATGGGAACATAGTGACTTCATAAGGGTTCCAGTAAGATTCTGAAATCTTTACTCAACACTTTTGTTCAGTAATTTCTGATGCTCTCTAAAAGAACTTTATAGATCAAGGGTCTTGAAGCTCCATGTGGAGAAAAATATACCCCCAATTTATTCAAAACCCTTGGGTACATTGTAAACACACAGAAATAAATTTGTTGATGAGGTCTATACCTCCTTTTTACTAGACCCTAGCTTCTTGAGCTAATTTACTTGATAATTCCATAATTCTTTTAACATTTTCAGGTCAATGATGCACACCTAGTTGTAAAAAGCTCTGATGGAACATTTGTCGAGTCACAACTAGTTGAGGTTGATAACGTGACAGGCAATTTAAGGAAGTTGTATGTGAAGGCTTATCTTGGAATCCAAACAGATAAACCACCAAAGTATTGGCTAGTATTTCAAGCTTCTGTACCACCAATGGGATGGAATACATACTTCATTTCAAAACCCACTGGGACAGGTGAAACTACATCAGCTTAAAATATTCAAATTAAACTCCTTTCAATGAATTGTCCACTATTCCTGTTTTTTAAAAAAAGAATTGTCCACTTGCAAGGACTGCTTGATTTATTCTTGTTGGAGCAAAGAAACCTTTTTGTTGATCTTGATAATGGAGTGATGACATAACATTTTATTCTTGTGATGCTATAATATGGCATGAAATGTATGTTTCAGAACTATTCAGAGTGCCATTGAATATGCAAACTGTATCTCGGTTATCTTCACTGACATCAACTTTAATCAGTAAGCGAAAATTAACTTAACGGTTCCTGCAAATACAATGTTAGAATAGGAATTCTTTTGTATTTCTTTATATGGCTTTTGTATTTCCTTATATATATATGGTATATATCACTTTATACTCCCTATATATATTGCCCATTGGACCTTTAAAATACATACACAATATTTGTAATATGGTATCCGAGTTAGGGCACTAACCTAGATCTTTCCACGGCCATCCCACCACCGCCGCCTGAAGCCAACCGTTCGATGCAACCACCCGACGCCACGGCTCGCCCGGCCACCATCGCCCGCCTCGACCGCCGTCTGCGGCTCGCTAGAGTCGTCGCCACTTTGGCCGCCGCTGCGTCGCTGGCTTATCGCGACGTCTGGCGATCGCCGCGCACCCACCGCCAATGTCGATCGCCTTCCTGCCGCCGAGGAGGCTCAGCGCGCAGACACGTCCGGCAATCGCGCGCAGCACCACTCCGCAACCGACGCCGATCGTCTTCCCGCCGTCGGAGGGCTCACGCGCCAGACGCGTTCAGCCGCCCACGCAGCTTCTTCCCGGCCGTCGCCGTCGCGCCTGCCGACACCATCCTCGCGATTCGATCGAGTGGGACACTCCTCTGTTTTCTTTAGAAACCGAATTTGGTTTCTATAAAAACAGAGACCTTAAAAAAATAGAACGTCGATCTAATCGCCACGCCATCTAGTGCTACCTATTAGACTTCATTGCCTTGCTAGCCACGCCATCCAGCGTCGCCTACTGATGACTTCTGTTCTATCAGTTGCGATCCCATTCTCGAAAACAAAGCTTCATAGGACGAACTACAGGATGTGGTCTTCACTCATGGAGATCAAGCTCGATGGTCTCCGCCTTTAGGGACATGCCACTGGTGCTCAACCTTGTTCGTCGTCGCTAGTTCAGACTCCTCCTAGACATCCTACTTCTGCACCTACTGCAGAAGATGAGACCGCCAAGGAGGCAGAGGTCGCCGCTGCTGCTGCTGACGTTGCTGATGAGGCCTTTCAGTATGCCATAAGGTGCAAAAATCGAATCGTGACCGCCTTCGCTTTTATGACTTTGTTTGCCGTCTTTGTCCAGAGTTTGAGCCTGTCAGGGCTCAACTGTTGAGTCGCTCACCACGGCCGATAGTCACCAAGGTTCTTTCGACGCATCGTGTTGAGGAGCTTCACCTTGGGTTAGTATCATAGTTTGTTCCGACTGTCCTTGCTACCCCTTCTTCTTCGACTACACCGATGGTTTCTGCTTCGACTATAGTCCCTCCTTAGGTGTCTATTTCCGCTCATATTTTTGCACCAACTGGAGCTCAATGCAATTATTGCAAGAACTTCAAGCACGATTACCATAGTTGTCTGGTGCGAAAAAGCGGTACAAGGCGCGTGGGGTGGACGATCCAAGGGCAGGCAGGGAGGCCCTTCCACGACAGGAGGACAGACCAGCACGTCAAGAACTTCTCAACAAGGTGACTATGTTCAGCAGCTCTCTCATAGCTCAGCGGATTTTGCTAGTCTGGCTCAGACACCTCCTCTAGGAACTTCTTGGGTTCTTTATTCTGGCCCCTCTTTCCACATGACAGCGGACTCCACATCTTCCACTTCAGTAGAACCTTCTGTTTTTCCTATCTCTGTTCAGACAGTTGACGGTACTCCCCTGTCTGTCGGCTCTCAGGGTACTCTTTTGTCCATTGATTTTCATGTTCCAGCTGTTTCCATGTTCCCCAGCTTACCATGTAGCTTCTCTCGGTAGGTCAGCTTACCGATCTTGGCTGTAGGTTTGGTTTTGACTCTCACTCATGTTTCGTCCAGGACCGATAGATAGGGACGGTACTTGGGATTAGCCAACGTTGTAGGGATCGTTAGGGTCTCTACATCCTTGACCGCCTCCA
The DNA here is from genome assembly GCA_036346395.1 of Hsuehochloa calcarea. Taxonomy (NCBI): domain Eukaryota; kingdom Viridiplantae; phylum Streptophyta; class Magnoliopsida; order Poales; family Poaceae; genus Hsuehochloa; species Hsuehochloa calcarea. Next base: position 3,551,291 of record CM070612.1, on the reverse strand, counting down.
CCTTCCGTCTACTTCAGTTGCTCCTATCACCTCTACGTCTACCTCCACCGCCACTGCTGCCACCACCTCTGGAGCTTTTGCGCAGTGGTATCATTGTCGAGGTCCCTTGTGTGGGTCTCACCTTTCTTCATTAGTTCGTCAGGATGTTCTTGGACGTGTTACTATTGACACGGCCATATTTTGTTTGGGTTGTAAGCTAGGCAAGTAGCTATAACTTCCTTATCATTCTAGTGAGTCCTTGTCTTCTCGTCCTTTTGACTTAGTTCATTTAGATGTATGGGGGCCTATGCCTATTACCTCTAAAGGCGGGCATAAATTTTATGTGATCTTCATTGATGATTATTCTAGTTTTATATGGATTTTTCCTATGTCTAATCGTGGTCACTTTCTTATGATCTATCGTAGCTTTGCAAAGATGGTTCGTACTAAATTTGATTCTTTCATCTGTACTTTTCGCTATAATTCTACCAGCAAGTACTTGATCTAGCGCTTTTAGACAATTTCTTTCTAAGTAGGGCACTCTTTACCAATCTTCTTGTCATGATGCCCATGCTTAGAATGGGGTTGCTGAGCAAACATCGTCATTTGATTGGGACCTCCCACACTCTTCTTCATGCCTCTCATGTGCCACCACAGTTCTGGGCTGTAACGTCCAAAAATTTGAGTTTTTAAAAATCTTTTGAGTAGTTTAGGTCTCTGAAAATTTCACCAATCTTCCTTGAATTAATAAAGCTTAATTGGAAATTTCTGAAATTAAAAATATTTAATTTGACTAATGTAAACATCAATTAAAAGAAAAACAATGTTAGTTGGGTTCCTTGTGTTCCAAGGAATTGTCCTGTATTTTCTTGGATTTTTCCGAGTTAGTTTGTTATTTATTTTCCCTTTTTTCAATTTTCCGTCTTTTCCTAAATTCAGAAATCAATTACTTTTCCTATTTCCTTTGTGGGCCGAGTTGGTCCGGCCCATTTTCCTTTTCCACTTTCTTTTCAGCCCAGCCCCGCATCCTCGCCCACTTCCCATCTTCCCACCGCCAACCCAACTGCGTCGCTTGCATGGTCCACCTGCCAGCGTGCGCCCGCGCCGCTCTAGCCATGCGCATCTCGGACACCGCCTTCGCGTAGCCACTTGGAGTCCGTGCCGCACACGCTTCCCGAGGCCGTATAAAGCCGCCACCCCATGTGCATCCCCTCCGCCTCCGTACCCTAGCGTCGCCCCTCCCGGGACGTCGCCAATTGCCGCCACTCCAGTTGTCTTCTCCATCGCTGGCAACGCGCCCTGCATCGCCGTCTTCGCTCCTCAGGACATTCCACCTGTGTCATCGGCTCCGCCTCGATCTCCTCCGCCGTTTGCACCCAACCACCGATTCCCCCCTACACTACACCGCCGAAGCCGACTTCGTCTTCTCCACCTCCAGTTGCGCCCGTGATGCCCGAAACTGTCTTGCCGTGTTCCCCCTTATCCGGTGAGTTTCTCACCAAATCTTCAATGTCATCTTGTGTCTTTCACCCCGATTTACAAATCCCCTCCCTTGATTCCAAGTTTTTTTCACTGTAGCCCGAGATTTCCTCAATCTCTCTCCTCTCCGGACGACACTCTTTGCTGGCCGATTGCGCCGCCACTGGAGAGATCTAGCCTCCACTGTCTCCACCTTCTTCATTCCCGTGCGACGTTCTATCCGGTGCTCCTCTTCCCTTCCCCAGAGCAACGCCGCAACGTCATCGCCGTCATGGCCAAGCTTGCACCGCCGCCTCTCTCCTCGCCACCGGCGATTACCGTTGTCTTTCGCCGCCGCAACTACGTCACCTTGTTCGCATCGTTGCCCTCTTTACGTTTTGCCATTCATTTGCCGTAGTCACGAACCCTAACTCTGGCGAGCCCTAGGGACCCGAGCACCACCATGCGGTCGTGCCACATCACCAGCGCCACATCACTTGCCACCATAGCACCGCACATGTGTGAGCCTCGTCATTGCTTGCGTGGTAGTTCAAACCCTAAACCATACCTTGTGGACTTGGTCCACCATGTTTCTAGTCATTGATGAATGGACCTACCTTGTCAGTACACTATTTTGTGAATCAATCCACCGTGAACCGTAGACCCAACTTCGTGGACTTGGTACATATACCAATGGCCCACATGTCAGTCCCTCATCCTATTTTCTAGAATTAATTTAATTCTTGAAATTCATTTATCTCAGTAGGTCCCACATGTCATACAATCACCATTTTCCAATATTTCTGAAATAAAAGATTATGGGAATATTCCATGGACCCCACCTATCAGTATCACATGTTCTCTGTCCTTTTTCCTTTTTCAACATTTTCCTTTCCCGATCAAACTTCCGATAGCTCGCTCTTCCTCATACGAACTCTGATTGAACTCATTCAAATTTCTAAATTTATCTAAATTCGAGATCTACCTTTCAGTACCATTCAATTTCAATTTGGAGTTTATTTTATTTGTCTTTTTGAAATTTTTTTGTTTTTGCGCTTTCTTTCTCGTTAGACGTTGAAGTCCCGGAATCGTTCGAAGGAGCTGAAGGTCAAGTAAGTAGAATATTAAAGATAAAATAAGAACATCATTGCTATAGCAAGGCAAGTTGTACCTTTGACCATGTTGAATCCAGTTTTCCAAAATTACGTTGATTCAAATTATTGCATTTACTTTAAGTATTTATTTGAATTTTTTGGGATTAGCTACACACCAATTTGATTATACCCACTTTTCCTATTGTATTATCATGATCTTTTGTCACCCTAGCTCGTTTAATTATTAGTTGGTATTATCATAGCACCAACGTGGGTTGGTTAGATACGAATAGTCTGCTTAGCCATGCAACGGGTCATTGATATCATTTGAGTTGCAAATGTAAACTTGACTAAACGATTATGGAACTTGTGTAAAAATGTGTGCAGTATGCTGTTAGTCGTTGATGGCATGTGTTGCACTTACCCAACAGGGTGGGAAAGTATTTCGATTGAAGAGAGTGAATGGAACTGTGTGATATGGTGGAACTGTGAACTGGAAAAATATAAAATCTTAGTAATGCAGTTAGAAATTAGCAGTCTCGCCTTGGTCAATTAAGGACTTAACTTTGTGCACCATTGAACTGAGCCATAACTGTACAACTACATGCCTGATGGGACGGGCCTAACTTAGTAAGTTATGGAGTTTTGACATTGACTACTCAGGTAGTAGGTTAGTGATTGGTGGAGGTGTGGACTACTCTGAAAGTCACATCTATGGGCGGTTCGCCGTCTCTAGGTCCAACGATGCACATCAGACGAGCGATTGAGGTTGGGGTCGATAGTATTGCACATCGGGAGAGTCAATTGTTGAGATGAAACTTCCAAAGGTTTTGTTATGATTGCTCAATCGCATACCTCCGTACGGCGAGTCATGGCAGACATGATGAATTAATTGTATCTTGTGGGTAAAGTGTACCTCTTGTTCCTACAGCACCACCATCTCGTTTCTCTGGTATTCATTACTCCAGACGACCTTGTCCTTCACCAGTCTCCTCTCCAGGTATCTCGCCGACACCTACAGATGATCCTCCTAATGATGCTCCCTGTTACGCCCTTTGTGACCGGACATCCCTTCGACCTCCTGACTGTCTGTGTTTTGCTCCAATAGATCATGCTCTCTCTGTCACTGAGCCTAGTTCTTATCGTGAGGCTGCTCCTCATTCTAAGTGGCAGCTCGCTATGGTAGAGTAGCTTGATGCTCTTCGACGTACGGAGACTTGGGATATTGTACCAACACCTGTGCATGCTCGCCCCATCACGTGCAAGTGGGTGTACAAGATTAAGACCCAGTCTGATGGTATTATCGAGCGCTACAAAGCTCGTCTTGTGGCTCACGGCTTTCAGTAGTAGTACGGTTGTGACTACGATGAGACTTTTGCCCCTGTTACCCATATGACCACTGTTCCCACTCTTGTTGTTGTTGCTTCTATTCGCCGGTGGTTTATCTCTCAGCTGGATGTTAAAAATGCCTTTTTGAATGCTATTTTGCATGAGGTCTACATGCAGCCACCACCTGGGTATTCTGTTCCCGATGGGCACATCTGTCGTCTTCGTCATGCTCTTTATGACCTCAAATAGGCTGCTTTTGCCTAATTTGTGTGTTTTACCTAAGTGATTACTGTTGTCGGTTTCACTGTCAGTTCCTACGATCCTGCTTTTGTTGTCCATGTCTCATCTCAGGGTAGGACATTGCTTCTTCTGTATGTTGATGATATGCTCATCACTGGTGATGATTCCTCATTCATCACGTATGTGAAGAAGCATCTCAGTGATCAGTTTCTCATTACTGATCTTGGTTCTCTTACGTACTTCCTTGGGATTGAGGTCTCTTCCACGCCTGAGGGCTACTACCTCTCCCAGTAGAAATATGTCCAGGATCTTCTTGATCGGTCTGGTCTAACAGACACTTGCAATGCCGAGACTCCCATGGAGCTATCCCTTTAGCTTCGTGCCACTGATGGTGATCTTCTTGAGGATCCTACTCGATATTACTATCTTGTTGGGAGTTTGGTGTATCTTATGAGAACTCGTCCTGATATTGCTTATGTTGTTCATATCTTGAGCCAACTCATGGATCGTCCTACCTATCTTCCCTATAGTCACCTTCTTCGTGTTATTCGCTACTTACGTGGGAATATCTCTTGTTGTTTGTTTTTCCCTAGCTCTAAATCACTACAGATTCAGGTGTACTCCAATGCGTCCTGGACTAGTGATCCTTCTTATCGTTGATCTATTTCTGCTTACTGTGTTTTTCTTGGCTCCTCCCTGAGTACCTGGAAGACGAAGAAGTAGACTGTAGTTCCTCGTTCAAGTGCAGAGGCTGAGTTGAGGGCTATGGCAACAGTGACAGCAAAGGTTACTTGGTTGAGGTGGCTAATTACAGATTTTGGAGTGCTTGTGATGGGACCTACGACTCTTTTGTCTGACAGTACAGGTGCTATCAGTATTGCTCGTGACCCAGTGAAGCATGAGCTCACCAAGCACATTAGTATGGATGCTTCATACACTCACTCACAGGTGCTGGATTGAGTACTTGCTTTACAGTTTGTGCCCTCAGAGTTACAGATTGTTGACTTCTTCACGAAGTCACAGACTAGGGTACAACATTTATATTTTCTCTCCAAACTCAGTGTGTGTGATCCACCATGAGTTTGAGCGGGGTGTTAGAATATGAATTTTTTTGTATTTCCTTATATGCTTTTTGTATTTCCTTATATATGTATGATATATATATTGCATATTGGGCCTCTTGAATACATACACAATATTAGTAACATACAATAGCCTAAAAAGTATTATTAATGATGATATTCTTTGCTAGGTCAATCTGAAAATTTGTTATTTTATCCGACTGCTTTGTTATTAGTTTCTTGTTAATTTACCATCATTTGCCTTCAAACTATCCAGGATCCAACAAAATGGGATATGTATCAACCATGGTTTCTCCACGTAAGGACACTGTTGAAGTTGGACCAGGACCTCTAAAGATGACCTTTTCATCAACATCTGGACAACTCATGAGGATGTTCAATTCTCTTTCAGGAGTGAGTTCTAACTTCTAAGTTCTAACATACGCTTGGTTCTTGTCAAAAAGTAAATCAATATTGATTAATTCTAGTAAGATTTCGCTAAATACTTGAGGTATGCAGATAAATTTAAGACTGTTATTTTTCAATATATGTTTGCAACATTTAATTTGACAAACCATTATCTTCAACTTATGCATGCTTAGATTTGAACTATCGATGTTTCAGCAATGCATTATTAATGAAAAATGATGTAAACCTATTTAACCTTCCAATATTTACAGGACATTTAGTATTGGCACTAACCAAAAAAGTAAATTCTTTTAATTTAGAGGTCAGTAATATACAGATTTTCCCTTGGCAATCCAATGACCTAATAATTTTCTGCAGTTCATATCTATTTCACATGGTAATGCATTGTCACAACCTAAATTTGTTGACAAGAATGAGCGCAAGAAATAGGAGTGTGAGGGCAGTGGGCGAGGAACCGCACGCCTGCGCTTCGGTGGAGCCGTGATGTCAGCATTGCCAAAGCATAGGCCGCGGGATAGATGGGGAATTTCCTGATAATTCTTGCTTGCATTCAACAGTGGTTCGGCTGGCTATTAAGTAGCTGCTCCTAACATTCAATCTCTAATATTATCTCTTATTCAAATAACTATTCAATCTCTAATTCAAATAGCTAATCAATCTCTAATTCAAATAGCTAATCTTTAACTTAAAGAAGATATCTTATCTTTAACTAATGAGGAGATAAGAAATGAAGAGATAGATTGTTCAGTTGATACCAAATTGGGTGGAGTGGTGGCATGCGCCGGTGGCGGCTGCCCCTGCCAGTGGTGGCGCTAGTAGTAGCGTCCCCATCTGACATGTGTTACGTATATAATTTACCATTGTTGGACATTGACCATGTTGTCTATGTTATACAGATTGTTTTTATAAACAATTGTTATACAGAATGTTATATGATTTAGCTGGTAGTTCTGCATTAGCATACTTCGCAAGATAACCAATATGCCTGGCATAATATAGTATTATGTAAAATTTGCAATTATTTTCAGGAAATAATTCACATGGTAGATCAAGAATGATTTCAAGAATTCCTTTTTGTATGTAGAGCTTAAAGCAGTCTATTATGTTGGTAATTTGACGGAGTTCTACTATAAGTGTATTAATCCTGATATGCAATATTAAAATTTAGATACTTTGTTTCAGGTGGATTTGCCAATTCAACAGAGCTTTCTCTGGTATAGTTCAAGCACCGGTGATTCCATAGATTCACAGGTTTTACTATGGAACTAAAATTTTCTCGAGTAAAGAATATCTGATTCACATGTTTGATTTTTCCACTGTATTTGTTTTATTATAGGCATCTGGAGCTTATATTTTTAGACCAGATGGGGCTACCCCAACTATTGTTTCAAGATTGGTAACACAATCCCTTGTGTCTTATTTCCATTTGTTTTTGTTTTCTTATCCGTTCACCTATGTACCCTGTGACAGTTTCTTACATTATATGAGGGTAAAGTTTCTATTAATATTAACTCCCAAATTAGTGGTGCTTGTCGTATTATTCCCCACAATTTTCTATCTATTCCACTAACTATAGTTGATGATGGTCTGGTAAAGCATCACGGGAGTTCAAAAGATATATATTGAAAAAGCATACTATAATTCCCCACAATTCATTGATATATTCTGAAAACTAGAGTTGACGAAGGTGGGATATTTTTTTTTTCTATCCCATAACTTAGCATCACGGGACTTCAGAATATATCGATCGAATCGCATAGTCAAGACATATTATCCAATTTAGTCTCTCGAGTATGGTGAAAGAGAGGGTAGTGGAGTACATAGGTTTGTTAGATGTTAGTTTGTATAGGGTGCTCTTTGGAATAGGCAAGGATTCATTTCAACATGGTATCAGAGTCATGGCTCTCAAACCCTAACCCTAGCCCAATCAGTGTCACTACCGCCGCCTCCTGCCCTCCTCCCTATACGCCATCCATCCTTAGTTTTTTTCCTAGAGCCCGGGCTCTCCTCATCTCCACCGCCTGCTACCGCCGTTCGCTGGCCCTCGCCCCCGCCGCCAGATCCATTGCCGCCCCCCCGGGCCCCGGATCTGACGTCGTCGCCACAGATCCGCAACCGCACACCCCCGAGCCGTCGCTAGGGCCCCGACGACTGGCGCTGCCACCCTAAGCTGTCGTCGAGCACCAACGATTGGCCCCTGCCAACACTCGCCTCCAGCCGTCGTCCCTCGAGTCTGTTGCTCCGCCCGATCCCCTGCTCCCACCGCCTACCTCGTCTCGAGCCGCCAGCATCGCTGCTCCTACTAGCCCCTTTGTTGCCGAGACCCTCCGGTTACCGCTCGAGTTGCTTCAGCCGGCCTGTCTACCCTCGAGCCCCTCCGGCTGCTGGCCCTCAGGGCACCGCCAACACTGCTCCACCCGAGTTCTATAATATCCCGAAACACTTTAGATGAGTTAATTGAAGAAGAAAAGAAATTAAAAGATTTGGTAGGGTTTTTCGCAAAAAGGGGAAAAGCTGGGCCATAGGCTTTCGGCCCATGACACCATGGCCCAAGGTGGGCCAGCACAATAAAATGGCGAAGTGGGACGGCAACACCTCTGCCTCCCCTGCTGCTGTTTTCCTTGCGCCGTCAACACCTCTGCCTCGTCCCTGCATGCACCTTCTGCCCCTAGGTAGCTGCTGCCCTGCGCCAGCTTTCTCCCTGCATGCATGTGCTTTTTCAGCTGCCGTGCTAGATGCTGTGCTGCTGCTGCATGCTTGGTCTTTCTGCATGCTACGCCAGCAGAGAGAGAGAGAGAGAGAGAGAGAGAGATAAAGCTGTTGCTGCTGCATGCAACCTCTGGTGCGGTTGATATTCTGTGCTGCTAGGGACCAGCAAGGAAGAGGAAGGAGGAAAAGGGAAGAAGAAGAAGGGAAGGAAGGAAAAAAAAAAGGAAATTCGTGGGGTTTCATGATCGACATCGTGATCTTCAAAGTTAATTCCTGATAATCCCTAGGATTTGCCAAGGATTAGTCGCTGTTAATTTTGTAGGTCGTTTTGATTAGGGGAAAGTTAGTTTTCAATCTGTTTTTGGTTGGTCAAGTGATACGGATCCACCTAGTTGATTAGATCAATCCTGATTGTTGGCCCAATCTTTCACGGTACACTCGAAGATCAGTAGCAATCTTACAAACCAATTCGGTGAATTGAATTGTAAGAAAATCAATATACTCAAAAACCAATCTAATAGATTGAATTGTAAGTAGTAGCGTTAGGTGAATAGTACTCCAAAACAAGAGATAGATATCTTGATCTTGCTCTCAATCTTTCTCTCTTAATCTCTCCAACTCATATCACGACTCAAGAACACACGATATGCGCCAAAACGGCTTTTCTGATTTTTATTATCTAAATCATAACTTGTCCTCCTATATGGTGCGGCCATGGAGGGTTTATATAGCCTCCCACGCAAGCACAAAAAGTTGGATGAACAGTATCCGAGTGCTACAGTAATTCCATACCGGATTAATATTCATGTGAACAGTATCCGAGTCGGTTACTGTTCACATGAACAGTAAACGAACCAAAAAAAACTTTCTTTAATTAGAATTTAAACTATTCTAGTTTTCGAATAAAATATTAATCACCAATTGGCTGTCTGAATTGGATCCAAACTGAACCAACCCACATGCCGTGTTCCTGGCGTCCTCTCCATGCATGGCCAAATCTCCCTCTTGGTTTCCCTTGTGTTGTGGGCTTTCCTTCTTTTAGCTTCTTGCACGAATTTGTTCCATGCACTTGATGCTTCTTCTGACGCCAATGCAACCCTTGCTGCCATACCACCACATGTCTTTCTTGACTGCACGCACGCGCTAGTGTTTTATCCCGAGAGAACGTCCCCTCTCGTTGGCCAGCATCCCCATCCACCCTATCGGCCTTCACAACATTTTGTTTTACCTTTTGCAATGCTTTGGTTGTAGATATGGCCGTATCATCCTCCCTTTCTTCGAGAAAAGATGTCCTCGTCTTTTGTGTAACCTCAGGAATCTCCGTCGGGGTAGTCTTCACGATCGTCTTTTTAGCTATGATCTCCTCAAAGATGAATGGAATTCTCTGGCATAGGACACAGGGTATATGATCTTCCCTGATGCACCAAAGAGTACTTGTTGGACCTCCCGTGGTGCGTAGCATTGCGATCATACTGCCACGGACGCCCCAACAACAAGTGACATGCATGCATAGGCACGACGTCACACTCCACTTTGTCGTGATAGTCTCCTACTGAAAAACAAACTTTGACAAGATGAGTAATTTTCAGTTTACCGACATTATGCAACTATTGTGCATAATACGGTTCTGGATGTCGCCAGGTTGTCAACCCTAAAGCTTGCACCAAATCGTTGCTAATGATATTGTTGTAGCTTCCACCATCAACGATAAGCTTGTAAACTTTGCCATTGATTTTGCACTCAGATTTGAAAACATTGGTTCGCTGCCCCGTTGTGAGAATGGAAGTGTTGTCAACTCGAACCGTCTTTGTCAGCATGCAAAGACCATCTTGTGGTGCATCACTAGTAGTTTTGTCATCATGGAACGACACCTCTTGCTGTTTTTGGGTAGAAAGAAAGGTCGCCAATTCTAATTTCTTCTGTTCTTCCTCGACCAACTGTTCTTCTTCACGTTTCTTGGCCTTTAGCCTTTGCCGCTGCTCTTTAATGTCTTCTTGGGCCTTGTCTCGTCGCTGTCTATCTTCAAAGTACCTTGACGAGGACCAAGATGTAATGTCCTTTCGTGTTCCTCTCCATGGAAACGAGAACCGCATGACGGGGCGTGATGCAACTCGATGTATGCGTTGTTCTTTCAACCAATATGCACCAATCACCAACGAACATGCTCTCATATGCATAGGAATCATGTCACAAGTAACTACAGCAGTATACCCATCCAAAGAAAATTTTACCTCCACTTGTTTTGTGATCGGAATGTGCTTGAACCTCCAAAGCAATAGATATGGCTCCGGATGTGGCTTTGTGATCAACCCCAATCTGTCCACAAGTGTTTGGCTTGCATCGTTTGTCAAGCTTCCCGTATCGATCATCATAGCACAATCTGTGTTCCCCACTCGACACCGATTGAAGAATATGTAGCTCGGATCGTGGAGTGGATCCTCCTCACATTGATCTATAGTGTAGCTGAATTGCATGACCAACTTCATGTCCTTCGTATCGGCCATGTCGATACTTGATCTTCGTAGCAACAAAGTACCGTGAGCAACTGAAGCTCTGATACCACCTGATACGGATCCACCTAGTTGATTAGATGAATCCTGATTGTTGGCCCAATCTTTCACGGTACACTCGAAGATCAGTAGCAATCTCACAAACCAATTCGGTGAATTGAATTGTAAGAAAATCAATATACTGACAAACCAATCTAATAGATTGAATTGCAAGTAGTAGCGTTAGGTGAATAGTACTCCAAAACAAGAGATAGATATCTTGATCTTGCTCTCGATCTTTCTCCCTCAATCTCTCCAACTCATATCACGACTCAAGAACACACGATATGCGCCAAAACGGCTTTTCTGATTTTTATTATCTAAATCATAACTTGTCCTCCTATATGGTGCGGCCATGGAGGGTTTATATAGCCTCCCACGTAAGCACAAAAAGTCGAATGAACAGTATCCGAGTGCTACAGTAATTCTGTATCGAATTACTATTCATGTGAATAGTATCCGAGTCGGTTACTGTTCACATGAACAGTAAACCGAACCAAAAAACCTTTCTTTAATTAGAATTTAAACTATTCTAGTTTTCGAATAAAATATTAATCACCAATTGGCTGTCTGAATTGGATCCAAACTGAACCAACCCACATGCCGTGTTCCTGGCGTCCTCTCCATGCATGGCCAAATCTCCCTCTTGGTTTCCCTTGTGTTGTGGGCTTTCCTTCTTTTAGCTTCTTGCACGAACTTGTTCCATGCACTTGATGCTTCTTCTGACGCCAATGCAACCCTTGCTGCCATACCACCACATGTCTTTCTTGACTGCACGCACGCGCTAGGATTTTATCCCGAGAGAACGTCCCCTCTCGTTGGCCAGCATCCCCATCCACCCTATCGGCCTTCACAACATTTTGTTTTACCTTTTGCAATGCTTTGGTTGTAGATATGGCCGTATCATCAAGGTTAGACACATAACTTTGCGGGGGATGATTCTGGGTATTTAGGCTCGGATTTAGAGGTTTGCCCAATTAATGAAAAGTTAGATAATCTCGTTAGTTTTTCAGTAAGGTCTGGATCATTAAAATTGGAGTAGTGAACAAAAAGATACAGCTTCGGAAAGTATGTTGTTCAGATTCTGAACGTAGCTGGCAGACGTCGCGAAGATGGGTTGGTTTAATGTAGTAGATGGTAAAATTAATTATTGGTCTCAACTTGAATAATGTAGGAAATCTTGTGTAGTTTGCAGAACTCATATTGTTCTTATATTTTCAAGTTTTAGAATTAAAAATATAAAATTGTGAAACAAACTGTTCTGACATATTCAGTAATGGCCTTCGGGTAAAGAAACGGGTTAGAAAACGATATAATCAGAGGTGGTTCTTCATAACTAGAAAATTGTATGTTTTTTGTAGAGATTGCAGAAAATCCTGGATGGTTGAATTTGAAGTTCGGATGAATACGTTAGAGTTATTTTACTACAGGAACATTGGGTAGTGCGTTCGGTAGTTTTGGGTTAAATGAGTAGGTTTGCTGTAGAAGTGCAATGACGGTAAGAATAAAGTGTCGGTGCTGTGATGTTATAATTTTGAGATGTGTTTTGAATTGTTTGTCTAGGGAATGTGGTCTCTTGTGCTTTGCCGCCACTTCGCTATCAACTTCACAGGGATAAAGTGGCAAGTGCATAGTAGACAATGTTCATTGATTGATCACTGTACTCTTTACCACTTATTACCATTACATTATTTGTACTTTTACATTATTTAATTGCAAACAATGTGAATGGCTATGATTTTATTTGTATTGATGGATATGAGAATGTTGGATAATGTTAATAATGATGAATCTATAAATAGTTATGCATTCATAAACATCATTGTATATGAGAAGGTGGTCATGTTGATCGCAGCTCCACGGGAGTGGAGGTCCCCGATCTTTGAGGAGGACGGGCTTGAGAGTGAACATTGTCGCGAGTATTTACTTACGCTATACCGGTTGTGATCCATGGATCTCCGATCGGGAAACCGTATCCAAGCTCCGTGGCTAGTCTGCGCTCTTTGGACTTTTCAAACTTAGCGAACCGAAACATCTGAGTAGCTAAAGGAAGGAAAATCAACCGAGACCCCGTTAGTAGCGGCGAGCGAGAGCAAAACAAGGGTTTTCAAAAAAAGAAATCTGAAGCGGTTTCATTCGATTTGTTGTGGATTGGATTAGGGTACATATGTTGAGCTACTAAGGAAGTAATAACCCCTAAAGAAGCTAGAGCAAGACCTAATTTAAAATGAATCGAATTATTGATTGTGTCGTAAAGGCCCTTATGCCCACGCCCTAATCGACCTCCCGGAGGAGTATGTGCTTCTAAAAGATCTTTGATACTGCGCCCAATTCCGAAGTTAGTTCGATACATATGACCGGCAATGAGAAAAAGAAATGCAATAGCTAAACGATGGTGAGCAATATCGGTCAGCCACAAACATTGTGTTTGTGGATGGAATCCCAAGAAGAGTTAGAATGGCGATTCGGTTCCTTGAGCGGTACCAAATAAATGATTACTCGAATCGTGGTTTTGGGCATAAAGATTCCATCGACCCGTCGAAGGGGTCCCAACCCACGGGATAGGGTAATACATCTAAGAAATTATTCCATCGAACGTACTCCCGATCCGGAATAGCGACATGAACTAAATGTCTGTCCAAGCCAAAGAACTTACCCCAAAAGTCCCGACAAATGATGATTGAGACGAGATTCCGCGTTTTTGAACCACGAAAGGCTTGGTTTCCATTTGGGTTGTAGATGTAACCAACCCGCTATTAAGGATAGTGTAGAAAGAAATAATAGAAACAGAGCTCCAGTATAAAGATCTTCATTGGTGCGTAATCCAATTGTATACCACCACTAATAAACCCCAGAATAGGCGATATTCACTGGACCGGCAGCACCTCCTCGAGTAAAGGCTTCCACAGCGGGTTGACCAAAATGAGGATCCCAAACGGTATACACGGAAGAAGTGCATGTGGACATGTAGGGTAGGGATGCATTGAATAAAAAGTATTTGATGATTGTGTATGAGAATAAAGAGAATTGAATTCAATGATTGAGCATGAAAATAAAGAAAAGTGAACAATTGATGTTGATGATGATATTGTTTACTGTTGATTAACCATTGCTCATTGTTTATTATTATGCTTGCTGAGTCGTGGACCCACCCTTGCTCTATTATTGTTTTTAGGTGACCGTTGACGACGTTGCTCATGGGAAGGGCTAGCACACACTTGGATTCACGTCATTTACTAAATTACAAGAACTATTGATCATTAGACAGTTTATTAGTGTGATAAATTATAATTAAGAACGGATTTTATTGCTTAGCCTTAGTTGATTATTCGTTAAATAGACTTCATTGGTTTGGTTTTGTGTTGATCTTAGTTTATTATTTTGGCATGCTTCCTATAAATTAATTATCCATGATTTCTTTATTGTTATCCTTGTGTTATTGTGGCCCGTGGACGGGTTTTATATTTGATATACTTGCTGTAATTTAGCGTTAATTGTTGTTAAAATGATAGTTAGGTTAGTTTAGTGGCATTCTGGACTCCGTGTTGGGTTGGGGTGTTACAAGTTCGCCCCTAGCATCTATCGTCGCTTGGCGCCTCTCTGGCCACCGCCTCTGCCCGAGCTGCCCCGCCGCCACCACCCCTCTACTCCGGATGGCTTCCGCCGGCGACTACTTCACCATCCCGCCCCCTCCTGTTCATTTTGATGGGACGAACATCCAGGAGTGGATTGTTCACCTAGGGATTCACCTCAACAGCCAGCGCCTCTAGCATCATCTCACAGGCGAGCACCCCTCTCCGCATCTCGCCAGAGCTCCTCCGGTGATGCCACGCAACGTCTTTGGGAGCTTGACTGGCTACACTTTCCTTCTGCTATCTCCACCAGCCAGTCAGCCACTACCACTGCCTCTGTTTTTGTTATATCCTCTACTGTTTCCTTCGCTCAATGGCACCATCGTTTGGGTCATCTCTGTGGATCACTTCTGTCGTCACTACTAGGTCGTGGTGTTCTTGGGTCTGTTTCAAGGGATATGGGTTGCAAGATTGGCAAGCAACTGCACCTCCCTTATCCCTCTATCATTCCATTTCCGCTCGTCCTTTTGATCTTGTTCACTTGGGCTCGACTCCTGTCATTTTGAGAGGGGGTCATCGGTACTATGTAATCTTTATTGATGATTATTTTCATCATACTTTGATCTACTTCATGCCCTCTTGCAGTCAGGTTCTCTCTATTTACCAAATGTTCGCCACCATGATTCACACTCAGTTTGATTCAGCCATTCGTGTGATTCGTGCTGACTCTGTTAGCGAATACCTATATGCTACTTTGCGTCAGTTTCTCGTTGAGCAGTGTACTCTTCCCCATTACTCTTGTCCTGATGCTCACTCTCAGATTGGTGTCTCTGAGCTTAAGCATTGTCACTTGCTTGAGACAGCTCACGCTGCCATGCTTACCTCTTCTGTTCCACCTCACTTTTCGGTTGAGGTTGTCTCCACTGCTGCTTTCCTCGTCAACATGCTGCCTTCCACTACTCTTCAGGGTTCTACTGTTGTTGAGCGTCTCTACAGTTGAGCTCCAGAGTACAGTCACCTTCGTTGTTTTGGCTGTCTGCTTTCTCCTTCTTCCACCTCGTGTGCGTACAAAGGTTACTACTCAGTCAGTTGAGTGTGTTTTTCTTGGCTACTCTATGATTGTCTAGAAGACCAAGAAGTAGATTGTAGCTTCCCGTTCGAGTGCTAAGGCAGAGTTGCGAGCCGTGGCGGCGTTGACAGCTGAGATTACTTGTCTTTGGTGGCTACTTGAGGACTTCGGTGTTTCAGCTTCTGCATCAACTCCTCTCTTATCCGACAGTACTAGCGTGATTAGCATTGCTCAAGATCCAGTGAAGCATGAGCTCACCAAGCAAATTGGAGTAGATGCTTCGTACATGAGATCGCAAGTGTAAGACCAAGTTATTGCTCTTCAGTATGTGCTTTCGGAGCTTTAGTTCACCAATTTCTTCACCAAGGCATAGACTCGAGCTTAGTGCAGTTTCTACCTCTCCAAACTCAGTGTTGTTGATCCACTATGAGTTTGAGGGGAGGTGTTAGATGATAGTATGTATAGGGTGCTCTTTGCATATTTACCTACATTGTAACTTATATATTTGGCCTTTAGCCTATTGGAATATACAAGGGTTCATTTCAACAAGGCTATCTATCTAATATTTACTGAAATAAGTTTACCTGTCTATTATCTACAAATTGAAATTTTAAATACATTTTCTCTATGTGATCTATTGATTCATGTTTATTCCTTATCAGGTGCCACTGAAAGTTATTCATGGACCTCTGGTTGCTGAAGTCCATCAGCAATTCAGCTCATGGATTTATCAGGTCATATATAAAATTTACTGCAATTTACATTTTCCCCATCAAGATTAAGTGTAATGTAGTTCACATGATTATTCAAACCTATAGTAAGAGCATTATATGGGATCCATTTGCTATCTAACTTTGTAGTTTACTCTTCTTCTATCCTGTTGCACTTTAATGTGCCAAGAATTTCTGGAAAGACATGATTAAAGGACTTCAAAATCTGGTACATGACACTAATTTTAGATAGTTCATAATTCTAGCACCCCCCAAGATGTTGACCAAAAAGAACCTATGTTGTGGCTAACTGCTTAACACCTCTGTTATGTATATGTATATATAGCCCATATGTATATACGGCCCATGAGGCCTATTGGCTCTAGGGTTTTGTATTTCTACTATTTATACCTTTGTGTATTCATCTAATAGATTGAGAGATTCAATCGTATCATGGTATCAGAGCTCACCGCGGCCTTTTGCCTTCCGCCTCATGGCTTTTGCCTTTGTGCATTTTCTCTGTTGCGGTAAGGCGGCGCAGTCCTGGCTCCTCTCCACCTGGCTCCTCTCCACTCACCTTTGCCTAGAGGCGCTTCTGCTTGGTCCACTGGAGTCTTCCTCAACGCCGGCACTCGTACGCTTGGAGGTTCTCCTCGTCGCGTTTGGAGGTTTTTGCGCTTGGCTTGGAGGTCCTCCTCGTCGCGCCTTGAGACCCGTTCGTCGCGCCGTGAGCTTGGAGGCGCCAGTTGCCGCTCTGTTTTCGGCTCGAGCCTGGTCCTCCTCACGCGTCGGGTCGCCGTTTCAGCCACCTCTCTGCCGCCACCTCCTCACACGCTGGGTCGCTTTCTCATGCGCCTCCTTCTCAGCCGCCTCTCTGCCGGCGCCTCACGCGCCGAGTGGAGGAAGAGGCGAGGCGCTCGGGTGTGTTTGCCTCTCTGCCGCCACCTCCTCACGCGCCGGGTCGCCTTCTCACGCGCCTCCTCCTCAGCCGCCTCTCAGCCGCCACCTCCTCACGCACCGAGGGGAGGAAGAGGTGAGGCGCTCGGGTGTGTTTGGGCTGATTCGAAGTCGGGAGTAGGTGAGCTGATTGGCACTCGGGTGTAGTTGAGCTAGTTGAGCTGGTTGGAAGTCCTCCTGATAGTTGAGTTGGCAAAATTGGTAAAATGACTTTTGGTGTTTCTGCTTCTCTTGGTATGGGAGGTACTCTTCTGGCGTCAGATATCAAACTAGATGGCCATAATTATCGTGAGTAGTCGTCGTCGGTTCGCATGCTTCTTCGGTCTATTGGTCTTCTTTCATATATTATGGCAGAGCCTCCGACCGAAAAGACTGATGCGAAGGAGGCTGCTGCATGGCACAGTGCTGATGATCGTGTTATGGGTATTTTATGTCATAGTATTGAAATTTCAATCAGGATGGATTTCATTGATCTTCCAAGTTCTCGCAAGATGTGGGAGTATCTTCAGCAGCGCTATGAGCAGACCAGTGCAGCGCATCGATTTTCTCTTCTACGAACTTTTCATAATCTACATCAACAGGAGATGTCCGTTGAGGAGTACTACAGTTCTTTTACTCATATTTCTCGACAGTTGATCTCCATGGTTCCTCCTTCCTGTGCTGGATGTACTGGCTGTGTAGGTAAAGCGGGTCATGATGCACGGAATTTGATGTTCACCTTTGCTATTCGCCTTCGTCCAGAGTATGAGTCTATTCGAGCTCAACTACTGGGACGTGTTGTTCTTCCATCCATGGAGGAGGCCCTTGCGGCGTTGATTGCTGAGGAGACTCGACTTTGCTCTGTCTTTAGGATCAACATTACCTCAGTCTATTCTTGCGGCACCTCGTCAGGAGGTTTATCAACCTAGTTCAGTTCCTGATGCTACATCCAACCAGACTTTATGCTCTCACTGCAAGAAGCCTGGTCATCCTGTTCAGAGGTACTATCAACTCCATCCATAGTTACAACCTGCATCTCACCGTCGTCGTCGTGGTGTGGTTGCTGTCACCACTCCTACATCTATTGGTGATTCTGCTTTTGTCACTCAGTTGGGTTAGCTTCAGTCACAGCTTCAAGCTCTTGGACTCGCGTTGGCAGCCAGCCTTCATCCGATGCCCCTCCTAGTGGTTCTCGCCACCTTTGTGGCCTCCTCTTCCGTGTCAAGTACTAGTCTTCCATGAGTTTTGGACTCTGGAGCTTCTTTTCATATGACATCGGATAAGTCTCATCTTGCATCATGTCGACCTGTTATGGATGGTTCCTGTGTACAGACAGCTTATGGTACCTCATGTTTAGCCACTCATCAGGGCACTCTCTCTACTTCTCAGTTTACTGTTCCTGATGTGTCATTTGTACCTCACTTTCTATGAAGCTTATGTCTGTTGGTCAACTTGCTGACATGCACAACTTTGTTGGGTTTGATGACTCTACTTGCTATGTGCAGGATCGTTAGACGGGAGTTCTTGTTGGTACTAGCCATCGCCTTAGAGCTTCTTAGGGTCTCTACTTCCTTGATCTTCTGAGTCTTCCATCTTCCTCCGCTCATGCATCTTCTGTTATTGCGTCAGCCTCTGTTAGCTTTCCTCAGTGGTATCATCGGCTTGGTCATTTGTGTGGATCTTGCCTTTCTACATTAGCTCGTCAGGGTGTCCTAGGTCGTGTCATTGTCGACACTAGTTATGATTGTAAGGGTTGCAAACTTGGTATACAGTTGCAACTCCCATATCCTACCAGTACATCTTGGTCTAGTCGTTCTTTTGAGTTAGTTCATTTTGATGTTTGGGGTCCTGCTCCTTTTGCTTCCAAAGGTGGCCATATCTATTATGTCATCTTTATTGATGACTATTCTCGATATACTTGGGTTTATTTTATGAAACATCGTTCCCAACTCTTGTCCATTTATCGGTCTTTTGCTCAGATGGTTCACACATAGTTTTCCACTCCTATTCAGACTTTTCGCCCTGATTCAGGGGGGAGTACTTGTCGCATGCTTTTCGTCAATTTCTCTCCGCTGAGGGAACTCTTCCTCAGCTTTCCTGTCCCGGTGCCCATGCTCAGAATGGTGTTGCTGAATGTAAACACCGTCATCTTATTGAGACTGCTCGTACTCTTTTGCTTGCATATCATGTTCCATGACATTTTTGGGCTGATGCGGTTTCTACGGCTGTCTATCTCATTAATATGCAGCCATCTTCTCACCTTCAGGGAAAGTGTCCTGGAGAGCTCTCGTTTTCCACTCCCCCACGGTATGACCATCTTCAGGTTTTTTGTTGTACCTGCTATGTTCTGCTTCCGCCTCGTGAGAGCATCAATTTAACAGCTCGGTCAGTTGAGTGTGTTTTTCTTAGATATAGTCATGAGCATAAGGGCTATCATTGTTATGATCCCTCTGCTCGGCGTACGCGCATTTCTCGTGATATTTCTTTTGTTGAGGATCGTCCCTACTTTTACTCTTCTGCCACTCGGTCCTCCTCTCCCGCCGAGTCTCTCTTTTCTTTATCTTCCACCCATTGTTTCGTCTGATACACCTTTTTGTGCGGAGTCTTCTTCTCCATCCTTATCTGATGGCATGGCTAGTATTGGTGATACTCCTTCTGATGATCCTCCACCGCACCGTCATCTCGGTATGAGCTTCGTGATCGTACTACTATTGCTGCTCCTGATCGATATGGTTTTCTTTCTACTGTTGTTGTACCTGAGCCTCAACTTATCAGGAGGCTGTTGTGCATCCTGAGTGGCAGTTAGCTATGGCTGAGGAGTTGGCCGCTTTGGATCGTACTCGTACATGGGATCTTGTTCCTTTATCTGCTCATGCTGTTCCTATTACTTGCAAGTGGGTTTTAAAGTTAAGATAAAATCTGATGGTTCTGTTGAGAGGTACATGGCTCGACTGGTTGCTCGTGGTTTTCAGCAGGCACATGGTCGTGATTATGACGAGGCATTTGCTCCTGTTGCTCATATGACAACGGTTCACACTCTTGTTGCTATGGCTGCTATTCGCTCTTGGACTATCTCTCAGATGGATGTGACTAATTCTTTTCTTCATGGTGATTTGCAGGGGGAGGTTTATATGGCCCCACCTCAAGGTGTTGTGGCTCCTACTGGTCATGTTTGTCGCCTTCGTTGTGCTCTTTATGGCCTCAAACAGGCTCATCGTGCTTGGTTTGAGAGGTTCAGTTCAGTTGTGTTAGCTGCTGGTTTCTCCCCCGAGTAATCATGATCCTGCATTGTTTATTCATACATCTCTACGTGGTCGTACTATGCTTTTACTCTATGTTAATGACATGCTGATTACTAGAGCTGACAAGGGGCATATTGCTTTTGTTAAGCAACGGCTCAGTGTGCAGTTTTTGATGTCGGATTTGGGTCCTCTACATTATTTTCTGGGGATTGAGTTTACTCACACATATGATGGCTACTATCTATCTCAGCTACGCTATATTCAGGATCTACTTGCTCGTTCTGGTCTCACTGGTAGTCGAACAGCTGCTACTCCTATGGAGCTTCATCTTCAGCTTCGTCCTACTGATGGCACTTTGCTTGACGATCTTTCTCGTTATCGTCATATTGTTGGGAATCTTGTCTACCTTACAGTAACACGTCCTGATATTGCTCATTTAGTTCATGTGCTCAGTCAGTTTGTTTCTGCTCCCATGTCTGCTCACTATACTCACCTACTACGTGTGTTGCGCTACCTACGAGGGACTGTTGATCGTTGTCTTCTTTATTCTCGGTCCACTCAGCTTCATCTTCATGCTTACTCTGACTCGACTTGGGCAAATGATCCTGTTGATAGACGATCTATCTCTGGCTATTGCATACTTCTAGGGTCTTCACTTATTTCCTGGAAGTCCAAGAAACAGACTGCAGTATCACGATCTAATGCTGAGGCTGAGCTTCGAGCGTTGGCCACTACTACTTTAGAGATTGTTTGGCTTCGTTGGCTTTTGGCGGATCTTGGTGTGTCATGCGATATTCCTGCATCTTTTATGTGTGACAACACTAGTGCTATACAAATTGCTACTGATCCAGTGAAGCATGAGCTTACTAAACACATTGGTATGGATGCGTACTTCACTAGTTCTCATTGTCAACAGAAGACCATTGCTCTTCAGTATGTGCCCTCTGAGATTCAAGTTGCTGATTTCTTCACCAAGGCTCAAACTCGAGAGCAACAACGATTCTATCTCTCCAAACTCAATGTTTTAGATCCTTCTGACCCATGTTGAGTTTGAAGGGGGTGTTATGTATATGAATATATAACCCATATGTATATATGGCCCATGAGGCCTATTGGCTCTAGGGTTTTGTACTTCTACTATTTATACCTTTGTGTATTCATCTAATAGATTGAGAGATTCAATCGTATCATCATCGACCCAATGTGGCCCATGCTCAGGTTGGTAGTGGTGGCAGATTTATCAAGAAAATGTACTGACCTGTGATTTGGGTTACTTGTATACATTTGGTTTGTGACGAGGCCCTTACATAGGTTGATTGAAACTCCTTGGCCTAGTTTAGCTCAAGTTTTTGGCTGGTAGCGGTATATTTAGTCCATTCATGGTTAATATTGCTGCATTAGAGTTGTATTTTAATCTTGGGGAACCATAAATACCAACCGAGTTAACCCTTTTGTACAACGCTAGAGAGAAAACATAAGTGTTGGCTTGGGCTCGACTATATATTTTCTTTGTGTAGGTTACAAGACTCTACAAAGATAAGGAGCATGCTGAAGTAGAATACACGGTTAGTAATTCGTTCCACCTTCGAAAATAGATGTCCGGATAATATTTGTCCGGTTTGGAAAATATGATATTCCATCGATGTTAGCATACATTGAATAATGTAGTACTTAACATTGAAATAACAAATTTGTTTCTCTCGTGTGTGAAAGATTGGACCAATTCCTGTTGATGATGGCATAGGAAAGGAGGTCATCATCAGACTGACAGCAAATATGGTCACGAACTGTACATTCTATACAGATTCTAATGGAAGAGATTTTCTCAAAAGGGTACTTGTCGATATAAATTATGCTTCAGATATTTGATATGATATAGTTGTTAGTTTATTTGTTACTTCATTTGATATGGTATAGTTGTTAGTTTATTTGTTACTTCATTTGATATGGTATAGTTGTTAGTTTATTTATTACCCAAGCTTCTCATCTATATCTGAATTATTTTTGCCGGAAACAGTGATAATCTACTGAATATTATACGTTAAGAGTTTTGAAAGTTTGTGTACTCTCCTTTTATACCCAAGTTTGCAGTGAATTTCATCTGTAGGTGAGAAACTACAGGGAAGATTGGGACCTTCAAGTGACTCAACCGGTTGCAGGAAATTACTATCCGGTATGCACAATATTCACATTTCTAGTGTAATAAATAATCTTTGGTTTTTCAGATATTGTTATAGTACTTCAACGACAGACTGTTCTATTTTTAAAATACTTACTTTGTAGATTGTTCTCAGTATGCATAAAGCTGAAATCATTTTGCGCCACCAGGGCAAACGGATGTATCTGGAGATTTGAATCTGTACACGTGTGAATAGAGCCAAATAAATAAAATAATTTTAAATAAAATTAAAAAATTAATAAACTAAAAGAAAGATACTGAATTAAGATGAATTTGGAGATTTGAATCACTCAAATAGGAGTTCGAACGAAGGAGAACGGGCTCTCGGAAGTTTTGAAATCACGTGGTCGGAAGGAGGTTCGACTGGTCGAAAGGTTTCGGCTACCTGGTCGAAAGAGTTTGACCGGTGGCGACGAAGAGAGCGGTGGCAAGGTGGCCGGCGGTGAGGCTCGGCAGAGCGGTCGAAGATGGCGGGGGCGCTCTAGCGATTCTTCAGCGGCGGTGAGTTGCGCACCGGGTAGGCCGCAATCTTCTGAAGCCAACGGCGAAGATCACATCAGCCGAGAAGCTTGACGGCAGCGCTGGAGGCGGTGGTGCGAGCTCCAGCGGCGGTGGCGAAACTCGAAGCGCGGCGAAACTAGGGCGAGAGAGAGAGAGAAAAAAAAATAGGGGGATGGCAAAAGGGCTTCATTTAAAGAGGAATGAGGGGGAAAACCGGGCGACAAAGTGGAGCGGCGGGATTCGCGGCGGCACAAAGAAGACGGTATTTAATGAGCATGACGCTGTGGGGACGACGACATTTAATGCGCATGCCACTAAGACGACGACATTTAATGCGTATGTCGCTGAGGGGGCGACGATATTTAATGCGCACAGCACTGAGGAAAAAGAGGGATAAGGAACTTGCCGAGGCGAGGGTGGTCGAAACCGAAGGAGTGATCGAAACCGAAGAGTGGTCGAAACCGAAGGGGTGGTCAAAACCAAAAGGGGTGGTCGAAACCGAAAGGGTGACACGGTGATAGGAACGGGCCGACGGGAATTCGGAACAGTCAGAGAAATAAGACTCTAAATACCAAAGAACTCCAATAAACTCAAAATTTACCAAATTTAAATTAATTGAAGTTTGATTAATTCATATTAAATTATTTTTATTGTCTAAAATTCCAAGCTAAGTTTTAGCCACTTCAACAAGAATAAATGGTTATTTTTATTTTTAGAAAATTTTCAAAAAGCCCATAAAATTAGGATGGTACAATATGTGCTAAACAAAATAATAGTAGAACAGATGATTTTGTGCTTCCATGGTATTGCAAAAGAAATGAACACCAAATTGTGCCAATTCTGATTAGGTTTTGGACCAAGGCCAACTAAAAAAGCCCCTTCTCTTAGCTTGCCATTTGATTGGAATAGCTTCAACAAATCCTTTTTCCCCGTTTTGTTGAATAGCATGAATCTCACTGCAGAAGGAGATTTGCTCTAATTGACTAGTACGCGCGCGTGTGTGTATGTGAGCGAAAGTAGACAACAAACATGCCGAACTTGATTGCACTGTTACAAAATTATGTACTACAGTTGCACAACTTTTGTAAGACTTGGCAAATTTCATTTGTATTTGTACCCAGCATATATTATATTAGATTGTACACTACTGAACTGAGAACGTATTTGGACACAAGGGGTTGAATCACTGGGGAACCACCCTTAAAATAAAAGAATGTGAGCTTGTGAACTCGACACTCGACTGTCTGATCAGCATGGATCCGTTAGTGCATACACATGATTGAACGGTTCAGAGCATGTCATTGCTAGCTTTCTGTGGGATGCTAGCAATGTTACATTCTGTCATTCCCATGTTCGAATGGATGGAAAACCCTTCGTCACATAATCGGATGGTTCTGTGTCTTCTGACCAATATTTTCTATTTTCTCATTTTAAGGGGAGGGCTTATTTGACCTGTTCCGTTTGGATTCATATCAGTTAATAGTTTGCTTATCGGCCTATGGATAATACGGAGTTAGTTGTTATGCTTGTGCTGCGTAGGCAATATATAAGTAAAAACTATAACTATTGAATCATGCTTTAATGGTTGCTGTTGTTATTTCAACTATTTTAGTTTATTTTATGTTTCTAAAGAAGATTAAATAACTTTACTATTGTTGTATATGTTAGAATAGGAATTCCTTTATGTTTCCTTATGTGATGGTCAGCGTCACACATCAGAGGCGCAAATCACGCCAATCATATATGGCACATTAGTTACTTTCCATTTCAAAAAAAAATTGCTTAGTTAACTTGTTATCTCCGAGTTTGGTATGATTAGACATGATTGTTAGGTGGGGCTATCCTTATTTAAGGAGCTTCTCACGTATGGAAATGCAAGCAAGAATTATCTCTAATTCCTCTTTCCTTGTCTGCCTTCTTCCTCCCTACACATCTCCTCCTAGCATATGCTTCCTTCCCTGTCCCTGTTCTCTCCATCACGGTTTCTGGTCGACGAGGCCCGGGGCCAAAGCCTGCAATTACCAACGATTATCCAATTCGGTCTCTAGACCGTGACAAGGCAGTATGGCGTTTGGATGAAGACTCCGACCGACGTTCCCTGCCCTGCACGACTACCCTGGTTGTGGACATGGTCGTGACGACAACTTACCTGGTCGTAGACCTAGTCGTGACAACTTGGTATCAGAGCTAGCGATCTCTCGTGGCAATGATACTACCATGGATTCTAAAGAACAGATGGCTGTTGTTGAACATCAGGTGGCTGTTTTGACGGCAAACATGTTCGATGTGAAGGCACAGCTAACCGACCTGAAGGGCACCATCGATCAGATTCCAACCATTGTGTCTACAATAACCGAGCTCAAGAATGCGATCCTCAGCCTGACGGATCGCATCGGTATAGTGGAGGAGAATGCACTACGGGCGGCGGGTTGCTACTGGCGCCATTCGGCACCACCAACGCGTCCAACCAGCGCACGGAGGGGAGCAACCCCCCACGTTTCCACAAGCTAGAGTTCCCGACGTATGACGGCAAGGAAGATCCCTTGGGATGGTTGCAACGTTGTGATCAATATTTTTGGGGACAAAAAACACCAGAAGCGGAGAAGGTATGGCTTGCCTCATATCACCTTGTTGGTATTGCTCAACAATGGTACTTTCGGTTGGAACGAGACGAAGGCGAGCCCAACTGGAAGAATTTCAAGAAATATGTCAACTTCGCTTTGGGCCATCCATTCGGCACAATCCTCAGGGGGAGCTCAAGCAGCTCTCGCAGACCGACACTGTGGAAGAGTACTAGCAACGCTTCCTCGCGATACTATGTCGTGTGGAGCGTCTTCAACCGCGCCAATAGGTGCAGCTCTTCACCCCGAGCTTGATGGAGCCTATCCGGATGGACGTCGAGCTACAAAACCCGGTGAGCCTCCAGATGGCAATGGCCCTCGCCTGGGCCTACGAGAGGCGCACTAAGGTGGCGACAAGTCGCCACCCCAACAAGCGCCAAACGGTGGTGCCACTACGGCGGCCGGCAACAACGGTCGGGGCCCACGGTGGCGCACTGCTGCAGCACCGGTAATCTGGCAAGAGCCCTCACGGCTCGCACGCGCAATGCAGAGGCGCCCGAGCCACGTCTTCGCCAGCATTACCTGACGTCGGCCGAGATGGCAACTCGCAGGGAAGCCGGCTTGTGCTTCTTGCGAGAAGTTCACGCCAAATCATCGGTGCAAGCGCTTGTTTGTGCTTCTGGCCCCAAGCGATGATGTCGATGACGATTTACCACTGGAGAACAAGCAGGAGCCCGACATATCCTTATATGCATTGACCGGCATTCAACCGTGGCGGCCCAAACCATGCGCCTAGCGGTGGAAGTGGCCAGAACAGTGTTGCCAGCTCTCATTGACTCAGGGTCGTCGCACGACTTCATCAACCATGAGACGGCTACGCACCTCAGCCTCCGCACGCAGGCGCGCACGGGACTACTTGTCATCGTCGCCAACAGGACTTCCTAGTCGCACGGGACTGCTAGTCACGCCTTGCCGATCAAGGTGGCGGCCGAAGACTTCCAAGTAGACTGCTACACGATTCCACCAAATGGGTTCGACGTCATCCTCGACATCCAGTGGCTCTGTATCCTCGGGCCGGTCCTGTGGGATTTCGAAGCACTCACCATGATGTTCCATCATGACCAACGCTAGGTGTACTGGTACGGGCTAGGCGCACCATCCAACGTGTCATGGTCGTGCGCAGTCTTGTCGTCTGACTTGATGGATGGGCTTTTGGCCGAGTTCAACGACATCTTCGCCGAGCCAACCAAGCTACTGCCGGAACGCGGGCGTGACTACCTCATTCTACTGCTGGACACTCTGGCCGTTTCTGTATGACCATACCGCTACCCCCAGCTTCTCAAGGACAAGCTCAAAAGACAGTGCGTTGAAATGCAGCACTAAGGAATCTTACAACACAGTCACTCGGTGTTCTCCTCGCCAGTTTTGCTTGTCAAGAAGCGAGATGGCTTATGGCGCTTCTACGTTGACAATAGTGCCCTCAATAAGCGCACCGTCAAGGACAAGTTTCCCATTCCCATTGTCGATGAGCTCCGCGGTGCGCGCTTTTTCACCAAGCTGGACTTGCGTTCGGGGTACCATCAGGTGCGCATGCACCCCCGGACATTGAGAAGACGACGTTCCGCACTCACGAGTACTTATTTGAGTTCCCGGTTGTTATGTATATGTATATATAGCCCATATGTATATATGGCCTATGAGGCCCATTAGCTCTAGGGTTTTGTAGTTCTACTATATATACCTTTGAGTATCCATCAAATACATTGAGATGTCTCTTTTCTATCATGGTATCAGAGCCACATCTCCGCCGCAGCCTTCCAGTGTCACGGCCCTAACAGCACATGTTCTCCAGCAACCGTGACGGCGCATCTTCTCCAGCAACTGTGACGGCGCATCTTCTCCAGCCCGAGCCGCCGCCTTGTCGCCTCTACTCCTGATTGCTACTGATCCAGTGAAGCATGAGCTCACTAAGCACATTGGTGTGGATGCATCTTTCACACGTTCTCACTGTCAACAGAAGACTATTGTTATTCAGTATGTGCCTTCTGAGATTCAAGTCGTTGATTTCTTCACCAAGGCTCAAACTCGAGAGCAATATCGATTCTATCTCTCCGAACTCAATGTTTCAGATCCTCCTGACCCATGTTGAGTTTGAAGGGGGGTGTTATGTATATGTATATATAGCCCATATGTATATATGGCTTATGAGGCCCATTAGCTCTAGGGTTTTGTAGTTTTACTATATATACATTTGAGTATCCATCAAATACATTGAGATGTATCTCTTCTATCACCGGTGATGCCATTCGGCGTCACCAACGCCTCGGCAACGTTTCAAGCACTGATAAAAGATATTATATGACCCTTCCTCCGACATTTTGTACTTTTTTATGAAGTTTTGATTTACAGCTCTTCATAGTCCGAACACCTCCGCCATATACGAGCGGTGTTCCATGTGTTAAGGCAGAACATGCTTTTTCTCAAGTAGTCCAAGTGTCTATTCGGCACAGCATCTGTGGCATACTTAGGCCATGTCATCTTCGCCGACGGCATCGCCATGGATCCCTAGAAGGTACAGGTGATCCTGGAGTTGCCACAACCACGGACTGTCCGAGCCCTTCGCGGCTTCCTCGGCTTGGCGGGCTACTACCGCAAATTCATCCAGGGGTTCGGCACGGTGGCCGCACCCTCCACAAAGCTGCTCAAGAAGGAGGCGTTTGCTTGGTCTCCAGCGGCGGCGGCAATATTCCAAACTCTAAAGGCGGCCTTGGTGGAGGCGCCTATCCTCCAATTGCCCAACTTCACTGTCGACTTCATCGTGGAGTGTGACGTGTCCGACTCAGGCGTTGTAGCCATCCTGCATCAGGGAGTGGGTGCCATCGCCTTTTTCAGCCGCATGATATCGCCACACCATGCCAAACTGGGGCCTACAAATGCGAAATGATAGGCTTGGTGCAAGCTATTCACCACTGGCGCTCGTATCTATGGGGGCGCCCATTCGTGGTACGTACTGACTATTACAGTCTCAAGTTTTTACTTGACCAGCGACTATCCACGATTCCGCAACACCATTGGGTCAGCAAGCTCCTCGACTACGACTTTCATGTGGAATTCAAACCCGGTCGCCTCAACATAGTCGTCGATGCCTTGTCGCGGTGGGACGCTGAGGCTGGCCGGTCCAACGATCAGCTTCTGGCCATCTCGGGGCCCCTATTTGGCCTCTTCGAGACCATTTGCAAGCAGACCGATGGGGATATTGAGCTCGGTCGGCTTCGGACTCGGGTGCTGGCCAGCACTCTCGGCTTACCATGGAGCGTCGTCGACGCACTGGTCCAGTACCAAGGCCGGATATTCTCTTCCAGCCTCCTCATCGACATTAGCATCGGCCCTGGAGGCGGCGCACTCCAATGGCCACGAAGGCGTCCGGAAGACGCTCCATTGCTTTCGGGTGGACTTCCACACGCCCAACGTCCGGACGACGGTGTTGGACTTTGTTCGTGCTTGTGCAACATGCCAACGCAACATGTCTGAGCATCTTCATCCGGCCGGCCTGCTACAACCACTACTCATTCCTTCACACATTTAGGAGGACATTTCCATGGATTTTATTGAGAGGCTGCCGCGCGTAAATGGGAAATCGGTCATCCTCACAATGGTAGACCGGTTATCCAAATACGCCCACTTCATTCATTGGTTCATCCGTACACGGCGAGTTCGGTTGCTACGGTCTTCTTCGAAGCAGTGGTCCGGCTGCACGGGTTCCCCTGCTCTATTGTGAGCAACTGAGATCCCATTTTCACAAGCAATTTTTGGACGAACCTCTTCAACCTCGTCGGCGTACAACTCCATCTCAGCTCGGCTTTTCACCCGCAATCCGACGGGCAAACGGAGGTGGTCAACAAGATTGTGACCATGTACCTTCGTTGTTTTTTGGCGACCATCCACGACAATGGCTACATTGGCTGCCATGGGCAGAGTATTGCTGTAATACTTCGTTTTAGTCCTCACTTCATGACACACCCTTCAAGGTGGTCTATGGTCAGGGGCCACTGACCATGCGATAGTATACGGAGAACGGTGCTCAGATGGCTGCCGTTAACACCATGTTCCGCGACTATGACACCTACCTAGCCGAGGCGAAGGAAGGACTCCTGCAGGCACAATAACACTACAAACACCACTACGATAAGCATCATCGCGAGTTGTCCTTCGACCCTGGGCAGCTGGTGTCGCCGCGTCTTCATCACCGTCAGGCTCTCTCGTTGCTCACGCCCATAACAAGCTAGCGCCGCAATTTTATGGCCCGTACAAGTTGTTGGCTAGGGTCGGCACGGTGGCTTACCTCTTGGAGCTGCCGCCTCATGCTCGTATTCACGATGTATTTCACATCAGTATGCTCAAAATATTCCACAACGTGCCGACCGTTGCTCCTCCTGCATTACCCGCACTCCAGGATGGCCGCGTAATCCCAGTGCCTCGGCGCGTGGTGTGTACTCATCTATCTCGTGGCAACTGGGAGGTCTTGGTTCAATGGGAGGGCTTTCCCGACGCCGACACATCATGGGAGCCATAGGACGACTTCATGTGTCGCTACTCCTCCTTTCAGCTCGACGACGAGCTGTTTGCCGAGGGAGGGAGAGATGTGATGGTCGGCATCACATATCAGAGGCACAAATTACGCCAATCAGATATAGCGCATTAGTTACTTTACATTTAAGAAAAGATTACTTAGTTAATTTGTTATCTCCAAGTTTGGTATGATTAGATATGATTGTTAGGTGGCGCTATCCTTATTTAAGGAGCTTATCACGTATAGAAATGCAAACAAGAATTATCTCTAATTCCTCCTTCCTTGTCTGCCTTCTTCCTCCTTGCGCATCTCCTACCAACGCATGCTTCCTTCCCTGTGCCTGTTATCTCCATCACAGCTCCTGGTCGACGGGGCCCAAGGCCAAAGCCTGCAATTACCCACGATTATCCAATTCAGTCTCTAGACCGTGACAGGTAGTACGGCGTATAGCTGAAGACTCCAACAAGTGTTCCCTGCCCTGCATGACTACAACCTTCGACCAAGACCTGGTCGTGGACCTGGTCGTGACAACTTACCTAGTCGTGGATCTGGTCACGACGACATCTTACCTGGCCGTGGACCTGGTCGTGACACCTTATATGCCTTTTGTATTTTCTTCTATATGTATGGTATATAACCCCTTGTACTACATATATATATTGCCCATTTGGTCTCATGAATACATACACAATATTCATAACATGGTATCAAAGCGGGTTGCGAAACCCTAACAGCCGCCCACTCATCTACCATTGTTGCTGCCCCCGGGAGGAGCTATCTCCACTCCTAGGGCGGCCTCCTCCTAGTTACCAGCAAGTAGCAGCAGCATCGCTCAGTAGTCACCATCTTCCATCGATGGTCCGTGTACTGCGCCTTCGTCCCCGCGCCATCGCGGATCAGGACCAGCTGGGCTACCTACCGGACTACCTCCTGCATGACATCGTCTCACTCGTCGGGTCCCAGCAGGCCGTGTAGATGAGTGCGCTGTCGCGGTGGTGGAGGCACCTATAGCGCTCCGTGCCCTACGTCGACATCAACCAGCGGAGATCCACGCTACCCGAGCTCCCCTACTCGCGTCATCTCGCCCTAGCGCACTGCCCGTGCTCCGCCGCCGGATCGGCGCCGCCGTCGCGTGGTGGGCCTCCTTGTCGACGCCGTATCACCATTGCCTTCGGCTCAAGCTCCTTTGCCCTGAGCTCCTGTCGCCGCCTCGAGCTGCGCCGCCTCCAGATCCACACCGAGCTCAGGCCCCTTCTCCCTCCGTCGCTCCGGATTCGTGCCGCCACCAACTCGGATTCGCCGCCTCCCCGAGCTCCTGCTCGTGTAGGGAGTTGATGGAGATTAAGAAAGCAAAGAGAGGGGGGATTCGGTGGAGATCGAAAAAAGAGAGGAGGAATCGTTGGAGATTGAGAAAAGAGAGAGGGTGGGGATAAAACAAAAAACTAGTATCTGCTGCTCCTGCTCCTTCGAGTCCGTTTCCCCTTTGAGTCCATTCAAGTCCACAACACTTTATTTTTTAGTTCTGTCTAAGTCGTGCGAGTCCACAAAATCTTTGTCAGTCAGCCGATTGCTTCTTGGTTCACTCATTCCCTTTCGCATAGCAGTAGCCGCCGCTCTTCTCTCCGTGTTGTTGCAGATCGTAGAAGACGTTATGATGTCGCCGCTTCTCTCTGAGTCGTCGCCCCGAGCTTCTAAGGCTGCAGCGCTTCTTTAGCACTGTGACTCTGTTGCGCTTTTTGTGCATTGCGCCGCCGCCGTCTTGGGCTTCGATCTGTGTCACCATGCTTCTATTCATTCCTCTACGACTTGATTTGATAGCTCTCTCTATTCCTATCGGTTTCAACATCTTTTTTTTCATGTTGTTTGTGGTCCACTTTGCTCCCGCTTGCCTCTACTTTCTCATTTTGCACTTTGTGCTTTATGGTTTGTCATGACGACCCTGATGGGAGATCTTTTGATACTCGATATATTTTCAAGAGCTACACGCTATGATGACATTACCAAGACTCGGATTTTGGATTTCCCTATTTTAGTATCATCCTTTCCAAATGCAATGCTATTGCATACAATTTGCATTTGAGGGTGTTAGAATAGGAATTCCTTTATGTTTCCTTATATGTTTTTTGTATTTTATAAATTTTCTTATAAATGTATGGCATATATCCCCTTGTACTCCCTATATATATTGCCAGTTGCTCCTCATGAATACATACACAATATTCATAACTGTATATTTCTTACACATTGACTTTGCAGGTCAATCTAGGAATGTATGTAGCAGATGGGAAATATGAACTATCTGTCCTTGTGGATCATGCTGTTGGAGCTTCAAGTATTCAGGATGGTCAAATAGAGATTATGCTCCATAGGTATTAGCTGGAGTGCCCTGAGCTAGTTCCAGATCTAGCACCGAATCAGTTTCCATTGGGCACTCCTTGGCTCCTTGCCATAATCCTGCCGTATACCAGAACACACCAATCTAATTCTACTTTGTTTTTGTTTTTTTTAACATAAATTTGGTGCCGTTATTTTGAAGCCAAAGGCCAGCTTGAATCTAGAGAGGGGCTGGTAAAAAAATTGCCAATCCTTTCCATCAAACCAACCAAAACTAGCAATTTTGACCTTATCTCTTTTGGAACCCACCTTTGTTTCTAACGGTCTGTACAATACTGTTAAATCATATGATTAACTATAGAAATGTTTACCAACTTAGTTTTCAACCTCTTGAAGTCAACCACAAATCTGTGTAATCAAGTTCTAAGCCTCTCCTAACCATGAATATTGTGAATCTCAGGCGTATACTTCACTATGATTTCAGTGGTGTAGGGGAACCACTTGATGAAGTTGTTTGTGTGGATGAACGTTGTGATGGGCTCACGGTATACATTCATATCTGTCTATTTTCTCCTGCATCAACTTGCTATCGTATTCACTACAGCTATCATAATTCTGCCTCATGAAAAACTCTTACAGGCCAGGGGGACTTACTATGTCAATGTCAACAAGCTAGGACATGGAGCTCACTGGCGAAGGACATATGGCCAACGAGTTTATTCACCCTTTCTTCTTGCTTTCGCTCATGAGGTATATTTGTATACTTTCTCAACCAGTTTTTAAAAAGTATTTTCATGTTATAGTTTCTACATTTAGTAATAATTGTTCTTACAGGATGAAAGCAGTTGGAAATCCTACAATATCGCGAAAGCGAGCATGATGGATGCAAATTATAGTCTCCCTGATAATGTCGCAATCATCACCTTGCAGGTTCATACTGTTTCCTTATCGCACCCTTAAACTCTGACTAGCATCATATTAGTGTCACTAACGGAGCATGGCTCAACATTTCAGAATCTTGATGATGGTACAACACTCCTCCGCTTGGCGCATCTGTTTCAGGTATATTTGCAGTTTATATAATATTTCTTTCTATTTGGTTCTCCTTGATTCTGATTATTTTTCACCGGTGTTGCAGGCCGCTGAGGATCCTCAATATTCAGTAATGGCAAAAATTGAATTGAGAAAGGTGTTTGGAAAGAGAACCGTAAGTAATTTGTTGTAGCTCAAGTTTTTGCATTAGCAGAAGTTGTAAAATAATTTTGTGGGATGAACTATACGCTCTCATGAATCATTTTCCATCGGAAAGAGATCGAGCCTGAAATGCTTAGTGCTATTCCATTGTGCAGATCAAGGAATTGATTGAGGCTAACCTATCTGCAAATCAAAAGAAGTCAGAGATGAAGAAGCTCAACTGGAGGGTTGTCGGAGACACTGAAAGTGGTCCTGCCCCAATGAGAGGTTGCCCGGTTGACAGTCGAGCCCTTCTTGTTGAGCTGGGACCCATGGAGATACGCACGTTCTTGCTGAAATTCTGAGTTGGAATTACTTTGATTATGCAATTCCATGCGTGTTATAGGAAATTGTTGTGCCTTTTTTTTCTCTGTGAACAGGTGCCTTTCGATGGTTATCTCACTGTACTAAAACACATATATTATCGTTCCCAGTAATTGACAGGATCAGAATGATAAAATGCTTCCAATAGAAGAAACAAAAAAAAATTAGTGTAGCTTCCTTGTGGATACAAATACAATTTTGATCCTCTTGGTAGTTTATTCCGAAGCTATGGCTAACTTGAGATATATATATATATATATATATATATATATATATATATATGGAACATATCTAGTGCTAATAGGTAATTACGTGCTAAGGTGCTAATATCAATCTTGACCGTTAGATCTTGAAGGGTGTTTAATGTAGGACATTGGATGTGGGAGCATGCATGCGCATTAATGAAGGCGCATTAGAGGTGGAAGCATGCAAGGTGATTAAATGGTTTAGGGGTAGGAGTCCGCATTAATCTTGGCCGTTCAATCCAGATCCAACGATTAAGATGACATTAGCATCTTAGCACTCAATTACCCATTAGCACTATATATATATATATATATATATAACTTGCTGGTGAAATTCAGCCGTTGAGCTTGTCAGTCCTTTTCTTGGAATTGCATTTGCAAGATGGGACACTCGTAGAATACAAGATACATAGCATTAATAGAAAGAGAGTAGAACAAAGAATTAATGCAACTGCCGACGGAGGAGCAATTTGTTAACTCTGGTCCGGGGTGTCCGTTGATGTTGGTTGATTGTGTTGGAAATGTAGGTAATAATTTAATTCTAGATTTTTTTATGAGGTAAAGATCCTACAAAATTAGTGGTGCATAAATCGATATTAACAGCAGGCTACTTATTGCACTTCTAAATATACACAATAAAAGATTTACAACATAATAGTCTGGTCGTACG
The DNA here is from genome assembly GCA_036346395.1 of Hsuehochloa calcarea. NCBI lineage: Eukaryota > Viridiplantae > Streptophyta > Magnoliopsida > Poales > Poaceae > Hsuehochloa > Hsuehochloa calcarea. Next base: position 3,516,297 of record CM070612.1, on the reverse strand, counting down.
ATCAACTTACAATCGACCATGACGAAGAACATGAAGCATCGTAGATTTGAAGCAATGGTCGAAGCAGTGCAGAAATGTAGATGATGCAGCACAACGAGTGATCGCGTAAATGCGTTGCCCAGAAACTTTATTGCTGCCCCATGCAGGTGAACTCTGCGACAATAGTTTGAAGATACCCGCTCACCCTCCTTCCCGATGCACACCGAGAAGAAGGGGTGGAATGATTCGAACAGCACAACGCTTCAACACCAAAGAGTGAAGAGGAAGAAGAAGTGTTTTTCGATCAGTCTTTGATCTAAACGTCTTCAGATAATTTTAAGGCTGAGGCAATTACTTTCTAGTAACTGCAAATTAAGCCACTGGTAACTGCTAATTCAAAACTAATATGGTATTTATGAAGTGTTTATCAGATCCTGATTGCACACTGGTCTACAGCTTCGACCAGTGTATTCTGACCACCTTGTCTATGGATTTGACCACTAATTTTCGATCACTTATTTCAACTACGGTGTTTCGACCACATTGGTCTATGCCTTCGACCACAGTGTTACGACCACACTGGTTTATGGCTTCGACCATATTGTTTCGACAACACTAGTCTATGTCTTCGATCACACAGGTCTATAGCTTCGACCAGAAATAGAAATGCACGGTCAGCAAAAGAAAAGTGAACTCGGTTCACGATACATTCACGACATACGTCGCAAATCACAAGTCACGCATTTGCCACGCGAATATACCCACGCGTGTGTGTACATGCATGTGTGTGATTTTATCTATAGTCCTCATATCATCCCATGTCATGTGTTACACAATTCAAGTGATGACTAGGGCTTCACCTTTTAAATTGCTCTCCCACCACTTGGCTAGGCAATATAGGACTAACCATATATGCTTTGGAATTGCAGGAATAAATGGGCATTTACACATATGAGCTCAATTCTAACAATCCCCCACCAATTCCAAAGCAAGCAGCAAAAAAGATGATACAGATTATTGTGCTGAAGAATTCTTAATATACCAGTCTTTCAGTGTAAATCCCATACGGGTTGAACTTGTACCTAGAATAACAAAATTCATCTTCTCACAGCTGATGAATAGACAATGCCTTGAATTAACAGCTTTTCGTGGTTAAATTTCACTTAAAATCTCAACTAATACTAGGCTGTTAAAAAACCACGCCTAAATGGAGCATTATTTGGTTATACTCCCTTATCTGCTCATGACCTTTCTAGAGAACGCCCTATTCTCGTGAACTGCGACCTCACAGTTAAGCTCAAGTATGTGTATTCATTTTAGGTATCCTATAGGCTAATACCTTTTTTTTTCCTCAATGGACACTAGAATACATTAAGGCTTTATGCCATGCTTCCATACAGTTGAGAGTACTTTGTCTATTAGGACACGGGTACATATTTTTATTAAAATGTACTCTCTTGTTCAAACATCAACTTATTTTCCCCATTGCCTAAGTCACGAGATCTCCAACAAAAAAGGTACTGGTTACTGTTGAGTTGTAACTCCAATGGGTCTCATTCCCATATCCATAGATGCAACGAAAATCGCCTTCTGTGCTAGCCCCTTTGTGAAAGGGTTTGCCAGATTTTTCTCAGTGCATATATAATTCACAGTAATCATTGCAGAGTTCTTTAATTTTCTAACAGATTTAAGCCTACGCTTCAGGTGTCTGGAGGACTTCATGTTATCCTTCGTACTTGTAACCTTAATCAACACTGTTTGGCTATCACAATACATTAGGATTGTCAGTATTAGTTTCTCAACCAGTGGGAAGTTCAACAGAAGCTCTCTAAGCCATTCAGCCTCAACAGTGGATGTGTCTAGTTTTACTTCCATGGTTGACCTTGTCAATATGGTTTGTTTACACGACCTCCATGAGACTGCAGCCCCTCCTACGGTAAAGAAATAACCACTTGTAGCTTTGATCTTATCTACATCTGATATCCAATTTGAATCACTATATCCTTTTAATACAAATAGATACCAAGTATAGTGAATTCCATATGAGGTTGTGCCTCTCAAGTAGCACAACACTCTCTCAAGTGCCTTCCAGTGATCATTCCTGGGTTAGAAGTAAACCGACTTAATTTGCTCATAGCAAATGATATGTCAGGTCTTATGGCACTAGATAGATACATAAGGGACCCAATATTTGTGAATATCTCAATTGATTTTTTTGCTCCCATATTCTTTCGAAGCTTAACACTAGTATCATAAGGTGTTGGAGAAATCTTGCAGTTCTCAAAGCCGAACCGACTCAATATTTTATCGGTATAATGGAATTGGTTCAATGCGATCCCATCCTCATATTTGATCAATTTAATATTCAGAATAACATCTGCCTCTCCTTGGTCTTTCATATCAAAATATCTAGATAAGAAAGATTTGACCTCGTTAATAACGACGTTGTTTGTCCCAAATATAGGTATGTCATCGACATACAAACACAAAATCACTCCTTGATGCCTACCATAACGATAATACACACATTTATCTGCCTCATTCACAGTAAAACCAGCAGATGTTAAAGTTTTATCAAACCTCTCGTGCCATTGTTTAGGTGCTTGCTTTAGGTCATACAAGGATTTGATCAATTTGCACACCTTATTTTCCTGTCCATATATATTTCTTCCTCCAACTCTCCATTAAGGAAAGCTGTCTTTACATTCATTTCATGGATGCGTAGACTATGGGAAGCAGTTAATGCAATGAGTACTCGAATGGTGGTAAATCTGGCAACAGGAGAGTAAGTATCAAAACAATCCTCACCTTTTTTCTAGGTATAACCCTTGGCCATAAGTTTTGCCTTGTACTTATCAACAGTACCGCCAGGCCTCATTTTCTATTTAAAGATCCACTTGCATCTAATAGATTTGCACCCGATAGGATGATCAATGATCTCCCAAGTCTCGTTAGCCAAGATGGAATCCATCTCACTATGAACTGCTTCTTTCCAATACTTAGCATCAGATAATGTATAACCTCTGAAAGAGTGTTTGGCACATCATCCATGAGGTATACAATAAAATCTTCACCAAAGATTTTTTTCAACCCTTTGTCGCTTGCTCCTACAAGGAGCCTCTTCGACTAAATTGTTATCTTCCTCAAAAAATATCACAAACTAGTGATATATCACTCATTGGTTCAGAGATAGTGGAAGGTTCAAAATTACTATTATTGATAGTTTAATTATCCTCAGTTCGAGAAGTACTGTCTGTAGTTCTCATAGGACAAATATCATTAAAAATGAAGCATATCTAGACTCTATTATTGTGTTAACAATAATATCATAAGTTTTTAATTTTACTACTAAAAATATATAGGTCGTGCTGTTATTAGCATATCCCAGTAAGACACAATCGACTGCTTTAGGTCCAAGCTTTCGCTTTTACTGCAATGATATATTGACTTTTGCAAAACACCCCTAAGTTCGCAGAAAAATAGCATTGGGTTTTCTCTCCTTCTATCCCTCATACGGAGTAATCTCACATCTTTTAGTGATAACTCTGTTTAAGTCGAAAGTTGTTGTCAATAAAGCTTCCCCCACCATATCGTATGCATACTGACACTCTCCAATATGGCATTCACCAAGTCTGTTAGTGTATGATTTTTCCTCTCAGCCACTCCGTTTGATTGGGGTGAGTATGGTGGTGTAACTTCATGGACTATTCCATGTTCATAACTATTCCATGTTCATAACAGAATTTGGAGAATTCATGAGAGATATACTCTCCTCCACGATCAGACCTTAGTTTTTTAATTTTCTTTTCTAGTTGGTTCTCAACCTCGGCTTTATAAATTTTAAAGTAATTTAAAGCTTCGTCTGTTGTTTTTCAGTAGATACACATAGCAATGTCATGATGCATCATCAATAAGTGTTAAAAAATATCTTTTGTCTCCTTTTGTCAACAATCCATCATCTCACACAGATCGGAACGGACAAGATCTAATAGTGCTGAAGTTCTTTTCCTCATGTAGCCCCTTAAAGGGTTTTGGAGGTTATTTTTCTTGCACACAAGTTTGACACTTTGATCCTTTGATAATTTTATATTTTGAAATTAAATCTAATTTGGACATTCGAGCAATACTATCAATACCAGTATGACAAAATGATAATGACATTTTGTTGGGACCCCGGATATACAACTCCAGGACCCATTGTGTATTCCGAACTAGTCCCATGATCGGTAGATAGTCCACATAGTTGCAATATAGGTGAAATCATATACATACAACAAGATAGCTAAGAAGCAAGCAAAACAATAATACTTAGTAGCAAAAGAACCGTATGGTGAAGGTTTTACAGAGCTTGCCACGTAGGGCTAAAGTCACGAAGAAGGAAGGCAGTGCACCAAAACAAAAAGAAGGAAGTGGTGCACTAGCAGAGGAGGGAGTGTGCGGTGCTAACTTACAGGTGAAGGCGGCACATGGTTCGATGAGGAACGCGAACGAGATTCGCGGCAGCGTACGCGGTAGGATGCGCACTGGGCTCCGGCGAACCGGTGGTGCTTCGGATAAAAGGAAGAGAGCACGATGTAGAATGTCGCGAGGCGAACTCAATGGAGTGTGCGATTTCTCTGGGGAATCAATGACGGCGGCAGAATGCGAGGAGGAAGGTGGTTCGGCCGTCGGCAGGGAGAAGCTATGACGGCGGCGCTAGAGGCGGTAGCGCGAGTTCTAGTCGGCGGCAACGAAACTCGAAGCACAACAAAATGATGGTGAGAGAGAGAGAGAGAGAGAGAGAGAGGAGAGTTAAGGAGAAAACGAGAGGAAACCGAGGGCTGCCTGGTGCTTCATTTATAGAGGAAGGAGGGGAATCGGGTGACAAGATGGAGCGGCGGGATTCGCGGCGGCGCGGCATGGGCGCACGGCTAGCAGGTAAGTGCCATAGCCCCAATTTAATAAATGAAATAATTATGCATCTCATAAGCATACATGACATTCTTGAAGCTTTTGCACCAATTTTTGCAATGGAAAGATCTTAAACAAAGTTTAAACCTACACTTCAAATTTAAGCTCAAGGAGAAAATTGAGATAAAAGCATATTGTCATCTTCTGAAAATAATTTATTAAAATAATATATGAATTATAATATTTTTATCAAATTTTTGGAACTGAATTCAAACCTCAGAAAATTCAAACACATTTCAGTGACATATGCTAAGTTTGAATTTAAATTATACAACTTAAAACATGAACAGTGGGGTTTCAAATTTTATATGGGTACTAGGTCACCCCAGGGACCCCTCTGATTTATTTCATATTTTTAGGATTTTATTTGCTATATTTTGTAGCTCAGTCAAACTAGAACCAAATGAATTCAAATTCGGTCAAAGGTTGCACTGTTCATCGGGCTCCGACATACCTACTGTCCCTTGGGTTTGAACCGCACTCGAGTCCAACCCGCTGTCTTGATTTGGCCGGACCGCCTAAGTGCACCGGGTCGCAACAGCGCACGAACCCAAGCCGCACCTCGCCGCTCCCGTGCCAATTACCAATGGGCCCCACCCATCAGGTCTGTCTTCCACCTCTCGCTGTGACGCACAAACCTCCTTCACCATGCGGCCGCGATGCTCTACGTTGCGCCTCTCACGCCGTGAATCCACCGCCTCCATCCACCACTCTTGGACCTTCTTAGCGTCACGCCGCCTCCATTGCCGTCATTTTCTCGGGTTAACCCCCCTACCCAAACCCTAGTTCTCCTCACTTATCTCACGGGTAAGCTTCAACTCTAGGAGTCCTTGTCTGTTCTTCTTCAACACCGGTACTATTTTGGCTAATGCTAGCTTTCACTTTGCTTTGTAGCTTCGGGAACGCCATCGTGCTCTCAGCATTTCTAGAGCGCGCCCGCGTCCACCTCATCGAGCCTTTGAGTATTCCGGCGAGTATTATCCTCACTCAAGTGCGTCACCTAGTGTGCCTAAGCATGTTTAAATAAATCCCTTAGTCAATTTTTCCTTTGCATGACAGGGCAACGACAACTCTTCGTCTCCCACTTTGATCCGATAACCCATTCTTCAATTCATTGCTTCTAAAGCATTCTTGTGTGGTCTGTAAGCTATCTCGACCATTCACTTGCATTGTCTTTCGCTAGAACATCCTCCGCTCGTTGAATTGAGCCGCCGCCGTTGACCACTTCGTCGCCAGTCAAGCTCCGGCCATCTCCAGTTCTCTACAGCGCCTAGGTAGCTTCCTTAGGCTTAGTAGTAGCTCGGGCACCCGCTTCTTTGGATGCTACAGAGCTAAAGCGTTGAATGCATGTTTGTTGTATTCACACCGCCACCCATCTCCAGCGACGCCGCCACTACCGACCGCCGTTGAGGTCACCACCACCACCGAAAGATGCGCGAGGCTATTGCGGTTCCATCCCTGCCCTTGGTTGGCACCACCATGGTCGGAATCGCCGGCAATGCGCTGGCGAATGCAGCTCGGTATTGTCGGATTATCGACAATACTAAAGCAACACCATTAGGGCGCAAATCTGGGTCTTTAATGGCTAATCATTGCTTAATGTAGTTAATGTTGTCTTAAGGAAGTAATGAGTGTATGACATGTGGGACCAGGAACAGAAATCATTGTTTGAATAACGCTTTGAGTGAGAGAGTGACATGTGGGTCCCACGGACTTAAGTGCACAGTCGTGGACTGGCCCATGGACTTGCGGTCCATGCACTGTGCTGTGGACCATTTCTGACACGTGGGTTCCACTTGTCAGCGCGGTTAAAATCAGATATTTAAAAAGAAAAATGAACTATTCACTGGGCCCCATTGTCAGAGATTGTGTCTAGGTATGTGCCCAGTAAGAAAAGTATTAATGCATTTATAAGATGCCGAAATGAATTATTTACACACTGAAAATTCAATTAACTTCAAAAATGCATAACTAATTCATTTTAACTCCAAAAATAGGGAAACCAATTTTGATAATTTTTATTTTAAGTTAAATTTATTTTTAAATAAGTTTCAAGCATACCTCTGTAGCAGAGAATGTAGTTTTGGAAAATGATCCATAACTCTATTATTTTTGCAATAGAAAAGCTGATAACTTTAGAAATTCATAACTAATTCATAAAAACTCCAAATGAGTTGAACCAAGTTATTTTGGTCTTGTAATAATATTCTCTATCTATCCATATAATCCTTATCCTCGCCACTACTCTGCAAATTTTCACAAAAAATTTCAAATGGATGAAGAGTAACTGATTTCATTTTTTTAGAATTTCAGGAAAACTGATTTTCAAATGGCTATAACTCTGTCTTCTCAAATCCAAATTAAATAATTCATTCACCTAAATTCATCTAAAATTATCATCTAGGTACTGTAGAATTTTAATGCATTTTTTAGCACTTTGTATTTCTTGCCTTTTCTCAATGTTTATTTGGTATTTTCTTTTCATATATTCCAAAGCTATTGGTATTGACTCGTACGCCACCGAAAGCGAGAAATTAATTTACCAACAAGGCAAACATCATTTGAACTTTTTTTTGCATCATATTGATTCCAGTTTTTGATAAGTAGTGTTTTGAAATGCAATGTTAATTGCTTGCATGCTATTTCGGTATATCAATATTTTTGTGATGTGTAGTTAGTTATATCCAAATCTTGTTGTCATCCTTGTTAAACTCCAGTACACATATATGCTTAGGAATAGATGGATGTGATGATGTTCTTTTGTGTATTGAGTGCTTAGCAATGCAAGTCTCGATTATACGTTAGTACGGTTAACGGGATTGACCCGTTGATCGTGGGAAATACCTCACTGTTATCAATTATAAATTTTGATCTAGATCGTTGCATCTAGTTATTTTGAGTATAAATTTTATTGTTTCAAGTAGTTTTGGTTTGGACAAGAGGTTGCTAGTGATGGTGCATTCGTGCACGAGATTGGGTATGTGGTTGACTTGTTCATACCGCTAAGGACCGAGCCATGTGCTGTCATTCCAAGTAACTATTGTGCTACCACGCGTGGTATATGGGTGCCGCTTGGTCAAGTAGGGGGAAGTTTTGTCTGGGTTGGGCCTCCGGTGATTTCTGGTTATGTGAGGACAATTGTGTTCGATCATTTGTTCGTAGGAGTCGATACAATTTTCTACAATGTGCATGAAAGCACTATTTTTCTTTATTTAAATTGCATCGGTATATCCAAGATAACTTGCTAGCCCGCTTAGCAAGCGCTATCCGTCATTTGTACTAAGTTTGGGGTTCATATCGCAAGGGGGACCAGTCTCAATATCACTTTCTTGCCGAAAAGTACCAAATCTCGACGTCCCCGGTTGACACGCCATAGGAAGTGTGTTTATTCCGGTGGCTTACGGGTTAGTTGAGTCATGTGGGTAAAGTAGTACTCCCCTACAGGGATCAAACTATTTGAATAGCCGTGTCCACGGTTATGGACAACACTTGGTTTTGGGAGACGTCATCGCTAGACTTTTTCAATTAAAATTTGTGGTTACAACTTGGTCTTCGGCATGAACGGGTGTTCATGCATTTTAGTGTATCAAAGTGGGCTGCCACTTTGGTATTTGTTTGATTCATTTGTTTATCAATGTATTCCTTTATCACATGCTTTATTTCTACTTCAAATCTGTTTTTGAAATGGCAATTGAAAACTAGTATGTGTACGTTGAAAATTGTTGCGTCTTTCGCAAAACTAAAGCCACTAATGCCATTCTTTGATTGACCATTATGCATAACTAATTTTACCTTTGTGTAATACTTACGAGTACATTTTGTACTCAACCCGCTTGCTACAATTACAGGTGAAGATGACTTACCGATCGAGGAGTTCGTTAGCGCTGACTATGGCGACGCTAACGAATAGTGCTATTATTTGACTCCTAGTCGGTTACCTTGGGCTATGGACACACCATGCTGGACCTTTTGGTTTATTTACCTTGCTTCCACTGCTACTTAGTACTCTTATTTGAATTTGGCCGGTCGACCGTCTTGTAATAATGGTAGACTTAACTATTATGTTGTATGTCTTTTGGATTATCAATGTATGTTGTTATATGTCTGTGATTGACATTGAATGAGAGTATGAGCGTGTTTGATCACTGATCCTATGAGCCAACACGGCCTCATACTCGCTGTTGTTAATCCCCTTCTGACTTGTCCAAGTGCGGACTTGGACCGTTTGGAGAACCGATCATCATGTAGTGCTCGCAGAAGAGCTGTGTGCATGATTACCAGGGCGCTAGTTTCAGTAAGGCCATCTCACTTGGATGGAGTTAGAATGGAATTCATTCACTTGAGGCCCTTAGTTATTTCCATAAGACCGGGGAGGCCTTGGTCTTACGGAAATAACATGGGGTCCTCACAACAAGGGAGGGGATGGGGGTAGGTAGGGGAGGTGATGAGAGGAAGAACATGTGTGTTGGAGGGCACGGCATTTGGTGAGTGAAGACTTTGGCGACATACATGACGCTGGCGCTAGTGGCTTGGGCCCGGTGAAGGTGACGGTGACCAGGCGAGGAGGAGGCTGACAGGCGGGGTTGGTCAAAACTTGGTCGGAGGGTGGTAGATACCAAGAGGTGATCGAGATACCAAGAGGTGATCGAAACTAAGAGGCTGGTCGATACCACAAGGTTAGTCAAAACCGTAAGGCTGGTTGAGACCATAAGGCTGGTCAAAACCACAAGACTGGTCGAAACCAAAGGCTGGTTGAGACCACAAGGCTGGTCGAAACCAAAGGGTGATCGAAACCACATTGTTGGTCGAAACCTCAAGGCTGGTCAAGACCACAAGGCTGGTCGAAACAACAAGGCTGATGGAGACCACATGGCTGGTCGAGATCGAGGGGGGTGGTCGACACCGAGTGGGTGGTCGACTATGAGAGGATGGTCGACACCGAGAGGGTGGTCGACTACGACAGGATGGTCAATACCGAGGGGATGGTCGAATATGAAAGGATGGTCGACACCGAGAAGGTGGTCGACTACAAGAGGATAGACGACACCGAGAGGGTGGTTGTCGGTACCCCGGGTATGCGAGAGCTAGGGTGGTTGTCGGTACCCCGGGTATGCAACCCTGAGACCCTCTGTGTATTTCGAACTAGTCCCAGATCAGTAGCTAGCTCGCACAGTTGCAACAATGATGTTATCATATCCATACAACGAAGAAACTAATGAAGCAAATAAAGTAATATTAATTAGCAGCAAAAGGACCTTACAGCCAAGTATTACAAAGGTTGCCACGCAGGGCTTAACAGCAAAAGATAAATTGGCAGCGGAAACCAAAATATCTCATAGAGGCCATTCGACATGCCCACAGGGAATCGAGTGGAGGATGCATCCTAGTTCGCATAGTCTTCAAAGTATTCCTCCTCGTAGAACTCAGTGTTCCCTAGTTCTTCTGCGGGAACTGATCAACAAGTGGCGCAAAGCTGTGAGTACTTAAAGTACTCAGCTAGTCATAGGGAAATGTATGCAAATAGTATTCATACAAGGCTTGAACAAGGATAGCTTTATGGCTATTTTGCAGAAAGCAGTATTGATAGTAAATACGATAAGTAGATTACAAAGCATTGTTTAAAAGATCAATATATAAGTAATCAAGTTTATTTAAAATAACTAGTGAACACCCCCGTTCACTTCCCAACCATTCCAACATTTTATGAAAATCTACCCCTCGTGTGAAATCACTAGGCATTGTCCATAACCGGGGACATGGCTATTCGAATAGTTTTTAACACTATGCAGAGGTTGTACAACTTAACCCACAAGATATGACTTTTCTAGTTTGTTTGGCATGCGTCGATACTACCGCTCACTACCTTAGGTAAGCAGTCTAGAGCACGTGACAAAGCCTTTACAAAGCTCCCTTTTGACTCAGTTCTGCTCGCTAAGGATTCGTCTTCCTGGCCCCCTCTTGCGCCGCTCATCAACCAAAACAGAACCGACTCAAAACATTAATAATTATTCAGCCAGGTCTACTCCATAATGGACTTGTGGTTGTAAGGTATGGTCCAAATCAATGGCTTACAAGGTTAAGTCCTTAAAGATTACTCAGGCGAGACAACCACATCCCAAAGTGCTTCCTACACCCACTTTACTACACGATCACTCGCCTGAGTATAAATTATTTTTGGTTCAACCCAACCAAGTGGCAACCCTTTCCATGGTATAACATATTTTAACAACAGTGGCTGCGCCACAATTCCATCTTTCATTAAGTCAAGATTAAACACTTAAGCAAGTGATCATGGATTCCATCGGGACTAAACAAGGCTAAGCATAATACGCACCCATGTTAGTATTACAATAATGTCCAACTAAGATTACCCCATCCTATGGTGTCCAAGGAATTATGCCATTCAAGGGAACATGTCAATAGCAATTATCCAAGGTGGAATAATGACAAATGAGTATTTAACTATTCCCGAAAGCATTTTTATACAACTAGCCATGCATGTTGATATAAAACAATATAATTTTATAAAATGGGTACAACATGATCAAAGGTCTACGATTTGCCTTCGTTGAAGAGTTGAGACGCTTCGGTTGACTGGTCCAAGAATTCTTCTGAAACGCTGGAATCTATACGTGCGAAAAGAACCAAATAAATAAAACAGTAACAAAAAAATTACAAAACAATTACCAAACTAGAACCAAATGAATGGTACTAAATTTAAATGAATATAGAAATTTGAATCACTCAAATCGGAGCTTGGATGAAGGAGATATGGCCTTTCGAAGTTTGAAAGCGCATAAAATGAAGAAAATCAGGATTTTATAATTTATTTTTATAAAGAAAAATCAGTTCATTGCATCATGCGGACATCAGCCCTGGGATTTTAATTTTAGCCGAATTAATTTTCAACGGGAAAAGGGTGGAAATGCCACGTGAGCTAAGGGAGCAACGTGGTGCTGACGGAGCGTCACGTGGGGCTGCCACAATTGGAATGCTTGCCGTTGGGAATTTGGACTCTACACAATTTTGGTTAGCCTTTGCGGATTTTTGGAATCCAAAGTAACTTCAATGGGAGTGAACCCACATGTCATACATTCAAGGAAGATTCCAGAGCATCGACCTAGGACCTAGCAAGGGCAAACGTTGGACCCTAGTACTGCTTGGCACTCGAGGGTCCCCTTCCCTCGGTCTTGGCATCCCACATCTCGAGTGCTAGAGCCAGCGGATTTCGACCTCGAAATCGCGCTTAGTTGATAGGCTAGGTGTGGATATCGTGAGGATATGTGCACGATCTTAGAATGATGAGTCAATTGGCAATGGCTTTGTTGGTTTGCAAAATCCCGCATTTTTGGGTTTGCTCCAGTGCTGTCAGGTCACTGGCGGTCAGACCGACCAGGTCGCCGGTCCGATCGGCCAGTGGAATGGTCTGACCGACAATGCTAGCCGGTCCGACCGCCAAAGGGTGTTGACGGAATTTGGGGCTAGGCCAAAAATAGGTTGTGTAGGCAAGTGAGGGGAGTCTCCTGGATGTGGTCACATAATTTTTGGAGCTCCTAGTCAAAAGTTCTATTCGTTTGAAAATTCCAGAAGGTTTCAGATTTTCGAGTTGGATTTTTGGCTAAGTCTTTTCGGGCGGTCCGACCGCCGTTGTGGAATCGGTCGGACCGGCCTGAAATCGGTCGGACCGTGGTGTGAAGCGATCGAACCGCCGATCACTTGAAGGTTAGCCATTTTTGGCATTGATGTGATTTGGTTGTGTTTATTGTGTGAACTTCAATGCCTTATTGTTGCATATTGCATTGCGGAACTAACGTGTGTTTCTTCTCCTAGAGTTCCCCAGCAGAATGGTGTTGTAGAAAGGAAGAACAAGACCCTTGTAGAGATGGCTCGGACCATGTTAGATGAGCATTCTACTCCTAGGAGATTTTGGGCTGAGGCGATCTCTACTGCTTGTTATATCTCCAATAGGGTTTTCTTGAGATCTGTGGTTGGGAAGATCTCTTATGAGCTTAGATTTGGTCACTCTCCCAAAGTCTCTCATTTCAAGATTTTTGGTTGCAAGTGCTTCATTCTTAAACATGGCAACCTTGATAAATTTGAGTCTAGATGTTTCGATGGCATATTTCTTGGATATCCTGCTCATTCTCGTGGCTATCGTGTTTTTAATGTTAACACTAACAAAACTGTTGAAACTTGTGAAGTCACTTTTGATGAGGCTAGTCCTGGTACTAGACCCGATGCTACAGGTACACAGGTTCCTAAAATTCAAGGAAGCATCTTCGTCGATGATGACTCTGATGATGAGGACCCGAACTATCCTTCAGCTACTTCTGAGAGGGGTGGAGAGCCTGCTACTACTACTCCAGGTTCAGCTGAGCAGCCTCCTCATATCTTCACCGACGACGTGAGTGGTTCTGTTCCTACCTCCACAACTCGTGAGGTAGAGGTCACGTCTGCACCAGGAGCACCTCTTCACATTCAGCGACAACATCCACCTGAGCAGATGATTGGGGATCTTCAAGAGCGAGTCACTCGCTCGTGTTTATTTCTCCCGATTCTCATGCACATTACCTTTTGTCGCTTCTTTCGAACCCCGAGATATCACCCATGCTTTATCTGATGCTTCTTGGGTCAATGTCATGCCTGAAGAGCTTGAAAATTTTGAAAGAAACAAAGTCTAGACTTTAGTTGAGCGTCCTTCTGTTTCTCATGTTATTGGAATAAAATGGATTTTTAAAAATAAGCAAAGTGAGGATGGGTTGGTTGTTCGCAATAAGGCTAGACTCGTAGCTCAAGGTTATTCCCAGGTAGAAGGCTTGACTTTGAAGAGACTTTTGCTCCAGTAATTAGATTGGAAGCCATTCACATTCTTTTAGCATTTGCAACATCCAAGGGTTTCAAGCTTTTTCAAATGGATGTTAAAAGTGCTTTCTTGAATGGTTTCATAGAAGAAGAGGTCTTTGTCAAGCAACCTCCTGGTTTTGAAAATCTTAAATTCCCAAACCATGTTTTTAAACTCTCTAAAGCCCTGTATGGATTGAAGCAAGCTCCTAGAACTTGGTATGACAGGGTTAAGAGTTTCTTGCTTGAAAACGATTTCAAAATGGGAATGGTTGATAAAATCTTGTTCACTCTCAGGCATGGCAGTGATTTCTTGTTGGTTCAGATTTATGTGGATGATATTATATTCGGTGGTTCTTCTCATGCTTTAGTGTCCAGATTTTCAGATTCTATGAGCAGTGAGTTCGAGATGAGCATGATGGCAGAGTTGACATTCTTCCTTGGTCTTCAAATCAAGCAACTGAAAGAAGGCTCTTTCGTCACCAGAGTAAGTATACAAAGGACCTTCTTCGGCGCTTAAATATGGGAAGCAGTAGGCTAATGTCTACTCCCATTGCTACAACCACTGTGCTGGACCCTGATGAGGATGGAGAGCCTGTGCTTGATTATTATGATTCAACAAATTGGCCAAGGTAGCGACGGTCTGATTCTATTGGGTCATCATGTTGTTCATGTTCTGCATCATCGCGTTCATGAGTTGAGTCTGAGCTGCTAAAATTGTGTCATGATTGGATCTGCTACTCCTGGTATTGACAACTATCCACTGGGATTGACAAGAGCCGAAACCACGACACTATTTCAAGACTCATCGACCGAGTTGGCTTCACTAGGGTTCTTCATTTGCTGGCTGACCAGGGCTAATAGATGAGAGGGAAGAGCACATGGTAAGGGTAGACAATCTACTAAGGGAGCAGGTTTAACCCGAGGACACCAAGGAACACACAAATAGCCGGAAAGCTATTAAGAAGCATAAAACTCACATCCAAACTACACACAGAAGAAGAAATACAAAAATCTAATTGTCTAGTCGATTAAACTCTAATTTAATTAGGCTACTTGGCTCAACACACGGGAGGAACCATACTGATTTATCCTATATGGCTGGTCTGAAGAAAACTCGAACTGGTCACTGTCTTCCCCAAACATTGACTTCTTGCGATCCTTGCAGGCGAATCTTGGAGAAAGACAGGGGCGACTACAACTTCTTCTTGGTCTTCAATTCTTGCGACGAACTTGTCTTGAACACTTGGAGAGATGTCGATGCATTGTTGTTGGTTGCATGGTCTTCGAAGAGTTACTCAAAACAGCTCTTGGGCATCCATCGAGACATTTGGCAACGATAACGACAACTATGGAAGTTATGAGGAAAGAAGGTCTAATTTAATACTCAAAACGGTGAGGAAGAATATAGATGAGAAATGAATAGAGTGGAAGAGAATAGAAGCTAGACGAGATGAGAATAGCACATCATTAAGATTTTCCATTTGTAAAATAAGTTTTGAAGTTTCCTTAAACACGGCCATTCTAACTAAGGTCACGACCTATAGTCAATATGGTTCTGATACCACCTCTGTCGGGACCCAAATATGCAAATCTGGACCCTCTGTGTATACTGCACTAGTCCAGGATCACGCTAGTGCACACAGTGGCAACATCGATGAAATATCAATTCCATATACAAAGATGACTAATAAATAGACAAATAACAATAATTATCAGAGTAAAGACCTTAAGGTCAAAGCTTACAATTAATGTCTTAGAAGACAAATAGCTCAATAAAGCTGCAGCGGAACGTAACGGAATAACTTCAGTGAAGCCCATCCATATGCCCACAGGCAATCGACTGGGGTAGCGCGACCTAGTTCTCCACGATCCTTGAGGTAGACCTTGTTGACTGATGATTCTTCCACTTCTGTTGATTGTTTATAGCAAGAGTGAGTACACACCGTACTCGCAAGTCATACCACAGAATGCAATTTATAGATGATGGCTTATTCCAAAGGAATGACTTCTGTGGTTATTTTGCAGAAATGCAACATTTGCAATTGAATACAAATAATAGATTGAAAGCATAATTCAAAACAAATTGAGAGACCATGTGAGAGGTCCTCCACTCTGAGTGATGAGTATTTGACAAGTGTGTTGATTAGATTGAGAGTTGAGGTTTTCGGTTTGGACTGCTTTCGAAGTCGAGAAATCGGAACTACATCATTGTATGGAGCGGAAGTTCGATTAATCAGAACTACCGTGTTGGAAATAGGAACTTCCGATTTATCCGGTTTTGCTCTCATTGAAGGAAATCGGAACTTCCGCACAAGGGGTAGCGGAGTGTCCGATAATACTGACATTGAGTGTTCTCTGAGATATTAAATCGGAATTAAATATTTGGAAAGTCGGTTGTTACGGATATCGGAAGTACCGCAGATGTTGAGCGCGAACTTCCGATATTCTGACAATGCGGATAAATCGAAATCGGAACTTCCGCCGTGTTAAATCGCGGAACTTCCGATTGTGTCCGTAATCGTGCGAGAAGATTAAATTGTGATTTTGATTTTGTATGAGTTTGAGTCTTATACAATTGTTGATGCTATGATATTGTGCAATGCTATGTGATGTGTGTTTATGCTGTGTTGTTCGCAGGCATCAAGATGGAGTCGTGGCGAGACACGTGGACCGGACTAGGCGCAGGAGGCGTTGAGGTCGAACGGCCGGGATGTGTCAAGACGGCGTGAATCTTGAAGCGGTTGCAGTCGTGGACAACAAGGTGTACGGAGGCTTCGGAAAGGTGCGCAAAGGCGAAAGGGTCTTTTCGCAAAGCGGCAAAAGTGGAGGCGGTTCCGTTCGGTGTAGCGGGCTTAATGGGTTGGAGGCCCATTAGCAAAGGCTATAAATAGGGAGAACCACGGAGTTAGGGTTAGAGCTTGAGAGAGAAAATTAGGTTAGCTCCACCAAAAGGGTGTGTTTTGCTTTTTGAGTTGTGGAGTTGATGAACTGAAACCTATTGTAATCATTCATCTTTGTGTTACCTCTGTAATCCATGTTTCAATTCAATGAAATCTGAGGTTTGATTACTTGATTTTGCAACTCTCTCTCTCTCTGCTCATGTTGAATATCTAGGGTTTTGGCATATCTTTTGATTTGTTTTATAAGATAGCATGAAACTTCATATCTAGAATCGTTTTGGTATTGCTATTACTTCCTCAAAGTTTCATGCTCTAAGAATATGAGAATCTAAGCTTATCATTGGTTTTGGTCTTTCTTGCCCCTTCTTCAAGAAATCCGCTTTTGGTTCGATTATTGAATCTTTGGTTGCGATTCTTCTCCATAAGGTCAAGATGGTGTTTAGGATGATGTCTGTAAAACTTGACCCGAGAAGAGCATTCAAGATTAAGTAGTTTGGATTTTGGGCAAAACCCGAGCTCTATTCTTGGTCGGGATAATCGAGCTTAGATTTTGTGCGTGAGTACCAAGACGCGAACTTCCGCTATACACTGGAACTACATGGCGGAACTTCCGCACTCTACTGCCTTAACTTCCGATTTCGGAAAGAACGACTGAAACTTGTTTTTGATTGTTTGATCTTGCTTCATTTACTTTCTTTAGATCTTCAGAGATCTTTGTAGGCTAGTTTTAAATACAGTGAAGGGGAGTATTAATTTTAAGGCACCATTCACCCCCCCTCTGTTGCCATTTCGGTCCTTCAATTGGTATCAGAGCCGGTTAGCTCTTCTTGATAGATCTTAACCTGGTCGGTTGAGCCATGGCAACGGACAAGTATTCCACCAAGCCTCCAGTTTTTGATGGTCTGGATTACCCCTTCTGGAAGAGCCGAATGGAAACTTACATCGTGCTCGGGGTATGCCATCCGGAGAAAGGTGAAGGTTAGATTTGGTTGTTCTGCCGATGAGAACATCAATGCTGGAAACATGGCCGATGTTGAGGCAAATGCTAAGGCAAGGAACATAATCATTCAGGGTTTGAGCAGAAGTGAGTTTGATCGCATTTCTCATTTGATTTCTGCTTACGACATCTGGGTGACCCTCGATGCATACCATGAGGGCACTACCCAGATTAAGACGGTTCGACAAGACCAGTTCAAGCGTGAATACAGTAAATTTGAGATGCTTGCTGGTGAATCTCTTGACGAGTGCTTTTCGCGTTTTCACAAGATTTTGAGCAACCTCCGAGCGGTCGGTCTTACATACCCCGACTCGGATAACGCTCGACAGATGCTTTCAGCACTTGATCTTCGTGTTTGGGAGATGAAAGTGACTACCATCAAAGATAGCACGGACCTCTCGACCCTGACTCTTGATGCGCTTTACTCGCGTCTCAAGACTCACGAGATTGACATTGTCTCTCGAAGGTCGAAGTCACAGTCGATGGCTTTAGTCACTGATCCTACTTCTGGATCTTCTTACGAGTCGACGTGGGTTCTCCTAGTCGCTCTCGTGACATAACGATGATCGCTAGAGCGACTTGAGGATGAACAACTAGCCCTCCTAGCTCGGAAGTTTTCTCATGCTTACAAGAGGAGGAGGGATGGTAAAAGAGGAGGTCTGTGATTTGTTTGAGTGTGGTGGCCCCAACCACATCCGAGCAAACCGTCCCAAGCTTGGGAAGGGCAAAGGTGATTATGGCGGCCGAGCAAGAACGACTACATCGACAAGAACCGCAACACGAAGCCCTCAAAGACTGATCAAGGCAAGAAGAAGTTCCGCAACTTTGGGAAGGAAAGAAGTTGTTCCATCGCGTCCTCACCGCCTCGATTTAACCGGACACCGGCGAGGTGGAGGGGTGGAGTACGATGATGGGAAGGACGATCATGATCCCAAGGACGGCGGCAACTTCTCCTATGTGCTTCATGGCCCTCGGGCGAACTAGCGACAATGGTGTACTCCGACTCCGACGAGGTTAGTCCCACCTACGACCAACAATGATGCTTTTCTTAAGCTAGGTAGATTTCATGCTAAGTCTAGGGCTAAGTGTTACGTGTTGGAGAAGGAAGTAGCTAGACTATCACGGAGCTTACTTTACTTGCATCCGCTCCCTCCCGTGATGAATGTGACACATCTTTGTGCTTTGATTGATGATATGGATAAACTAAGGACCTTACATGATAGTGTGTCCTCCGAACTTGACATGATTAAGGTAGAGAACATTAGCCTTCTTCTTTGAATTAGAGATGAGTAGGGTAGCACCTCCTTCATCCACTCTTGTTGAGGCTCTCGCTTGCACCTCATGTGAGGTTAAGGACAATTCGTTTAGAGGTCTTTATACCTTATTGCTTGATCTTCCTGAAACTTGTGAAAATTGTAATAATCTCAAGATGAACCTAAAACGGGCAGATCACAAAATTGTTGAATTTCAAGTCGCGCTACTAGAGCCTATTGTTTCTTGTTTAAAGCTGTCCTAAGTTAATCTGCTTGAACTAGAATCAGATCTAAGCGGTTTCAAGAAATGATTGATCACAGTAACAAATTGGCTCAGTATGCTTCTAAGGACCTTGTTAGTTCACAATGCAATCATTGTTATAAACTAAAATGTGATTTGGTTGCCTTGGATGAAAAATGTGTGAAGCTAACTAAGGACCTTTTAGAGACACAATCATCTGCTTGTATTGTGTGTGCTGGGAAGAAGTCTAAGGGTTTGGTAGAGACGCCTAGCAACGTGAACCAATCTGCTAGCAGTAGGACTGTCCCCTCAAAGTCGGCTGTGCGTGCACAAGTCAATTTTTCCTCTGTTGTTGGTTCTTCTTCTGCTCCCTTACCTTCTGCTGTCCCTTCTTCCCCCTGCTCTTCTTGCACCTCTCTCTTTCGGGAGTGTCAGTATCTTATGAACACTCTCGAGAGGTTTGTAGGAGGCAAGAAGAAGCTCAATCTCATTCTAGACAAATCTAAAATTTGCAGATTTAATCAGGGTCTAGGATATGATATCCAGGAGGATATGAGGAAGCATCCACCGTCGTGCTCAAAACCATAGCACGGTGTGATCAAAACTAAGCCTGGGGAGAAAGTCAATTTTAAGTCGTGGGTTTTGTTCAAAGGATTTCTGACGACAAGGTGATTCCACTGCGGCTTGACCCCTCGAGGCGAAGTATCATTGCACCTTCATCGTAAAGATGGACATTTAGTTGATCATTGCTTCAGGCGCGCCAAGATCGCGTAGAAACCGTGTTGAGTCTCTTAGGCACATTCAGGGTCAGCCCGAGATCTTGAGTGCATCTAAGACCAACACGAGGTCTAGGTTTGTTCCATCCGATGATTTTGGGCAAGATCGAGGACTTGGTTTTTCCGAGTTTTACGAGTTTCGTCCTCATGCTCCCTTCGGTCGTAATCTTCCGCCGTCACGAGGTAGATCTCATTTTCCTTTCGAGATAAATACCCGCGGCGAGATCAAGATATTCTTGCACTTCGACTCGCTCTTCCATAGCGATCGGATCTAGCGACAGTGAGATCTTTGACTTGTTGAGTGACAGAGCGTAGGGTAGATAGAGGTCGGTCTTGCTTGACTACTTCATCATTCGCCGTGTTACTCAAGATTGGGTGCCAAAATCACCGCTGATTCACCCGATCGAGACTTTACTGCTTTTGACTCGAGTCGCCGGGCCGGAAGGAAAGGTGCGGATTGTAGACTCGGTTGTTCACGTCATATGACCGGTGAGTCTCGTTGGTTTTCTTCCTAGCCGCGCTCGGTGATGAGACGATCACCTTGGAGATGCTTCATTTGGGCGCGTCATCGCTAAAGGTACTGTGAGCATTAATGATTCTTTTATTTTAAAAGATGTTGCCTTAGTAAGTAAGCTGCAGATATAATCGCTTTGATCTCTCGACTTACTGATGACGGTTTCGAGGTGAGCTTTAAGAAAAACAATTGCAAAATTCTTGATTCTTGGGTAGTCTAGTTTATGGATTTCTCGATATGGGAGGATCTTTCGTGCTGATTTTTCCGGATCTTCCGGTGATCCTCTCCGATGTTTAATTGCTTCGAATCCGTGATTTGACTTTCGGCATAGGAGACTTGGTCATATAGGATTTGATCATCGACCGAGTTAGCGGCCATGATCTCATTCGTGGTTTGCGAAACTCAAAATGGTCAAGGATCTTGTTTGTGCTCCTTGCCGCACGGCAAAATGGTTGCCGCTTCACATCCTCCGATTCTGGACTATGACAGATGCACCAGTCAACTACTCCATATGGACCGATGGGACCAAACTAGAGTGCGATCGAGGGAGGAAGTGGTACGTACTTGTCGTGGTCGATGACTTCTCGAGGTATTCTTGGGTATTTTTCTTAGCCTCGAAGGATGAGACGTTTACTCTTTTCGTGGTCTTTTAGTAGGCTTTACTGTTGAGCTCCTGGTGCATTACGAGCAATTCGACCGATAATGGCACCGAGTTCAAGAATTCCTACTTTGAGAGTTTTGTGGTGAGGCAGTGTAGAGCACCGCCTCGTCTCCATCGTCCCCCAACAAAATGGCGTTGTGGAGAGGAAGAACCGTACCTTAGTCGAGATGGCCGGGACGATGCTTGATGAGTACTCTACACCTAGGAAGTTTTGGGTGAGGCAATTGCTCTTGCTTGTCATGTTTCTATGAGTTTTTCTTGGGCACTCTTGCATCGCACTTCTTATGAGTTGAGATATGGCGAAAACCCAGTCTCGCATTTTCGTGTGTTTGGTTGCAAGTGTTTTATTCTCAAGTCCAGGAACCTAGATAAGTTCGAGTCACGATCATGTGATGGGATCTTTCTGGGTTACTCAACTTCTTCACGTGCCTATAGAGTGCAGGCTGCGAGTCTAGTAAATTGTTAGAGACACGTGAGGTGACCTTCGATGAGGCGGTCAGGGACTAGGCACGATATCTCGAGTTCTTTAGAGCGATCTGAGTCCATCTTTGTGGGCGAAGAGGAAGACGGAGATGAAGGTTGTCTACGATCCAGCTTCTTCCTCCTCCTCTTGAGGTGCCTTCTTCCACTGCACCTCGAGGAGATCAGCCCTTACCTTCTGCTTCTTCTGAAGCTAGTGGCTCTGTTCCTATCTCATCTGATCATGAGGTAGAGGCCACTTCTTCATCTCATCCTGGACCTCCAAGACACATTCAAAGGACCATCCTTGAGCGGATCATTGGAGACCTCTTGAGCGTGTCACACGTTCAAAAGTCGGCTTATCTCTTTCTTCTCCATTACGCCTTCGTCGCCTCATTTGAGCCTAAAGATGTTTGTCATGCTCTATCTGACGAGTCTTGGACAAACGCTATGCATGAGGAGTTGGAAAACTTTGAAAGGAACAAGGTCGGTCCCTTGTTGAGCCCCTCAAGGTCACAATATCATTGGGACCAAATGGATGTTCAAAACAAACAAAGTGAAGATGGATTAGTCATTGAAACAAGGCTAGGTGGTAGCTCAGGGGTACTCTCAAGTTGAGGTCTAGATTTGAAGAGACTTTTGCCCTCAGTAGCTAGACTTGAAGCCATTAGAATCCTGCTTGCCTTTGCAGCTTCTAAGGGTTTCAAGCTTTTCCAGATGGATGTCAAGAGTGCCTTTCTCAATGGCCTTATTGAGGAAGAAGTCTATGTCAGACAGCCTCCTGGTTTCGAGAACCCCAAATACCCTAACCATGTCTACAGCTTTCCAAAGCTTTGTATGGACTCAAGCAGCTCCCGAGCTTGGTATGAAAGGCTTAAGTCCTATCTGTTTGAGCCATGGTTTTGAGATGGGTAAAATTGACAAAACCTTGTTCATCCGCCGTCTTGGCACCGATCTTACGCTCGTCGGATCTATGTGGATGACATTATCTTTGGCGGCTCCTCGCGTGCTCGCTTTCCAGTTTTCCGATGTCATGAGCTCGGAGTTTGAAATGAGCATGATGGGCGAGTTGAGCTTCTTCCTTGGCTTCCAAATCAAACAGACTCGGGAGGGTACCTTTCTTCATCAAGGCAAATACACTCGAGACCTCTGAGCGTTTGACATGAATGATGGAAAGCCAAGATCAACTCCAATGGCATCTACAAATGCTCGGATCCGGATGAAGACGGCGAACACATTGACCAAAAGGAGTTCAGGAGCATGATTGGCTCTCTCTTGTACCTCACAGCCTCGAGACCAGACATACACTTCTCTGTGTCTTTGTGCTCGGTTTCAGGCTTCTCCTCGCGTATCTCACCGTCAGGCGGTGAAGCGCATCTTTCGGTACCTTCGAGCTACCATTGACTATGGTATCTGGTACTCCTCCTCTTCTTGTCTATCTCTTAGAGCTTTCTCCGATGCACACTTTCTTTGGTGAGGATAGATAGGAAGAGCACTTCTGGCACTTGCCAATTCATTGGCACTTCTCTTGTCTCCTGGTCGTCGAGGAAGCAATCCGGTGTTCGCGATCCGCTGCAGAGGCCGAGCACGTTCTGTCGCGACCGATTCTTTGTAGCCAAGTGCTTTGGATGGTCTCGACCCTGCAGGATTTCGGGCTATCTATCGACTGCGTTCCACTCTTTTGTGATAACACGTCTGCGATTTGCATTGCCAAGAACCCAGTGCAACATTCTCGGACCAAGCATATTGATATCAGATATCACTTTCTTAGAGACCATGTAGAGAAGGGTGACATTGTGCTCCAGTTTGTGGAGAGTGAGCACCAGTTGGTGATATCTTCACTAAGCCTCTGGGCAACTCTCGGTTTTCAGCTCTGCGGGAGAGCTTGGGGTGGTTTGTCCTTACGGAGACTGCTGTGAGGGGGAGCGTTGTGCTACTCTGTATTATATTATATTATATTATACGCTTACTCCTTTCTGGTTTCATTTCTTTTAATATTTCGGTCGAAGTCCTTCCAGCATAGGTTAGAGTGTTTCTCTTGCCACATTGCTTTGACTGCTACTTCTTGTCTTGTGCTTCTAGGATGCTGCTTATTAGTCGCCTCTTCCTCTCTAAGTAGAGCTTACTCACTTCTTATAGGTTCTAGCAGGGTCGGGCCACCCTTGGGTAGACAGGGACTGTGTTTGCTCCTTAGTGTTTGTGTAGATCAGCTAATAGTCCTAGAATCATATGGGGTAGATAAGAATCTGTCTGAGCGATAGTTTTCTATATCTTTCTATGCTCTAAAGGACCGCTTTTCTGCTTTTACTTTTCGATTCTCGCTTTTGTTCCTTTGGTTCTGGGGAGTTACTCTTGGTTATTCCATACTCTTAATTTTGTCATAACTCAACTTTGAATTAAAAGTTGCATCTCATTCGAAGGGAATCTGGATTTTTGTGTATTTCATTAAGCATTGCATGATAATCAAATGGAGCCTTGCTTATTATCCCTTATGATCTGCTTTCACTATTTTACATCTTGCCATGATTTATGCTAAATTGCTAGATCTATCATGACTTTTTATGTGTAGTTTAGTCTTTGCCATGCTAAGGTATTTAAAAAAATGCTAAACTTGAATTAAAATCTTGTCATGATAGCTCTTGAGACTAGTCTGGTTGAAACTATCCTTTTATGATTTTCGCCATGTCAAGTAGGCTGAGTTGAGTCCTGAATCTCTTTTGAAATTTTGAGTAAGCTATGTCAGTTTGTTAAGAAACATGACTTATCTCTAATCACTGGTCTAAAAACTTCAAAAGCAAAGATGATCTCGTTTGTGCGAAAAAACTGATCTCACCAAATCTTTCTCATGAGACGGCTTGCCATTGCACTAGGCATGAACTCAGGGGGAGCCTTGGATGAACTAAGATCACCTCCTTAAGTCTGTTGCTTGGAGTGGTCGCATAAGGCTTGGGATCTAGCACATGACTAAGATTTGAAAAAATTGGTTGAAGCTTAGGAGGCAGTTGTGGATGGCACCTAGTCCAGAGCTTGCTTTACTAAGATAAAACCATTAAGAGCTTTAAAAAAAATGTGCTAAAATTGCTTATCATTAAAAGGACCAAGTTCTGGATAAAATGAGTCCTTCTTCAACTGGTAGCACTCTAAACTGTTCAGTATGAGTCTTCTTGGTTCAACTTAGATTATTTGACATGGCTTGTATCATCCTTGGATATCTTTAGCTAGACTTCAATCTTGGCTTATTTGACCTGCTAAAGAATTGGATCATTAATCAGATTATGGACTTTCTGTCTTAGCTCTTCTATACATCGATTGTCATGATCTTGATAGCATTCTTACGTGTTATGGCTTGGTGTAATACTCTAATAGTCATTTTGGATAATCTACATGGCTCCTAATGCTTAAAATGAACATCATATAGTCTTTTCCTCCCTTTTCTACATATTGATGATTTTATTGCCAAAGGGGAGAATGATTGTGAGAAAAGCCTTCTAAAGAAAAGCCTTGAGTTTTGTGCGAAAATTGCTCTTTCATCTCATCTCAAGTCTTTTTCTTTTGTCAACTTGGTCTTGAGCTTAATTGCTCTTGTTTAGACCTTGGTTGACTGGAATCTCAAACTCATCTTATGCTTTTTTGCATTGTCAATATACTCATCAAGGGGAGATTGAGAGACCATGTGAGAGGTCCTCCACTGAGTGATGAGTATTTGACAAGTGTGTTGATTAGATTGAGAGTTGAGGTTTTCGGTTTGGACTGCTTCGGCCGAGTCGTGAAATTGGAACTACATTGTGTATGGAGCGGAAGTTCGATTAATCGAACTACCGTGTTGGAAATAGGAACTTCGATTTATCCGGTTTTGCTCTCATTGAAGGAAATCGGAACTTCCGCACAAGGGTAGCGAGTGTCCGATAATACCGACATTGAGTGTTCTCTGAGATATTAAATCGGAATTAAATATCCGAAAGTCGGTTGTTCGGATATCGAAGTACCGCAGTTGTTGAGCGCGAGCTTCCGATATTCTGACAAGTGCGGATGTTCGAAATCGGAACTTCCATTGTGTTAAATCGGAACTTCCGATTGTGTCGAGCAATGCGTAGAAGATTAAATTGTGATTTTGATTTTGTATGAGTTTGAGTCTTATACAATTGTTGATGCTATGATATTGTGCAATGCTATGTGATGTGTTTTTATGCATGTTGATGCAGGCATCAAGATGGAGTCGTGGCGAGACACGTGGACCTGACTAAGCGCAGGAGGCGTTGAGGTCGAACGGTCGGGATGTGTCAAGACGGCGTGAATCTTGAAGCGGTTGCAGTCGTGGACAACAAGGTGTACGGAGGCTTCGGAAAGGTGCGCAAGGGCGAAGGGTCTTTTCGCAAAGCGCAAAAGTGGAGGCGGTTCCGTTCGGGTGTAGCGGGCTTAATGGGTTGGAGGCCCATTAGCAAAGGCTATAAATAGGGAGAACCACGAGTTAGGGTTAGAGCTTGAGAGAGAAAATTAGGTTAGCTCCACCAAAAGGGTGTGTTTTGCTTTTGAGTTGTGGAGTTGATGAACCAAACCTATTGTAATCATTCATCTTTGTGTTACCTCAGTAATCCATGTTTCAATTCAATGAAATCTGAGGTTTCGATTACTTGATTTTGCAACTCTCTCTCTCTGTTCATGTTGAATATCTAGGGTTTTGGCATATCTTTTGATTTGTTTTATAAGATAGCATGAAACTTCATATCTAGAATCGTTTTGGTATTGCTATTACTTCCTCAAAGTTTCATGCTCTAAGAATCTGAGAATCTCGCTTATCATTGGTTTTGGTCTTTCTTGCCCCTTCTTCAAGAAATCCGTTTTTGGTTCGATTATTGAATCTTTGGTTGCGATTCTTCTCCATAAGGTCAAGATGGTGTTTAGGATGATGTCCTGTAAAACTTGACCTGAGAAGAGCATTCAAGATTAAGTAGTTTGGATTTTTGGGCAAAAACCCGAGAGCTCGTTCTTGGTCGATAATCGAGCTTAGATTTTGTGCGTGAAGTATCAAGACGCGAACTTCCGCTATATACATCAAGGAACTACACCGTAACATCCTCGATTTTCAAAATCGGATGTTAATATTTAATTAAGCGATCTAATTAATATTTGGCATTGTTTTAAAATTTTCCCATGTTTAATTAAAAATATTGTTTCTAAAATCAAATTTGTTTAAGAGATGCATTAAAAAAAACAATAATAATCATAACCAATATTTAATCAAATTATTTGAGCGATCAAACTAAATTAAATATTTTGTTTCGCGTTCCGCTTGCATTTCAAAATCATGATGCATACATTAGTATCACCGTTCTTATTTTCGAATTCGATCGACCACTGGCTAAACGATCACGTGTCCCTTCTTTTCCTGGTCATCTATTCTATTTTCCGACCGCTAACTCTTGTCGTTTCTCCCCTTCAAATCTCAAATAAACTTCAAAACCAAGCTATGCATGTCATACCACCGCGATCGTCATCGCACGAGCAATCCATTTCTATAATTTGTTTTCGCATGCATAGCAGTTTGAGTGATTTCAAAATGGAGAATAGAATTAGCAGATGAAATACCTGCATGTCTATTCTTTATTTTTCTAACTTCTCTCCTCGCAATCACTAACAAAAATCAAGAATTTGACAACGCATGTTATGTCATCATGATCGTTGTCTCGAGGACATTCCGTTTCTATAATCGGTTTACACATGCTAGGTCGTTTGGGAGACGTAAAAGAAAAAGAGATGAAAAACTAAACTGCTAATTATTTTCCACACAAACAGTAAATTTAAAGATTTTTAGAGAGCAGCACACTTTGGATAAATTCCTGAAATTTTTACCTAAGCATCTACATTATGTCAGAAACCTCTCCTAAAAAGTTTGTAATTTTTGGAGTTAAAATTTTATGCTTAAAAATTATTTAAACACCCGCAGCCATTTCTGAAAATACTGTTCATCCGGAAATTGTTTTGCTAACCCAACACAAGCATAGCACATGCAAGCTACCCACTGCCTTTCCCATCTCCATGCCCCAGCCGAATCTTTGTCTTGCTACCATATCTTTTATTCTCCCAACACCCAAAGCCTTCCACTGCCATCCCATTTCTTTTCTTTCTCACCCCAACCAAAGCACACAGCCGAGAGCTCCTCCCCAACTCTCTTCTATTCAAGAAAAAACACTACTTCATCTCCCTCATCTTCTCTCCTTCCAAACTCCACCAAAAATCGCAAATCCTTCAATGCATGTTATACCTGGGTGATCCTCATCATCTAGGGATTCCATTCATCCAATTATATTTGACATGCATGGTCATTTGTGCATTCTAGAGAAGGGGGAAGGGAGGAATGCACTGTAGCAACTAGCAACGGCAGTGCAGCAGCCACGCAGCTGGGAAGCTCCATGAGGGCCAGCAGCAGGCGGTAGGGCAGCAACATGCAGCAGGCATCGGCAGTGCTGGTCCCAGTCGGCGGCAGCCCCATGCGGCAGGAAGTGCAGCAAGCGGCAGCAGTTCGGCCGGGAGCAGCTGCAGCAAGCAAGGCTAGCAGCAGTCGGCAGAGCAGCGGCTGGGCGGCACGGCGTTGGGCTCGACAGTAGAAGCCAGTGTAGTGGCAGCAGCAGCGGGTGGTGATGCGGCACGCAGCGGCGCGGCCGAAGGCGAGGTGCTGCAGTGGCACGTTGTGGCCCGGTGTCGAGGTTGCTCGGCGGGCGGTGTGATGCCTAGGCGAGGCCGAGGCGCGGCCAGCGCAGGGCGTGGCTTGACGGCGTCAAAGGCGGTGGCGGCACATGCGAGTGGCGAGCCCGTGTGACGCATGCATGCAGAGGCGACGACTACGGTGGACATGGACGTGTAGCCGAGAAGACGTTCGGCGATATATCGCACGCCTAGTACCGCGGTAAAAATCTTTAGTGTTTAATCACGTTTACGATATTAGTTGTGCATATTGCATATTAGTCATGAGCATTGCATCTATTTTTACATGTATATTTATAAAAATGATTTGATATATTAGGGCTGGCATAATTATCCGGTTAGGTTGTATTTGTGCGTAGGCGTGTTCATGTGATGTATATCGGTGGATACAAATAATTTTATCGTCGTAGCGGAATATGAGTATTATTGATCGGTGGATGCTAGATTAAATTTATGAGTTGATTATTTTAATCGGCCGATATTAATATAAAGTCGCACGCAAGCTTGTGGTGATATTAGAGGATAAATTAATTGGAGGTTTCCCTCACGTTGGATTAGCATTTTTAGGAGATAGGATGCATAAGGAATTTATGAATTATTACTTGAGGGATAGGTCTTGTGATGATGATTAAGGAAATATGAATGTTGAATCGGACAATTTATTTAATCGTGAGCAAGTTGGTTGGATGGCTTAATTAATATCTATGTGAGTTATACATGCTACAATTGGGAGAAGGTATGATTGGATTCTTTGATTTCGGATAAATATTTGGATTGCCGTGTATGTAATAGTTAAGTCCTATGTGCCGAGTTGGTAGATTTGTACCCTCAATTGGATTAGTAGATAAATGATTATTAGTTGATCGTAGTGGCACATATATGATTGGATTGGTGGAGGTCATTCAAGACTAAGTTCGATGGTATGAATATGAGAGATCGATTTGTGAGCTATTAAGTATTGGATGTGCATTTAAATTATAAAGCTCATTAGGTGTCGGTTAGTCAATTAAACATCGGTCGGTGGAAATTTTGGATGGATGCAAATATGAATTACCGATGCGATACTAGTAGAGCTAGATAGTTAGTATTAGCGTAAATAATATATCAGAGAATGATTGATGGATTTAGGCATGGTCTTATGCCCATAAGTCGGTGGATTTTGTACAATTATCGAATATGTTGTATGGTTGGGAGAGCATTAATCAGGGCATTGTGTGGTTGGATGGCCTACTTTGATTATGACAGAGGCTAGGTTAGATTGAGTTAAAAAGTATTTTTGTGCTGTAGAAATTTCAGAAAAAGAATTACTTTTACACTACAAAGTGCTTTTAACTTTGAAAATTCATAACTAATTCATTTGAACTCTAAATGAGTTGAACCAATTTATTTTGGTCTTATAATTTTATTATCTATTTATATATGTAATCATTTTCTTCACCACTGTTCTACAAATTTGTGCTAAAAATTGGATTTCGGATGAACAGTAACCGAAGCCTATTTTCAGCATTTTTCTCAAAACCAACTTTCAAACTGTCATAACTTTCACATACGAAATCCCAATGAAATAATTCTTTCACCTAAATTCATATAAAATCATAATCTAGCTACTGTGAAAATTTCATTCATTTTTGAGAACTTTGAATTTTTGGCTTTTCTCGGTGTTCATTCGATATCACTATTTCTATAGAGTCCGAGTTGTCGCAAATGAACAACTACGTAACCGAGTGAGCAAGTGAACTCCCAGAAAGGCAAGCATCATTTGAACTTTCTTTTGCATCATATTTGATCCCAGTTTTGTTAAGTTAGTGCAATGATATTTGCTTGCATGCTATTTTATTAATGTCGCTATTTTTGTGTTGAATAGTTAGATACATCCTATTGTCTTGTCATTGTGGTTATCCTTAAATTATTCCAGTACTGAAATGCTTAGGATAAGTTGTGTGACTTACGTGGTATGTGTTGCTTAGCCATGCAAGTCTAGAACGATAGTTTGATTGGCGGAATAACCCGACAAATATGGGACATACAAACTTTATAACTTTTTGGTTTATTTCAGATCTTCGTATCTGTTTCAAGAGTTAAAATTTTGTCATTTAAAATGAGATTTGGGTCTGGACAAGTGGATGCTAGTGAAGGTGCCTTCGTGCACTAGATTGGGTATGTGGATTGTCTTGTCTAGACCAACAAGGACCGAACTTTGGTAACGTCGTTGATTCAAGTACATTCGTGCTATCACATGCGGGTTGGGAGCCGTATGGTTAAGTAGGGGGAAGGTTTTATTGTGTTGAGCCCCACGGTGGTTTTGTGAGGCCATAGGGCCGTTAAACCCTATGTTCCTTGCGGGCCGATAGGGCATATAGACCGTAACGCCTTATGTCGCCTAGGAGCCCAAGGTTGAGGGACTTAGCATAATGAAATCTTCTTGCTAAAAATGACCATATCTTGATTTACCCGGCCGGCATACCATAGGAAGTATGCTATTTTCGGAGGCATCCGGAGGCTTAACGGGCTAATCAAGTCGTGTGGGTAAAGTAGTACACCCTGCAGGTATAAATCTATTCGAATAGCCTCGCCCTAGGTTATGGACAACACTTGAGTTCGGGAGTTACTATTGTTAGACTTTGACATATTTGTTTTGTGGAAAAACTTGGGATTGTCACGAATGGGATATTCATGCTTGTGTTGTAGCAAAGTGGACACCACTTTGTTAAATTGTGTACTTATTGTTGTATCAAAGTGGACCGCCACTTTGACACTTTTATGATTCATTTGTGATTCATGTTATTACTTATTCATGAGCTTTACTTCTACTTCAAATCTGATTTATAAATGGGCACTTGGAAACTAGTATGTGTAGGTTGTTAATTGTTGCGTCTCTTTTGCAAAACTAAGCCAATATGAGCCATCCTTTGGAACAACCTCTAGCATACTACTTTTTATTTGTGTAAGACTTGCGAGTGCACTTGTACTCAGCCGGATGTTGGCTGGCCTTTTGTTTTCTTTTCAGTGAGGACGGTTTTGAGCCGATGAGCTCGGCAAGGCCGATTTAGGCGACAATCGACGAGTAGTGCTATCATTTAACCCCGATCGGTTGCCTTGGGTTATGGGCATACCTTGCTGGACTTTTGGTTTATTTATTTTGCTTCCGCTGTTATTTATCACTCTTATTTGAATTTGGCGGTCGCCGTTATGTAATAGTGTAGACTTAACTATTATGTTGTATGTCTTTTGGATTGTTGATGTACGTTGTTGTATGGATGTGATCAACGTTGAATGAGAGTATGAGCGTGTTGGTCGCTGATCCTGGGAGCCAACACGGCCTCATACTCGCTGTGATGAATCCCACCTTAACTTGTCTAAGTGTTAGCTTTGACCGTTTGGAGAACCGATAATCATGTAGTGCTTGCAGAGGAGCAGCGCGCATGATCACCGGGGCTCTAGTTTCAGACGGGCTCCTCACTTGGATGGGGTTAAGGTGGAATTCATTTACTTGAGGCCCAGAGTTATTTCCTTAAGACCAGGTAAACCTCGGTCTTACGGAAATAACCCGGGGGTCCTCACACTACCGCAAGCGGAACTTCCGCACTCTACTTCCCGGAACTTCCGATTTCCAGAAGAACAGCCTGAAACTTGTTTTTGATTGTTTGATCTTGCTTCATTTACTTTCTTTAGATCTTCAGAGATCTTTGTAGGCTAGTTTTAAATACAGTGAAGGGGAGTATTAATTTTTAAGGCACCATTCACCCCCCCCTCTGTTGCCATTTCGGTCCTTCACAAATAGACAATAATAAGTTAACAATTGATTTCACAAAGGGCACACAGTCAAATCAAGTTATTCACACAGCTGCACAAGTTATTCACACAGCTGACCCTTCCCAATTGTTTTTTTATGAAAATCTACCCCTCGTGTGAAATTCCCGAGCATGTCCATAACCGAGGACGCGGCTATTCGAATAGATTGATTAAACACTCTGCAGAGGCTGTACACTTTACCCACACGATACAATCAGTGGAGCCAGCACTGACCATAACAAAACCTTTCAGAGACTTCATCTCAAACAATGACACTCCTCGTGTGCTTTACTGCCGTCCAATTTGTACACACAGCCCTTGGAACGATACACACCATTGGACAGGGATGCAGCGAACCGTCCCGCGATGTGACCCAAACACAGCGGTACACACCTCCAGCCCATCACATAGCTTAAATACAACCTGAGTTGTCAATGTCAAGACTCCATAACTTACTAAGTCAGCCCACCCATACTAGGCATGTGGTCGCAGTGAAGGCCAGTTCAATGGCGCACAAAGTTAAGTCCTTAATTGACTAAGGCAAGACTTCCAATTTTAACCCAAATCACAAAGTTTATAGCACACAGCTCCACCGTTCACACAGATCCACCACTTGCCTCAGTCTAAATCTTTTCCCACCCTGTTGATTAAGTGCAACACATGCCATCAACGAGTAACAAAGACACAAGACACACAGCCATCATCACAGCCCATAATCACTTAGTCAAGTTTATAATTGCAACTCGATGAAATGATGACTCGTGGCATGGCTAAGCAGTCTAATCGTATCTAACCAACCCACGTTGGTGCTACGATAATACCAACTAATAATGAACCAACCTAGGGTGACAAAAGATCATGGCATACAATAGACAAGGTGGATATAACAAATTGGATTAATAACTATCCCAAAAGCATTTAAATAAATACTTGAAATAGAATGCAATACATTGAAACAAAGTATTTTGAAAACTGGGTTCAATATGATCAAAGGTATAACTTGCCTTGCTATAGCAATGATGGTCTTTATTTATCTTCAATCTTCTACTTCCTTGCTCTTCAGCTCCTTCAGAAGATTCCGGGCTCCAACGTCTAACGATAAAGATAGCACAAAAACAAACTAAATTCAAAAGACAAATCAAATAAACTCCAAATTTAAATTGAATGGTGCTGGAAGATAGATATTGAATTTAGATGATTGTAGGAATTTGAATGGGTTCAAGCGGAATTCGGATGAATAAGATATGGCTTTTGGAATGATGAAAATAAAAAAGAGAGACAAGCTGTCAAGTGGAATATTATCAGAATATTCCATTCCGAAAATATTAGAGAATGATTGAGTGTATGACATGTGGGACCGATCGATATTTATGGATTTCTGAATTAAAAATAATTCCGTAAATAAGGTAGAGAGAACGACATGTGAGACCAATAAGATAAAAGATTTTCAATAATTAAATTAATTCTCAAAAATAGGATTAGGGGTTGACATGTGGGCCATCGGTCTATGGACCAGGTCCACGGAATACGCTTAGTCCACGGTGGACCAAGCTCATGGAGGAGGGTTGACCAAGGTTTGACTGACACGCTGGACCCGCATGTAAGAGAGAGAAACAATTAATGTTTTAATTTGGAAGGATGACATGTGGGTCAACATGGAAGTGAGAGGATATATATATCTATGTATACATATATACATGCATGCATACATATATATATACATATATACATACATATACACATACATATACACATACATGCATACGTGCGTATATACATATATATATGTATAGACACACGCACACACAAGTATACAAACATACACATCAACAGAATGAGGCTAGCTCACGCGCATGGAGATGGATACAAGAATTCTTAGCACTGAGATGGGAAATAAGGATTAAGGAAAAAGAATTAACAGTGAACAAAGAAAATAAAAGACAACAGTGCGCATGGAGATAACTGAACGAAGTAATAGTAATGAACAGGAGCAGTGTTTGGCCGGCCGACCAACACAACAGGGGAAGGAGGCCAGAACCGAACAAGATTAGCATGAACAGTGCACAAGGTTCATGACGCAAGTATTTTTGTAACAACAAAGATTAGAGGAAAAAGTAATAGAAAAGGTTAGCATCTAGACAATAACACAGAAGGCTAACAACTCAATCGTATTGTATACATATACATCAGAGGAACAAACGAACAAAGAAACAAAAATTGGAACACAT